>CM042138.1:132434131-132454131 GCA_023376005.1 Doryteuthis pealeii | reverse complement strand
CTTAATCGAGAATGTCCACACACACACACACACACACACAACACACACACACACACACCACACATGTAGAGATGTGAGGAAGGCACCAACCTCCGCCTCTAACCCGCCTCTAATCTCTCTACTTTCTCTCTGCACACTATCTCTATCTCTCTCCCCTTCTGATTTCCTTCTCTTCCTCTCCATTGATCCCTGCTTGACCATTCAAAACCGCTCCTCACTAACGCTTAACCACACACTTGACCTCCTCTCCTATCCACCTCCTCCCGTCGCACTGCCCCTTCTATAAAACACTTGTATGATTACCTGATAATTCATTAAAACGACTGATGATGCCGAGCTCAAAGCTCTAACGAAATATATCCTACACACTTTTGTCTAGGTTTTTTTCCTCATATTTCCACCACATTCTGTCGGATTCATTCCAACATGCCGACAAATTTTTTGAAATAAATTCATTTTTAATGGATACTCAAATTTTTATAAACACATTTTTCTATTTAACTCATAGATTAGACCCTAACAAGTACTACCACTCTGAGTCAGAGTGGACCTAAGAGCAATGATGAAAGGGTGACCTACATTGCCCAAACCCCAATAACTGGAAGCTCACCATCAGATAGAGTTTAACGTCATTTCCAGGACATGAAGACCCTCAGCCACTGCCTTCTAGTACCCATATGACAAGTGTTGGGGCTTGCCATAAGGGCAATCATATCGATACTATGGCTTGAGATGACCAACCGCCCGTCTAGCTCAAGAATGGGCCAAAGTGGGGTGTTGCGTGTCATGGACTGCTCAGCCACATAGTTTCCATCCTTAAGCATCACGGGTCACCACCGATGGCTAATAGGTGGGCCCATTTGGAGGAGTCTTACACCTCTGCAGAGGTGCAGTTGGTGTATTCTAACACCCCAACCGACAGGGCGGTGAGTGATAAGTAAGGAGAAGCATTTTTAGTTAGAAAATTGACTTTATTTGGCATCCTGCTTGAGATAGATCATCAGCACCTCCTATACCAGGGGTCAGCAACCCCCGGTCCGCGGGCCACATCTGGCCTTCGTGTGGTTTTCGTCCGGCCCGCCAACTTAACAGCTGAAATCTGATTATCCAATTAATATTGAATAGAAATAGTTCGATTCAGGTTAACCCATTAAAGACCAGATGCAAATATCTTTATTTATTTTTATTTAAAAAAGACAGATTTTTGGACAGAGCGGTTTGAGTCCGAGAAAATTTATATGCATTATATTTAATATCATGGCTTTTCACCAAGACACTGCATAGCCAATTTGCTCCCTCTCTCTCTCTCCAAAAGGTTGCCGACTCCTGTCCTATACTCTGTAAATCCCGCAGCCGCTGTTCGTCAGTCGAAGGGAGGAGCTACTCCTTATTTCGTAAAAATCTGTAATTTCTTGGCATTTATTACAAACATTTGACCATGCTTAAAAAGAGCTTTAAATTAGATTCTACAAATGTGTTTGCTCAAGAAGAGTCTGAAGGTTAAGTAGAAAACCCACCACGTATGAAAAGGGAGATAACCTCTTTTCAAATATTGATCATAATTTAAATTCCTGTTATGCTACTCAACAGTTTATCGTTCGTCGTTCTGCCACAGTTACTGCTACTATGATACACTTGCGTTTAGTTTAAGAGTTTAAAAAATATTAAAGCGAAAGATACATGGGTGTCATTTTCATTATCAAGATTTGCCCACGAGAACTACATCAATTACTAAAGAAAAAAGAATTTGAATTTACTTGAATTGTAGAGTAAAACAAGTACTTTAAATAACAATTCTCATTTCCTTACTGAATCGACAGTGAATAGTGGTTAATGGCTTTTCACACCCCAAGCTAAAAAAAGAAATTAAAGAAAAAACATAAAAGAAGAAAAAAAAGGAGACGTTTGGAAGGATCAACACTACAAATAAGTTTTAGAAATACATAAATTTTTACTGACAGAATATTTAATTAAAATGATAATCAGTTAAATTTTCTTTTAGCTGAATAGTTAGTTACAGTATAAAAAATGAAGGTGAGAAGTTTGGGTTCTTATCCTAAGGGCTTCATTATCGCCAACTAATTCACAAAAAAAGAAAGCACATTTCTTTTATATTAATACTCGTGTTCCTTAATTGTACGGCCATCATCATCTTGGAATACCCTCTAATTAAAAATGAAACGGGAAGAAAAAGCACATGATACACAGAGAAAATATAAGAAAGAAAGATGTAAAGCAAGATAGAAAGAGAGTAGGAGAATAAAAGAAAAAAGAGAGAGAGAGGAGAGAGAGAGAGAGAGAGAGAAAGGTGGGGTGAGCGCGCGAAGTAGTAACGCTAATCTGTTTCAGTCGAACGTGATGAAAATATGAAAAGAAGGTAATAATTTATATTAAATACTCGTATTCCTTAATTGTACGGCCATCATCATCTTGGAATACCCTCTAATTAAAAATGAAACGGGAAGAAAAAGCACATGTTACACAGAGAAAATATAAGAAAGAAAGATGTAAAGCAAGATAGAAAGAGAGTAGGAGAATAAAAGAAAAGAGAGAGAGAGAGAGAGAGAGAGAGAGAGAGAGAGAAAGGTGGGGTGAGCGCGCGGAAGTAGTAACGCTAATCTGTTTCAGTCGAACGTGATGAAAATATGAAAAGAAGGTAATAATTTATATTAATACTCGTATTCCTTAATTGTACGGCCATCATCATCTTGGAATACCCTCTAATTAAAAATGAAACGGGAAGAAAAAGCACATGATACACAGAGAAAATATAAGAAAGAAAGATGTAAAGCAAGATAGGTTGAGCGCGCGGAAGTAGTAACGCTAATCTGTTTCAGTCGAACGTGATGAAAATATGAAAAGAAGGGAAATAATTTATATTAATACTCGTGTTCCTTAATTGCACGTCCCTTATCATCTTGGAACACCCTCTGGTTTAAAATGAAATGGGAAGAAAAGCACATGATACACAGAAAAATATAATAAGAAAGAAAGAAATGGGAAAAGCAAAAAGAAAGAGAGTATGGGAAACAGAAAGAGGAACGCTGACTGTTTCAATCGAACATAATAAAAAGAAGGAAAGAAAGAAACAGGAATGAAAGAGAGTTAAATCACGATAGTTATATTTTTACATATTGAACTATTTCGCAATAGCTCTTAAGTAAATATAGCAAACGTTGTAATAATGTTAGTTCTAATATATCTATATGATGCTGCTCGGTCGGTAAAGCATCCACCTCGGAACCACAATGTTACTAGTTCGATACCAGCCCTCGCCAACCCAATGCAGGCGTATCACGGCTTGGATCTGTATGGTCAAATGGAGAGGTGATAATAGGTGTGGTTTCATCTCAGACGCAAAAACAATCTCCCGAGTTTAGCGCTAGGGAAAAGGTGATAGAATCCCTCGTTGTGGTAAAGAAAATAGGCCACACCGCCGACTTAACTTTTAAAAATAATAGATTCAGATTCTAAATTAGTGTTTTCTCTTCATAACCAAATCCATATTATCTTGTGTGTGATTTCTTTCATTTGTCGCTTGGAGTATGCAAACAGTTGTTTTTCTTTCTGATAGATACACCTATCAAAAATAGACTTAAACAAGAAATAGTTGCTCCCCTTTACTTTGTCAAAGCTGGAAGTGGGTTTCCCGCCATCTTACTTGGGGATGGCGTTTGTTTATGTTTGAAACATATTTTTATATGTATGTTAAAAACATAACACTTTCAATTTATGTTTTTTATATTCTATTTTGCTGTTTTTCCCTGTTTTTCCTGCAGTTATCTTGATATTGCTCTTAATGGCTGCTGTTATCAATATTTGCACTTTTTTCTATATTCTTAGAGTCCCTGAAATTTTGCATCTATGCTGTCCTCAATACTGGCGGACTTTTTTCTCTTTCTTTTCTTGGGCCATAGAATCTGTCAATGTTGGGTGTAAGATTTTGTGCATTGTCGTAAATGTTCTTGTTCTTTATGTTGTATACTCTTCTTTTTACTTTCTTACTTCTATTCTTCTAGCGTCTCTTCTAGCGTCTGGAATTCGTCTAGGGGACTTCGTTTCTGGTCTTCCATTGGGGATTTCTTTTTATCAGAAGCCCTGTGTCATTGGTAGTTTTTAGATAATAACACAAGACTTCGATTTAACTTAGATCATATTTTATTCTGAAATCACCACAAGACTACCTGCGCAGATTGAGTCGGCAGCGTGTATAACACGACTTACCACCGTCGTGGTTTTGGACGATCTAAAATCTCTTTCTAATCTAAACCGGAAGAGGGTCTTCTCCCCCGATTCTCACGGTATCTAACGGAAAGAGGATCAGGACTGAGGTCAAGCCTTGTCATTCAATTGTTCAAGGCCACCGGCTGCACTTATAACAGCCATTTTGGTTTCTACACTACTGTACATAAGTATTAGGAATCTAATAATTATGTAACATTTAGTCCATTTGTCTGAGTTCCAATCTTGTCTAGTTTGAGAAGGGCTCGGAGTACATTACAAGGAAGACAATTCACGTATTCATTCTTTTGAATACACATCTGTTGAAGAGTTTTGTTTCGAGAAGTGTTATTGCAATTCTATGGTAATCCTTTCTTACTTTGTCTTACATGACTCTTTTTTATGGTATTAGTTTTTAATATTCACACAATTTCCAATTCCAACATCCTCTTCCTATTCCCATTTTACTAGCGCTAGATCAGGGAGATTGTCTTTCCGTCTGAGGTGGAGCACTACACTTACTCTCAGCTCCCCGACTTTACCACACAGATTCATACTGTGTTACTCATTTGCTGAGTTGGTGAGGACCGGTATCGAACCCAGAACCTTATGATTCCGAGGCGAATGATCCTACGATTGAGACCTGCTTAATCTAAGCCTCGTGCACAAAGCGTAGAAAAATCGAATGAAAGAAAAATATATAATATATATAAGGACTTGCCCACAATCTAGAAATATATCTAGGGCGTGCCTAACGGTATTTATTTCTTTTCTACGCTTCCAGCATAAAACGAAATAAAATAAGGCGAAAAAGAACTGTATGGGTTAATTACATAGCTTATGAAGTCAGACCTTTTATGGCCTCAGCATACGTCCTAAAAACACGATGTATGGCCTGGCGCACGACCACAGAACTTGTTTATTTGAACCTTTCTGCTTCATGGGCCAACCAGCCGCCTATTCATAGCTAGCTGATTTGCCATAGACCCGTTTTACGACAGTCATTATTGGCCCCTTTTAACAGGCTAGTATTTTCGATTGCTTTCAGTTATGGTCGCACATATGATTGCATCGATGGTTTTCCTATTGGTATTTGCTCAAATATACTATAAAGTTTCTCGATGTGCACAAACAGTCAGTCACATAAATAAATAAAAAATCATATAGAGTTCAGTTCTATCCAATTAAAAGTTAAGTTGATTGTTACCATTGGTTTCAAAGCAGCGTATTAGTCACTTATTCTTAGGAGAATGCGCCAGTGAAAAACACTACGGCGTATTTTAATTAAGTTATATATATATATATATCCAATTAAAAGTTGATTGTTACCATTGATTTCAAAGCAGCGTATTAGTCACTTATTCTTAGGAGAATACACCCGTGAAAAAATTCACAGCTTATTTAATTAAGTTATATATATATATATATATATATATATATATATATATATATATATATATATATATATATATATAGTGTGAAAAAAATTATTTTTAAGACAATCAGGAATATTTCTTGTTTGTTGTTTAATCTCAACTAGTTTCGACCTTCGGTTATCTTCAGGAGAAAATTTATTATTTGAAGAAATTGTTGATACATTATTAGAAAGGGAGCATTATAGAAGAGTTATAAATGTTCAAGTGTTATAGTGGGTTTAACATGCTGTTAAAATCCGTGTAGGCGAGTGTGTCTGATAGTAGCATGTTCATTCGTTGTGAAGAACCTCTATGAGGTAGTTTGTTTTTTGGATGCTCTTATATATGTGAGGGAGGGGTTCATGGGCGTTGTGTGTATGACTGTATGTGTATACATGTATATGATTGTATGTGTATATATGTATATGTATGTATATATATATATATTATTGGATCCTTTCTGTCCACTAACGACGATGGCGTAGTGTTCATAAAAAATAAATAAAAATAAAATTTTTATCTGTATCATTTGCCAAACTGCATAGGTTTCCCTAACTTTCCTTTGGATCACAGCGACAGTGTCGAGAGGGAGGACCTGCTACTTGGGCAACAGCTAATCCTCCATATAAACTCGCCCAGGCTATGTAGTTCCAATGTTTCAAATGGAGAGGACACTCCAGGGTCACTAACAGGTGCCGATATATATATATATATATAATTTTTAAAAAATGGACTCTCTCGTCAATTTTCGACGCATGAGTGTTAATTCGGTGAACTACCAACACAGTGATTTGTTTATAGTGGTGAAGGCTTGTGTAGGACCATTCCGCACTTTTTGGTAGAGTCAATAGGAAAGAATTGGTGCATCAAGGAATGCCACGAACCCAATCAACGACTGAACTCAGGAATTTTGAATTCAGAGTTATCCCTCTCCTAGACTGGTTACCTACCCAAGGTTAAAGTGCCCAGTCTGCACTACTATTTAACCTATAGCTGGAGGTAGAATATATGGATTTCTACCTTTCACAAGGGTATTATCACTATGTGAAATTTGTGATGACAATATATATATATATTATATATATATATATATATATATATATATATATATATATATATATATATATTGTCATCACAAGGCGATCGCTAAAACATTACAACGAGATTTAATTCACTTATATATATATATATATATATATATATATATATATATATATATATAAGTGAATTAAATCTCGTTGTAATGTTTTAACGAGCGCGTTGTGATGACAAGTGGCTCATACGCTGACTGCACCTCTGAATAAGGGTTCAATCCCCTCAATAAGGCCACCTGTTGGCCGTGGATGGTGACCCGTGATGCTTAAGAATGGAATCCTTATTGCTTAGCTGTCTATGACAGAGAGTGTGATACAGTCATTCAAATGTATTTTCAGACAATAGACACACAGAGAAAAAGATGGAGACAGAAGCTGATGATGTGATTGACAACTGATAGTTGAAAGAAAAAAAAGCTTTAAATCAGTTTCTACGACAAAGTCTTTAAGTAAACATTACAGACATTGTTTATGTAAGTCTTCGGTGGCGCAATAAAGATGACTCGAGTTCAAGGTAGAATTCACCAAAGCTTCTTTTTTTTTTGCATTTGTTTCTTTCTTTCAACTCTTTCTTGGTACTGAAATCAAAAGATCGTCTTATTTCTGATTTCATTTCATCAAGATCTTCTTTATATTACCCGCTGTGTTATGTTATTCTCGGGACTTTGATATCTTTACCTCTTTCAATCTTTTTAGTGTACGTCTGATGTTTTTCGAATAATAATAATAATAATAATAATAATAATAATAATAATAATAATAAAAAGACTTGGACTTGGTTAAGAAAAGGAAACCTCAAAAGGGAGACTGAATCACTAACAATTGCTGCACAAAATAATGCCATAAGGACAAACTATATCAAAGCAAAAATTGATAAGACCCAACAAATAGTAATTGTAGACTATGCAGTGACAGAGATGAGACGGTAAACCATGTACTAAGCGAATGTAGCAAACTAGCACAACGGGAATACAAAACTAGGCACGACTGGGCTGGGAAGGTGGTCCACTGGGAACTATGCAAAAAATTAAATTTTGACCATACAACAAAATGGTATATGCATAAACGCGAATCTGTTCTTGAGAACGAAACGCATAAAATTCTCTGGGACTTTGAAATAAAAACGGATCACCTTATCCCAGCAAGAAGATCAAGCCTAGTGTTGATTAACAAAAAAGAAAGAACTTGTCAACTGGTGGATTTTGCAGTTCCAGCAGATCACAGGGTGAAGCTAAAGGAAAATGAAAAAATGGACAAATATCTGGACCTTGCCAGAGAACTGAAAAAGTTATGGAATATGAAAGTCAAAGTGATACCAATTGTAGTTGGTGCACTTGGAACGGTCCCAAAAGGATTGGAAAAGGGTTTGGAAAGTTTGGAAATCAGAGGATGGATTGATACCATTCAGAACACTGCACTAATCTACTAGAATACTCAGAAGAGTCCTGGAGACCCGAGGAGACTTGTTGTCACTCAGATTTCAGTGAAAGACCATCAGCTAATGCTGATATGAAAACTCAAAAAGAAGAAATAATAATAATAATAATAATAATAATAATAATAATAATAAAAAGACTTGGACGTGGTTAAGAAAAGGAAACCTCAAAAGGGAGACTAAATCACTAACAATTGCTGCACAAAATAATGCCATAAGGACAAACTATATCAAAGCAAATATTAATAAGACCCAACAAAATAGTAATTGTAGACTATGCGGTGACAGAGATGAGACGGTAAACCATGTACTAAGCGAATATAGCAAACTAGCACAACGAGAATACAAAACTAGGCACGATTGGGTTAAGAAGGTGATCCCCTGGGTATTATGTAAAAAATTAAACTTTGACCATTTTATAATGGTATATGCATAAACCAGAATCTGTTCTTGAGAATGAAACGCATACAATTCTCTACCTCGATTCTTTACAAACAAAACCAATATATATATATATATTATATATATATATATATATATATATTATGTGTGTGTGTGTGTGTGTGTGTGTGTGTGTGTGTGTGTGTGTGTGTGTTGTGTGTGTGTGTGCAAGTTTTGTTTGAAAAGAATCGAGACAGAGAATTTATGCGTTTCATTCTCAAGAACAGATTCTGGTTTATGCATATTTCATTCTCAAGAACAGATTCTTATATATATATATATATATATATATATATATATATATATTGGTGTGTGTGTGTGTGCGCGCGTGTGTACAAGTTATGACAGCCTTTACACGCAAAGCGATGTGTGTATGAAAGAGTTAAAATCCCCTTCGCATTCTGTAAGTGAAGACAGCCTAATGGTTAAGGTGTCGGACTGGCACCCAACCGATCAGATTTCAATTCCGGTTATAGGTAGCTTATAAATGTCTAGCCACACTGAAGAGACTTGAAAAGTCGAAGCACGTGTCTGTGGATGACTATATGTATATATATATATATATATATATATATATATATATATATATATATATATATATTAAGATAACTATGAAATATAAAGGAAGTATAAAAGCAAATCACGAAATTGATACAACAGGAGATTAGAACGCCATTCCCTTTCATCAGACACAAAGACACCCCGCCTTCCCATCATGTCCTATGAATTAAATCAGCTAATCTAAAGCCAAATAAAGTAGTTGATCCTTCCCATAATGTACTATACTTCAGCATATAAGGAAAAACAAAGATATTCACTACATCACTCAGTCTTGGCTTGTAGTGTTTTTTGATGGAGCTCCCGATTGACGCTACTGCCAAATGTGAATGTCGCGCAGTTATTCGGTTTTACAACGCAAAAGACATTAAACCGATTGAAATTCATCGCTAATTAACGGAAGTGTATGGCGAGTAGTGCATGGATAATAAAAACGTCAGCAAGTGGGTAGAAAGTTTGCAAAAATGACTTTCTCAACGACATAGCAGCGAGATGGTATAGCATGGGTATTTTAAACTGCTACTGTGCCTACAAATATTCATCAAACGAAATGGCGGTTATATAGTAAAATAGATACATGTTCAAAGTTTAAAATGATGTAAACATAATTGCCAATTGACTAAAAACATTTGTGTGATCTTTAAATATTCTGGTTTGCTCTGTTCGTAAATGAACTCTTTTATTCTAATTAAACTTATGTTTTCAAATTTATTTTATATCAAAAATCATTTGCAGTGAATTTTATTGTTATAAATAATTTCTATATATATACTATTATTCTATATACTAATATTGTAAAAATCACATTCGATGTATTTTTATAGCAACAATAATTTCTAATGGATTTTTGTAGTAAAAATCATTTCCAATGCATTTTTATAGTAAGAAATATTTCCGCTGCATTTTTGTAGTAAAAATCATTCTCCAATGCATTTTTATAGTGAAAATCTTTACCCATGCATATTTATAGTAAAAATAATTTCTAATGCATTTTTATAGTAAATATAATTTCCAATGCATTTTTATAGTAAAAATCATTTCCAATTAATTTTTCTTGTCAGAATCATTTCCAATGCATTTTCATAGCCTTGTATATATATATATAACCCTTGTATATATAATTTCTCTTCAAAAATAGGAAGTTATTTTTTAAATAATTGAAACTTTATTAAAGCAAAATATTCAAATCCTTCCTCCTGTATTTCCTGTAACGGCACTTGCTTATATGTGAACAATTTTTTTTTTTACATATTTTTCTTGTGAGTGGGAAGCTTTATCAGACATACGTGAGCAATAGTGATCAAATCTTTTTTTAGATTCCATGTATGTGTCTGCGCATGCGTCTGTGTGTGTGCGCGCGCGCATGCGCATGTGTGGGTAAAGATTCGTGCCTTATTCGTTATTTTATATCAGGTCTCATGTTTAGAAACAATCGCGACCTGCGGTGCACTCCGACGGGGCATGAGCGTATTGCAGGAGATATATTTCCAAGCAAATCACGAATAAACAAGACAAACGAACGATAATTGTAAATTAAAATGAACTATGTAGAAATAAAGAATTAAAAGAAAAAAACAAATGAGAAAAAGAGGAAGAAAAGGTTTTTTTTAAGAATCAACGCTCAGTCGAAATAAATTACAGAACTATTTATATAATATTGCTATAAAAGAATCCGCAACTGAGAATAATCGGTAAATGTAAAGAGATACTAAATAATTAAAATAAGAAAGATGGTTGGTTGGTTGGTTGGTTGGTTGGTTGGTTTTACAGTGTGTCTATCACTTTTATTGGTAAGCATTTATATGATTTTAAGTATTCCTATCTCATACAACTGATTGATATACAGTGTTTTACGTATTCCTATCTAATACAAATAATTTGTATATAGTTTTAAAAAACTTACCTGAAGGTGCTGATGCTTATCTGATACACAAATGTAAAATATACCGTATCACTAATCTCATTTCTTTTCTCAGGAACACCAATAGCAGTAAAATTGCGATACCTGCTACTCGCGTAAATCTCAATATGGGTTAAAAGGGGCTCTTTAGCCTTGGTCGGCAACCCATCAAAGTCAAGGAAAAGTCCGACACAAACTGCTGCCTTTCAGTGAAAAGCTAGGGGAGTAAACCCCGAAAATAAATCAGGAGCCTGAGCCCCTAAAGGTGGTGTGATGCTGAAATCCAGTGCCACCCATCAACTCCTGCGACACCACCGTTGTCAAACCGCATTGGTACCTTACATTTCCTTTGGATCCCAGCGGCAGAGTAGAGAGGGGGGATTTGCTGCATAGGCAACAGCTTATCCTCCATGTAGTTCAAAGAAAGAAAAAAATTGACACTGCTCCATCGTCTCTCGTTGACGGAAGGCTGACAACCAGTTATATGGTTTCAAGCATTCCTAACAAATACAAATAAATGGCACATATGTATATGGTTTTCAGCATTCCTATCTGTTGGAATTTTTCTATTATAAGGTGTGTACCAGATGGTCACTTCTACTTATAGACTCGCCGATAAGCACGTGACCTGGGAAGGCAGCCTGTTGTCCAATCACTGGCAGTACTCTGCTGTTGTTGTTGTTATTTATACTGGCTGATTCTAATCTTAGCTCACTACAACTTGGATCTTCTTGGACGACGGACCTAAAGGATTCTATATATCACGGGACTTATTCACTTACCAAAGGATTACATATCACGGGACTTACTTACTTATTTACTTTGAGTTCTTTCCAACTGGCCAAGGATGGCGGCCAGATACTTAACACTATCAAATACAAATAATTTGCTTACAATTATGTTTTCAAATATTCCTATCTAATCGAAATAATTTAGCTAAGTCGGTTTAGCTAAGTCGGTAGAGCGCTTGCCTAGGAATCGCAAGGTTCCTGCTTCAATACCGGCCCGCGACAACAGCGTATGAATAGCACAGGGATCTGTACGGTAAAGTGAAGAGCTGATGGTAGGCGTGGCACTTCACCCTGGATGCAAAACAATCTATTTGATCTAGTGCTAGTGACAAGATGATAGACTCCCTCGCTGTCTTTCTGATACTGACATTAAACCACCCCGTCGACATTAGTTTTTACTTATATGATTTCACGTATTCCTATCAAATTCAAATAATTTGCATAAATGTATATGGTGTGAAGTAGTGCTATCCAATACAAATAATTGGCACGCATATGGCTTAAAGTATTTTCCTATCTATTCGTGTATTAATAGGAAAGGCATGGTCGGCTATAAACAGATTATCAGTTATATGGAAATCCGATCTCACTTACAAGCTAAAACGACAATTCTTCCAAGATGTGGTTGTATCAGTGCTGCTGTATGGCTACACCACTTGGACCCTAACAAGGCGCCTTGAGAATAAGATAGATGTGAGCTGTACAAGAATGCTGCGTGCGGTCTTGAACAGGTCGTGGAAACAGAACTCCACAAGGAAGCAGGTGTACGGCTACCTGACCCTATATCACAAACCATCTGAATGAGACAGACAAGACATGCTGGACACTGCTGGAGAAGCACGGGCGAACTCATAGGCGACGTTCTCCTGTGGAAACCAGCATATGGACATGGTAACGTGGGCCGCCCAGCAAGGACCTACATTGACTAAACTCTGCGAGGATACTGGATGCTGTGAAGAGGACCCTCCTGGGGCAATGAATAATAGAGAAGGTTGGCGAGAGATTGTCATAGATATCCATGATAATTACGCGACACGATAATGATGATGATTTTCCTATCTAATTTAAATAACTGTCACACAATTTTATGGCTTTAAGTATTCCTACCTAATGCAAATAATCTACATATAGATACCTCGCTTCAAGTATTCCTATCTAATACAAAAAAAAAAAAATGACAGACATTCATATGAGTCCATGTATTCCTATATAATATAAATAAATTTAACAGTTATATTGTTTCAAGTAATTCTATATAATATCAATTAAACTATAGATAGCGCCCGAATTGTTACTATCAGTCTGGGTCAAAGTAAACCTGGGAGTAATGAGAATGAATGGGTATTCCATAATATAACAGCTTTTGTATGCAATTGTTAGTTTCTGCTTTTAAAAATATTTGTTTCTATATTCATTTGTTATTGGATTTCTTCTCTTCTTACCAGAATTTTAAAATCCTCATTTCGCATTTATCATTTATCTATTTTACTTCTCTTTCAATTTTCTTTTCATTCATTCATTTAATATTTCTTCATTTTTATTCTTTATTTTTTGGTCTTCACTTCATGATTTTTGTATTAAAAAACATAACTCTTTTCATTCCTTTGTACCTTTGACATTCTTCCTTTCTTTTCTCTTTATCCTTCACTCTTCTTCAGAAACCTTCGCTTTATTTGCTACTTTCTTTCATTTTTCTTTTGTTTTTCTCTCATTCTTGAGAAACGTACACTTTCTTCTTTCTTTTTAACATTCTTGAGAAACCTTCACTTTCTTCTTCCTTTTTAATTTCCTTACTTTTCTTTTTCCTTCACAAAATTCATGCTTTAAAGTTTCATTCATTTATATTTCTTTCTTTCTTCAGAAACCTATTATATCCTTTTTTATTTTATTTTATTTTTTTCACAGACCATATTTCATTCTTTTATCGCGCATTTTTTTTTCTCCTTCCTCAGAAACCAATCATTTTCTTTTTTTTTTTTCGTTCTTTCTTCCTTACAGAAATCTGTCTTTCCTTTATTAATTCACTTGATAAGTTTTCTTTCTTTCATTCTTTCTTTCTTTTCTTTTTTTTTTTTTTTTTTTGAAATCTATGTATTCTCATTATTTTCTTTCTTTTCCCCTTTGTTTCCTTCTTTATTTTCATTCATTTTACTTTTGTTTTTCTTTCTTTAGAACCCTTGCTCTTCATCCTTTTTTTATTCCCTTTTCCCCTTTTTCCTTTATTCACAAAACTCTTGCTTTAATTCAATTAAACTTTCGTTCTTCCTTCCCTTCTGTATTCCTCCCTTTTGGGCTTCATATATTCTCTTTGTTTTCCTTCAACCTCTTTCTTCAGTAACTTTTGCTTTCCTCTTTACTTTCATTTATTTTTCTATTGGTATTCTTTCTTGAGAAACCTGTAGTTTTGTCATCTTTTTTTCTTTCTTTTTCTTTCTTTTTCTTTTTTCCTAATATTTTTTCTAAAAAACTCTTGCTTTAATTCAATTAACCTTTCTTTCTTTCTTTTTTCATTTCTTTTTTCTTTAATGCATACATTCATTCTTGAGGCAGTTGGACTTACGCTTTCTGATTCTTCTTAATGATATATTAATCATTCGTGTATTCGTTTGTCCATTAAATCGTCCCTCATTCATTCATTTTCTTTCTACCTCATTCTATATCTTCCTTTTGTTTTACTCTCCTTTTTAATTCACACGGGATTTCGTTAGTTCGAGGATATTCAGTTGTACCCAATCCCAGCAGAAATCTAGTGAATGAAAAAATAAAAAAATAAGATAAAAAGAAAGAAAGAAAAAGGAAAAAAAAGTTATACTTTATTTTCAACCTACCAAACTAAAACCACGTCCGAAGCAAAACAATCTATTGTTTAGAACCGCCCTGCTACACCGTGGAAAATGTTTAATCATCATAATACGACAGGTGATGAGCGTGGGGCTTCTTCGAGTTGGTTAAGGGACTCCTCTGAGTCAATTCTCCCCGGGAAACCCACGCCGAGGCCCGAGTAAACACGCGTTCACAGTCACCGCAGTTTATACAAATATTACTACATACACAGACCCTCAGGTATCGCTCACCAACGCTTGCAAATACTCCCACTCATTCTTTTACACAGACTTCCATTGATTTAGTTTTTTTTCTTTTTCTTTTTCTTTTTTTCTGGTTCGGTTTATTTTCTCTTTTCTTTTTTTTTTCTTGGCATTCATACGCACGAAAGCAAGTAGGCATGCAGGCTAGCACGCAGGCACGCATATTTTTTGCGGGTGCGCCTAGTTAAACAACATGCATGGCATAAAAGAAACACAAATAAACCCAATAAAAAAAAACGCAAACGTATTCAAAAACCAGTTACCACAATGTAAACTTAACAAGAAAAAAAAACAAAATGAACAAAAAACAAAACAAAACAAAAAACAAAACCAACAAACCCAAAACAAAACACACCCTTTCTTACATAACATAATCATATAACCATCCATACGCTGAACGCTCTGAAAATATGCCTCCTATTAATAACAATTGAAACTAAAACTGATATAGGGATATATAACAATAACAGCATAAACTAGTAAAACCACAAACATATTTAAATTAGTTTATTTTAAACTCATCTGCCGGTTAATTTGAAAGGTAATATCTGGTCTCCTGTCTGTATTTTGAGACTAAAACTTTTTGTTCAAGATATCGTGAATCCATTGCAGAGGACTAAGTCCTCGTCAATAAACGGATTGTTCTGAGTATGACACTGAACTGTATCTGATGGAGAGGCTCCCGTACTGGAGATCTAGAGAGTGTGGAGTACCATTCAATTGACATTGCTTCAAGGTTCACTCTGACCCGGAGTGGTAGTACCTATTAAGGTCACATCCATGGGTCAAATCGATCTGTTTAAAAATGTTCGTATTCAATAGTACCCTGTGCAAAAAACAAAAACAAAAACAAAAAAACAACAACCAAACTATCTTTTTTATTCCATAAATTATAGATCCGGTCACACAGGTGCAATTATTTTTCTCAATGTTCATTCATTATCACACTGACTGATGTGTAGAAATTTACAATCGTCACATTCACTAAGATCTATATAAAAAAATATTCGGGGCGGCCTAAAATCGGTATCACCCAGACAGCGAGGGAGTCTATCCCCTTTTCAATAGCGCTAGACCAAGGAGATTATTTTGGGATCTGATGTGGAGCGCCATGCCTACCATCATCTCCTTACCTTACAGCACAGGTCCTTGTGCTACTCATACACCGAGTTGGCGAGGGTCGGTATCGAGCCAGGAACCTTGTGGTTTCTAGTCGGACACTCTACCGACTGAACTAAACCGACCCCTTAAAATGTATACTGAAATATGAATATGCATATCAGTGATTGTTGGTCCATATATGGGTTATTTGGGGTCACGTGAACATTCAAGATCACCCATATAAATGTCCTGGGTATAACACAGGTGAAATCAATAATAATTGTCTCCCCTTGGTTCAGTTCACAATAAATACTAAATAATCTTCTCCTTACCTGGACCAGAGTTAAGTTATATTGATTAAAGCAATTAACTTGTACGCCTTTTATTACAAACACTAAACTGCTTTTGATAATGAGAAATGCGGAGTGTGGATTACACTTTCGTTAACATTACTCCCAGGTCCACTCTGCGTGGTAGTACGTGTTAAGGTCATGTCTACTGATGAAATACATATGTCTTGGATTAATTCTAGTATACCAGGTGTTCTACAATACACTACTTAAATTTATAGACTAAGCGAGGTCATGTTATTTAAACCTCAGCCAATCAACAGCCCGATTACGTGGCTGGTTGAATACTTAATCACTGATAGACGTCCATTTGCAATCATTGAAGAAGGACTTGCAATACTGAGGAGCACCACGGAACAACCAAAAGATTATTTACCAAGGATTTCCACTGGACAAGCGCTCTTGCTTGAAGCCTAAAGGATGGCCCATAAAATCGTAACAATATAAAGTCCTCGTGTTGTTGCGGCTAATGTGCTGAACTACGAAGTAAGTGAGTTCGGACTCCAGTCGTGCTATTACGTACATACTCGGACTTATATATTTAGGTGACGTATGAACCCCCTCATCTCGCAGCTACGGGTTAAATACTACCAGTGCTGTTCTCTCTTGACGCATGGCGTTAGCATTAAATAACCCATGAATGTTGATATGCCATTAGACAAAGATACCAAATTAGATAGATCTGATGAAGAATTATTCGTATTTAATAGGATCGTGAATCAAAAGAGGAAAAATATATTAAGAAACAATTTCAGAGAAAATGTAAATATTAACGTACAATGGAATACACTCAGGATTATTATTTGTTATTTGAAACCACATAACTGTGTACAAACAAATGACTATCATTAAAGAGAAAAATATTTTAATTACTTAATATGTGGGCCATATGAATCATACGCAGGGGTGCCCCATCGTGGTGTAATGGTTAGAAAGCGTATCTCGTAGATCTATTAATACTGAAAATAAAGATCGATCGTCAGTAGATACCCCATATTTGTGACCTTGTGTCACATCCAACCCGGGGCAAACGGGTGCGTTTAAACAGGAAACCCATCGTGGTGTAATAATTAGCTAGCAAGTCTCACAGATCCATTTTTACTGAACTGAGAGTTCAGTACTCGCTGGATGCCCCATACTTGCGACCTCCTATTACATTATACCGGTAGTGAACGGGTTGGGTAAATACTTAAGGACAACATGCAAAATTTTAAAAAAACAACAGATCATCAGAAAGATATATAAATATGAACATGCAATGAGCGCGATTCCCTATCCTCTGGGCATAAAATATCCCTAGACGTGTTGAAAATCAATCAATCAAACCATCGGTGTTAATATGCCACCTGTACGGTTTAGCTCAGTCGGTAGAGCAACAGTCTGGGTAATTGCAAGATCCCGGGTTTGATACCGGTCCCTGCCAACTCAATGCATGGGTAGCAGAGCTAGGGTAATTTTATCATTGTTGTAAACCATACATGAACTGACGATAGTTGTGGCTCTACACAACAGTGACAAACACTAGTCAGTCTAGCATTTGCGAAAAGGGGATAGACTCTCTCGATGTCAGGCTGATACCGATGTAGCAATTGTCAGCCCCTGCTGTGATGAATTTGTGTACAAAAGTATTATCTTCCTTGCTGTCAGTGTTTTGCGAATAGGTGGCACTACTAGCTGGGTAGCTCTCGGTCTCACTTTCTCTTGATCTGACATCCACAAAGATGGACTAGACGCGTGGTGTCTCTGAGCATTAAGTGGGAGCCTAGTCCCCTAACTATCAGTTAGTAACTCTTATATTCATTAAAAACTTTTTGTGACTTCCCAAACGACTTTCGTCCTTTCTGTTTGTATTTTGTCATGTATGTCATGTTCCATGTGCTCAGACAATAAAGTCTGTATTGTTGTCATATTGCATTCTTTTGTTTGGATTTTATGTATATATCCACCTACGTTGGAAGGTTTCTCTGAGCCTTCTAATTTATGTTACATAATCTATGCGGTTGCATAAGATTATTGTCAATCCCCAGTAATTCTAAAGGGATGGCCCTTTTCATATCACGGGCAGGACTTTCCATGGAAGAGTACAGAAAGACCGCGAAAATACGTGAAGTCACGTGGGACCTGGTTGGTTCTCGGTTTTCAGTTGGACGTCAGGCAGAGAGGATGGCCTGCCTTAACTGGACTCTCACGCGCGCTATGTTAGTCAGATATTTAGTTACATGAAATGTATAGTTAAGGAAATAAAAGCTTAAGAAAAATAACACGGTCTTGTGATTAATGGGTGTCTTGGTAACAGGACTGATTGGAAGAAGAAATCAGCCAAGTTCGACCGATCACCAAGACGCTAGAAGAGATGTTAGAAGAGACCTAGAAGAACTTAAGATGTCAGAAGAACAGAAGAAGAATAGAAGTAAGAAGTAAGTAATGAGAAGGGTATACAACACTTATTATAAGAACTAGTTCTGGCCAATAAACCTAAAACCACACACATTCAATTCTTATACCGACAAGTAGGTGGTTCACTAGAGGCTGAGTGACAGCAAGTTTCCTTATGTCTCCAGGACTCTTCTGAGTATTCTAGCTGATGTTAATAAAATCGTAATTTGCATGGTCTCGATTCTTCCTCTAATCTCCAATTCACCCAGACTCTTTCAGTCCCTTCGAGTCCGTTCCAAGGGAACCGATTGTAGCTGGTACGACCTTTACCTTTATGTTCTACAATTTTTTCAGCTCTCTGGCGAGTTCCAAGTATTTGACTATCGTTTCGTTATTTCGTTTCTGTGACAGCAAATTCCACGTGAAGACAAGTCTTCTTTTTTTTAAGTAACACTGGGTCTGGTCTCTTAGCCGGGATTAGATAGCCCGTCTCGAAGTCCCAAATGATGTTGTATCTCATTCTCTTGGAAAGCTTCTGGTTTGTGTATATACCATCTATTAGTATAATGAAAAGTGAATTTCTTGCAGAATTCCCAGTGGATCACCTTTCCCACCCAGTCGTACCTAGTCTTGTACCCTCTTTGTTTTAATTTGCTGCCTTAGCTTATAATATGATAAACTGTTATGCCATTTCGCCGACTTTACTTTTTACTATGTGTAGTAGATTCGGTGGAAATGAATAGGAGCCGTTAATTTCGGAGCTCACCTCGTACAAACATTGACATTAAAAAATTACGATGCACAATTCTGTAGAGAAAGTATTGTAGTTTCTTACAGTTACATGAAATGTACAGTTAAGGAAATAAAAGCTTTAAAAAAATAACACGGTCTTGTGATTAATGGGTGTCTTGGTAACAGGACTGATTGGAAGAAGAAATCAGCCAAGTTCGACCGATCACCAAGACGCTAGAAGAGATGTTAGAAGAGACCTAGAAGAACTTAAGATGTCAGAAGAACAGAAGAAGAATAGAAGTAAGAAGTAAGTAATGAGAAGGGTATACAACACTTATTATAAGAACTAGTTTTGGCCAATAAACCTAAAACTACACACATTCAATTCTTATACCGACAATAGGCCATTTCGCCGACTTTACTTTTTTACTATGTGTAGGAGATTCTGTGAAATTCTGAAATGAATAGGAGCCGTTAATTTCGGAGCTCACCTCGTACAA
>CM042138.1:132396631-132429131 GCA_023376005.1 Doryteuthis pealeii | reverse complement strand
AGAAAGAAAGAAAGAAAATACTGCAAAGAGAAGAAAGAAAGAAGAAACGGACAAATAGAAATAGATAACAAGCCAACAAAAAAAACAACAAAAAAATTAAATAAAACAAGAAAAAAAAACAAAACAAAAAGAAACAAAACAAAAAATAAACCAAAAAAAACAAAAACAAAAAAAGACCAAAAATGCAGACGAAAGGGAAACAGAACTACAGAAAGATAATTACTTTGTGTATTGCTGTTGGGCGACTACTTATCCCATTTCAAAAAAGCTAATTATTCTCGATGCACCAAGAGCAATGAGGTGACAAGTAAAATACATATCCGTTTTGCCATTTTTCCCAATGTGATTTTATATCGTTTTGCCAAAGTAAAAAACAAAACAAAAAAAAATGAAGAGACGCGAGGTGAAGGAAATGGTAAAAGAAGCGCAATAAATTTTTAAATAAGAATGCGTAGAAAATAGAAAGTAAAAGAAAAAAAAATATAATGGTGATAATAATTAAACGGAATTGAAAACACCAAACATTTTTTTTAAATCCTAACGAATTATTATTGCATGATGATAACTTACTCAAATGATTCGCGTCAACAAATAGATTTACAAAATGGCGTCGTTCTATCAGTTTTACTTCATTTTTTCGTCATTTATATTTGGTAAATATGGAGAACGTTATTAAGATGCTGATTATGGCCCTTTTATTTCTTCTAATAAAGAAACTCGCAGAAAAAAAAAATCAAGTTCTTTAGTTAGATTATTGGATTAGACGTTATATACAAGATGTGTCAAAAACGTATCGTGATTAAAGCTGTATTTACCAAGATAGAAATGAACAATGAATGGAACGTTAATTTTTTTCAGAATACAAGGTATGTCAAAAAGTGCAAAAAATCTCTATAATTTTCTGACACACCTTGTACATTTAACGCTTTGCAGAACAAATATACTCGAAAAGACAATTCTAGAATACAGTGGTACCATGACTTACAAGTTTAATTCATTCCGCTCGTAACTGAATTTCCTCTTATATCAAATCAATTTTCTCCATGGATATAAATTGAAATGCCATTAATTCGTTCAAACCCCACAAAAAACATCAAAAACTCTTTGTTACGATTTTTTAAATATTGAAAATACCATCGTATTGTATAAAAATATGATAAAATAGATCACAATGAAAGGTCCATGGAAAATTATGCGATTCATTTTCTTGGACAGATTTCGGTTTGAGCATATACCATTTAGTAACATGGTCAAAATTTAGTTTCTTTCACAATTCACAGAAGGTCACCTTTTTTCAGACGTGACTAGTCTTGGATTCCCTTTGTGCAAGGTAAATTCTTATATCACACTAATTGTAAGTTTCACACCAGTGTAAGTTGATGGTCTTTTAGTGGGGTCTGAGTGACAATAAGTCTCCTCTGGTCTCCAAAACTCTTCTGAGTATTCTAGCTGATTTTAACAATGCTGTTGTCTGGATGGTATGAATTCTTCCTCTGATTCCCAGTTCCTCTACTCTGTTTTCTAAACTTTTGCGGACGTTCAAAGTGCGTTCAAAGTGCAGCGACCACAATAAGTATCACTTTCACCATGATATTCCACATTTTTAAAATTCTCTAGCAAGGCCTAATTATTATTATTATTATTATTATTATTATTGTTTTTTTGGGGTTTTGTTGTTATTGTTTGCTTGTTTGTTTCGTTGTTTGTTTATTTTGCCTCCTTGGGCATCTTTCCCTTTTTTCTATCTTTTCACATCAACCGTCCACTAAAAAAAGAAAGAAAAATAGAGTCATTGCATAGATCATATATACTATTAAAATAATATAAAGGTCAAATTTTGTTGGATGTGACATAAGGTCAATTTTATATAAACTTTGATTTACACCCTCATTTTATAGCTTAGTTTTGCTTAGCTAAATAAAGCTTTCTGCTTTTACTTCCTTTTTAAGTTTTTGTTTCCTTATCATGCAGAGTACAGCTGGTTTGAATTAAGTCTTCCCTCTAGACTAGTTATCTAGCCAAGGCTAAAGAACCCAGTTTTTCCTCCTGTTTTCCTAAAGATGTGGGGAGGAAAGATAGATTGATTTATTTTCCAAGGGCATTAATTCGAAATTAAATGCAAACAGCCACTTCCAGGATTTTTAATTCGGGAGTCCGATTCTATTTCCTTCTTTCTTTCTTTCCTTCTTTCTTTATTTAAAAAGAAAATGGTAATTCATTTTCCTTTCTTTTTTATTCTTCATGAATATGTATTTGCTATTTTCTTTTCTTGTTTGCTTCTTTCTTTCTTTCTTTCTTTCTTTCTGAAGCAACCTGTACATTGCTCATTCTTTATTTTAATTCCTTTTTCTTATTATTTCTTCATAAGAATATATCTATTTTTTCTTTAATTTCTCTTTTAACCTTCTTTCTTTCTTTCTTTCTTTCTTTCTACTGCAACGTGAATGTTCTTTTGTTTTGCTTTGTTTTTTGTTTTTCTTTAAATAATTTCCTTTGTTTCCTTTATTCTTTTCTTCCTTCTTTTTTATCCTCGTTTTTCATTCATTCTTTCATTGCTCATATCTTTCTTTCTTTCTTTCTTTCTTTCTTTCTTTCATATCAATGGCTGATCGTATTTCGAAATAAAATAAACGAAGGGCAATTTGTCACACAGAAGAGTGTAAAAATAAATAACCGAAAAGCCCCCTTTCTTCTTTTTCTGAATGGGCATTCAATTTTATAGCGGTAGTCATTTCGCCCCATTACTTCCCTCACTCTCTTTCTGTCCCTCTACAATTTTTAAAAACTTTTCCTCGAATATTGTTATTCTATACCGTTTTTTTTTCACGTTTCATCTTAAATTTCCATATTGTTTTTCACTGGTCTTTTCTCTTTCTTGGTCTAATCCACCTGGTCTTTAAAATATGATAATGACACGTGAAAATCAGATGAAAGAAAGGACAAGCATTCGTCATTCGGACATATGTCATTTTATCTCAGGTTATTTTTTTATTTTTAAAAATAAAATATCAGATCTCATTTCTCAGTCATTATCAATGCTATTTCAAAATACTGAATTTCTTTTTATTTAACAATAAATGATCTTTATTGAATCGAAAATCAATTTAATAAGGTGTTGACTGTTGCATGCATATACATATACAAAGTGGTTGGAAATTTATATATATATATATATATATATATATATATATATATATATATATATATATATGTGTGTGTGTGTGTGTGTGTGTGTGTGTGTTTTAGAAAGGAAAGTGGACAAGAAAGGAACAACTCAAAACAAGTCAAAGGATGAAATCATTTCGTCCGAATTTACGTGGACGTCTTCAGTCAGAATGATTTCATCCTTTGACTTGTTTTGAGTTGTTCATTTCTTTGCCCACTTTCCTTCTATCTACAACATATAGTCGGATCCTAAACCCATCCATCCTACCTTCATATATATATATATATATATATATATATATATATATATATGTGTGTGTGTGTGTGTGTGTGTGTGTGTGTGTGTGTAAACAGGTATCGCAGGACCTTTATCAATATCGAAATGTTAAAATTGGTATATTTCATGATGAAAGCTCAATGTATTATAATTGGAGAATCATATTAATAGCAATGAATTTAACAAAGACAAGACTTAAATATTAATCATATAAACTATTATAAATTCATTTCCAACGTTAGTTCGTATTCGAGAGAACCGACTTAAGAAGCGATAATGTTATGTATTTATTTAGCTTTAACAACTACTTATACGCCTAATTATTAATGTTTAATAAAATAAAGATAATTACTTAAATTTTTGTTTCCTACGATTACATGTAATAATGAATATTATTCATTGTAGCAAGGAAATTTATATAAAACAATTTGCACGTCCACAGAGAACAGACAAAACATTTCAATTATTAATATAGATATAGATGAATCATGAATATTACCCATACGTTACTGACAGAAGTGTTGGATTTTTTGGGATATAAGGCATGAGGCAAATGGTCACCTCTATTTATAGACTCGCCTATAAGCACGTGACCTGAGAAGGATTCCCACTATCCAATCACTGGCACTGCTGCTGCTGCTGCTTCTGTTGTATTAATAGAGGCCTGATTCTAAACTTATGTCATTGACACTTGGATTCTCTTAGACGACGGACTTACAAAGAATACTATAACACCGGATTCTTATTGGCTTGCTTACTTATTCAATACATCTGGAACTAAGGATGGGTGCCAGATACTTAACAGACTAAAAAAAAATCTAAATATTTTTGTATAGACTATTTATTGATTAATTAATGTATTGACTGATATAATAGCATGTCAACACATCTAGGGTTATTTTATGGTTAGGGGTTATGGAATCAAGTTCATGGTACGTACATATTTAGATTTCTGTATAGTTCTTTATAAGAGCTATTTTTTGTTCACAGTTATATGATATAATGTATTCCTACAAAGTACAAATAGTTTGCGCATAGTTGTATAGTTTGAAATATTCCCATTAAATACTAATAATTATATGGTTTCAAGTAATTATTTATGTCTAATAATAGTCATTTATTTGCATTCAATTATATGATTTCAAGCAATTAATAATATTCGTTCTATGTTATGTTCATATTCACAGTTGTTTAGTTGTTTCTTAAAGTATTTTTTTTTTTACATTTTGCATGCGGTTCAATCCAATAAAACCATTTATATGTATATTACCCCCTCCCCACGAGGAGGATGGGACACAAGGTCAATTTCTTAAGCGGAGTTCAACAGGTTTGAATTCAGAGTTTTCCTTCTGCTAGACCAGTTGCCTAACCAAGGTTAAAGAACCCAGTCTGCTCTATTATTTATCCATAGCTGGTGGGAGAGTAGGATTCATACCTTTCCCAAGGGTATTAGCGCTAGGTGAAATGTAATTACTACATCCAGGATTTGAACTCAGAGCGACAAGTCCATTTCTCTTGATTTTAACCATTACACCACGCGCTTCCATTTATATATATATTTATTTGACCCATAGATAGGATTCTAACAGGTACTACCACGCCGAGTAAGAGTAGAACTGGGAGTAATGGCTATAAAAGAGCACCATATACTGACCAGATCTCCATACCTGGATCTTCACCATTAGATGAAGTTTAGTGACTTATCCAGGATACCTAAATAGATTACTAGCACAAAAGCCGCCTAATTATGCCGTAATTAGGCTATCTCCTGTAAAATCCCTTGATTGGGTCTTTCTCCCAACAAGGACACTTCATCCACTGAGTTCATATTAAATTTCGATTATTCATACGAAACAATTCGTCGCAAAAACCAGGTAAAAATCGCCAAAAACAATTGCAATAATTAAGAATAGGGAATTCAAATATTCAGAATTGCGGGTCCGGATTCGGCCCGGGATATTTTTACTTTGTTCACGGAGTCGGCCAGATTGCTAAATGATATGTTATGTTGAGATACGGCCTCTCGGAGTAAAGTTGAAAAGATTTGACACACTGACATTTGCATTTATTATTAGAGTTTGAGTTTAGGGGTTTCATGCATTCCTTACAGTCCACGTGACAGTGAATCATCCGTATATGGGCAGAGAATTAGACTGATATTCATGCCTATATTTCCGTGCGCATTTCAGAGTGAAGACGCTAGAAAATTTCTTTACATCTTTCCGTCTAATAATGAGTGGACATTCAGGAAACATAAAATAAAAACAAACAAATAAATAAATAAATAAAAAAACTCTCACGTGCGTGACCGGAACTGTAATTTATGGGATCAAAAATGGACACCAGTCCTCAGCAATTTACACACGCGCGTCGACACGAGCTTTACCGATAAACTTCCATCTTAACCGCCGCTACCTTGTGTCGCGGACAAATTAACACTCGCGCTCAGTCGCCGCCGTCCGAGCTTGAAACCTTGTCGTGTCATATCGACTTCGCCTTTCGGCGAGTCGCGTGCCCCGCTCTCAGTCGTAATGTATAATTACCGTACATCTAATTTGAACTTGGTTGGCCAATCGGGCTTAAAACAAACGTTCGGCTTCGGGATAGGTGCACAGGTCGAGGTGATCTTAAGCGGACGGGTGCGCAGCAGACAGTTTATTGCGTCGGGACAGCCGTTGAAACGAAAACTGTCAGCACGTGACCGATCACGTGCCTGTGAGTTTTTTTTACATGCACGCACAACAAAGTAATTAATAAATTATTACCCATGAGTGTGTGCATGCGAATGGGATAGCTGCACACATGAGTGCTTGCGGTACACGTGCCCGTTGATTATAAGGGCGTGTACTTTTCTATGAGTATTTGCACATCAATTATATTTCGTAGTCTGTTACATTTGGTGCCACGCTTCGTCTACATAATTACCCTATTGTATGTCCATTCTGAAGGACCAAGTTAGAAAAGCAAATCCTTGAAATTCAAAAGATCACCCTCTCACAATCTTTCCAACAACATGAAGTCAATTGATTCAATTCGTTTTAAAATATATCAACTACATACACACACACACACACACACACACACATATATATATATATATATATATATATATATATATATATATATAGATGATATATTATGATATGTTATTGGAAAGATTGTAAGCGGGTGATCTTTTGAGTTTCAAGGATTTGCCTTTCTGACTTGGTCATTAAGGATAGACATACAATAGTATAATTATGTAGACGAAGTGTGGAGTCCCTAAAGGTGGTGTGATGCTGAAATCCAGTGCTACCCATTAACTTCTGCGACACTACCGTTTCCAAACCGCATTGGTCTCTTGCCTTTCCTTTGGGTCACAGCGGCAGTGTGGAGAGGGTGGATTTGCTGCATAGGCAACAGCTCATCCTCCATATGAACCCGCCTAGGCTATGTAGTTCAAGTTTTAAAATTAAAAAAAACCCTTGACACTACTCCATCGTCTCTCGTAGACAGAAGGCTGCCATCCAACCATATATATATATTATATATATATATATATATATCAGTACTGCTGTATGGCTGCACCACTTGGACCCTAACGAGATGCCTTGAGAATAAGCTCGATGGGACCTACACAAGAATGCTGCGTGCCGTCTTGAACAAATGATGGAAACAGCACCCCACAAGGAAACAGGTATACGGCCACCGGCCCCCTATCTCACAAACCATCCGAGTGAGACGCACAAGGCATGCTGGACACTACCGGAGAAGCAAGTACGAGTTCATAAGCGACGTTCTCCTGTGGAAGCCAACACATAAACGTGTTAATGTGGGCCGCACACCAAGGACCTACATTGACCAACTATGCAAGAATGCTGGATGATGTGCAGAGGACCTCCCTGAGACAATCAATGATAGGGACGTTTGTCGAGAGATTGTCATGTATATCCGTGCTAATTGCGTGACATGATGATGATGATATCTCTATATATATAGCGAAAGAGGGAGAGAGAGAGAGAGAGAAAGATATATATATATAGAGAGAGAGAGAGAGAGAGAGAGAGAGACATGAGAGTCCGTGCTGTCAGCGTGACATGATGATGATGATGATGATGATGATGATGATTTTTTTGTTTGTTTTTCTGTTTTTTAATCTTCATTTCTTAGTCTTATATATCTCTTGCAATGTCTCACCATACACTGGACGTCTGTTCTGTTTCCTGTTTCTAATCTCTATTCAATGATTTTCTTTTCGGCCTCTTATACAGATTTCACTTATACTAAATAACACATACCATTTGTCGGTAATATCTAATAAGTACATAGATATCTTTAAACTTGTCTTAATCCTTCAAAATAGATGATTTGGTAATTTATGAGGAAGTGCGTCCCGGTCTCCTGCCTCAGAAATTGCTACCTGGTGACTATTAAAATAACGTCCCCAGCTATGTCGGTGTTATTTGAAAGAAAACAACCAACTTAGGGCGTTAAATGTATTTTAGGGGGGGGGGGGCTTCTCTTTTTCATTTATAGAAATTTGTCGTAATTCTTTTATTTATCGTAATTTGTCGTAATTCTTGTTTAATATGAAGATGGATATATAGTTTGGAATAGACTGAGATAGATAAACAAAATAATTAAGATAGATATGAACAAATGGAATAGATAATATATTTTTTTACAGTAAACACATTTTGTGGGGTGTCGCTTCTTTTTTGTCGTAATTCTTGTTTATTTAAACTAAAAACAAGACATTAAACAAACATGAATAAAAGAAAATCTGAGACGACATAGCTGGGGACGTTATTTTAATAGTCACCGGGTAGCAATTTCTGAGGCAGGAGACCGGGACGCACTTCATCATAAATTACCGATGATTTTTATAAAATTCCAACTAAGACAACTTAAAATACATTTAAAAAGTACATATTCAGCACGACATCATGGCGATGAGGATGAATCTTAACATTAACTTTTTATATTCTTAAAAAAAATATATCTAAGCTCAATGAAGACCGAGAAAAGCGGAAAAGATGATTTAAAAGTCAGACTTTGGCTTTTGCCAAACACTGGATTCTCGAAGTTCAGATGATTAAGAGCAGCCAGTTAGTTTAATTTTGATCAAAGAAAAGTCAGTTTGAATCTCCAGTATTCATCTCCAGTCTCCGTTGCTCTAAATTGACAGAACCATTTATTTTTTTATTTTTTAAAAATTGAAAATCAAGATGAAAGAAAATGCTAATTATTATTATTATTATTATTATTATTATTATTATTATTATTATTATTATTATTATTAGTAGTAGTAGTAGTAGTAGTAGTAGTAGTAGTAGTAGTAGTTTTTCACACCTGCTGTAGCCGATGGTTCACTGGAGGCTGTGCGATAACAAGTCTCCTCAGGTCTCCAGGACTCTTCTGAGTATTCTAGCCGATATCAACAGTGTTGTAGTTTGAATGGTCTTGGATATTCTCCTGATTTCCAATTCACCCAAATTTTTTTCCATGGATTTGCTGACTGTTCCAAGGGCACCAGTTACAATTGGTACGACATTCACCTTCATGTTCTGCAGCTTCTTCAGTTCTCTGGCAAGGTCTAAGTATTTGTCTATCTTTTTCTTTTTTTTTTTTTTTTTTTTTCATTTTCACTCGGTGGTCGGCCGGAACGGCAAAACCACGAGATGACAGATACTCTTCTTCTACTCGATTAATACTAGGTCCGGTCTGCTGGCCGTATTATTATTATTATTATTATTATTATTATTATTATTATTATTATTATTATTCCTTTCTAGCTGATGGTCTTTCACTGGAGTCTGAGTTACAGCAAGTCTCCTCAGGTCTCCAGGACTCTTCTGAGTATTCTGGCAGATTGCAACAGTGTAGTTATTATTATTATTATTATTATTATTATTATTAGTAGTAGTAGTAGTAGTAGTAGTAACAATATTTTTCCTTGTAAATGCACTTAATTCAGTGATGAGCAGTAATGACATTGATAAAACAATCTATCTATGTATAACTAAACGTATCATTATGTTTGAATGGTTACATATATTTAACCGTAATACAGAAAAATACAGCACATCGAGCAAGATTTATATTAAAGCAAAACACTTACAGATACTTTCTATGGTTTCCGGTATAGAGTATTCAACCTCGAGACAGTTTACACGCGTAATCTCAGGGGAGCCTCTTTCCAAGCAGCACCAGCCTCCTCGTCTCAAAGCGGCATGGCTGGGTTTATTGCCCCGTGACTGAGCTACCTCAAAAAGGGAATGCCAACGGGATACACGCATTTTTTTACTAGTCGTCGCATGAGCTTTGGTTTGTGCGTGGCATCCCACGTGAAAAAAAGACCATGTGTCGCATCCGGTCTTGCTGAAAGATTAAGGTAAATACGAAACTTAGGGAAATCTTTACGAGAACCGTCTATGTAATACCAAAAATTAGCACTCTACTGCGAAATACTTATTTATATATACTAGTATGCTGAAACATTCTATGTTCCAGTATACAACACCGTATATATTTTATATTATGATAACCATTATATACTAGCGCGTTTTAGTATAGTGTAACATGTTTAGATTAGAATTAATCTAATAACTACGGGTAAAGCTACGAGCGCATTAATCAAGTTTCGGAAAGAGAGAGAGTGGGAGATAGATAGAGAGAACGTGAGAGAGAGAGAGAGAGAGGGGGAGAGAGAGATAGAGAGAAAGTGAGTGAGAGAGAGAAGTGGGGGAGAACGAGAGTGTAAGTGAGCTTCTCTGTGTGTATGCGTGTGGGTGTGTGTAAGAGAGAGTGAGGCAGAGGTGGGTCCAATAAGAGATTTATAAAAATGATCCTTAAGATTCTGGTGTATTGGTACAAAGAAACATTAATAAAAATGATAGAAAAAAGTAGGCAGAATGATACAAGAAATAAAAAGGGAAAATAAAGAAGAAAAGTGAACAAAGTAAAAGAAAGAAAGAAATTAATGAATGAAAGAAAGAAAGAAAGAGAGAGAGAGAGAGAGAAGAGAGAGAGAGAGAAGAAAGAGACTAAAGAAAACACGATAAGAAAGAGAGAAGTAATGAAATAAAAGAAGTAACGAATGATAGACAAAGCCCGTCTGATAGGTAACATAATCCATTGGTTCCGAGGGTTGGTGAGAAGAGGGGGAGGGTGGCGTAAAATTCAGTTGTGAGGCAGCGGAGTGCAATATGTACGGCAGGGCAAATCTGCTATGTCGGGTTTTTATTTCCGGTGGTCGAGCGTCGAGGAGCGCTGTAAGTGACATCTGATCCAGATTCATTCGCCATTCGACCACCAGGTTTGCAGTCGAGGCGCATGTGCAGACAGCGAACACGTGACATTGCTCGCGCTGGGCGAGAAGATTCATCTGAAACGTGACAGAGATGAAGTGCCGAGGGTAAGTGACACCGATTTGGCCGTACGCGCGCACACAACCACTAACACACACACACACACACACACACACATACACGCAAATACACACACACACACACACACACACACACACACACACACTCATATATATATATATATATATTATATATATATATATATATATATATATGTGCTCTGTGTCTGCGAACAGAAAAAAGAAGGGGTTACAATGAGGTGTCCACACATATAGATACATGTTCATTTACGTTTGCGGAGAAGGGTACATATGCCAGCGTATATGCATAATACACACATACAAGTACACACCTCAAGATGCGGCCGTGTTTATAGTTTCATCCTCCTACACAGAGGCGAAGAGAATGAGTGATATATATTACACAGCTTATAGTGCTTTCTTTAGGGCTTGGTTTGATGAGCTGACCCTATCCACAAATAACAAGAATTAGAGTTAGATTAAAAAACGGTTTTAAAATAGTTAAATTCGCATTAAAAGCGATTGGAACAGTGCTGTACAATCTTACAAAAGAAAACAAGATATATATATATATATATATATATATATAAGTCATCCACAGACACGTGTTCGGCGTTTCACGCCTCTTCAGTGTGGCTAGACACAACTATCCTTGGCTAGGTTCGAACTCAGACTGACCGCATTGTTCTCATCGAATAAAACACAATTTACTACAATTGTAAAGAAATACTTGCTTTGGATTGATTGATTTCCATTAGTTGGCTGGTTGGATTTTACGGCATGTCAACCTTTGTTGGGTTATCTTATTCGGAGGACCTTTTGTTTTATTAATTTTGATGGGTATTCATTTTTTAAAATTTAAACCCATTTTTAACACAATTTTAATTAAACTCATTTTTTTCCTATGTAACCCATAGATGGGACCTTAACAGGTACTATCACTCCGTGTTAGGGTAGACCTGCGAGGGATGGTGATGAACGGGTACTCCACTCTCTGCATTAGATGCAGTTTAATGTCATACCCAGGACATTGATTGATTTTAACGGCATATATTTTATGCCTGAAAGTTAGGGAATCGTGTACATTGTATATTTATATTTACATTTGTTTTATAGTTGTTTCTTCCTTAGAGATTTTTTTTATACTGTTCTATCGAATACGAATAATTATTAAACATATCTTTTTGACTCATAGAGGGACAGTAACAGGTACTGGCACTCTGGGTCAGCGTGGGCATTAATAAAAAAGAAGTACACACTCCCCAGGTCTCGGGGATTTTAGCCTCATCATGGTGGAATATTCTGGTATATAAGGTGTGCTACAATTCACAGACTAAGCAGTGTCACGTGGTTTATTCCTCTGCCCATCAACAGCCATAATGCGTGGCTGGTTTGCTACTTAAGCATTGATGCTGAGAGTCATCTATTTGCACTCATTGGCGAGGAACTTGTAATACTGAGGAGCACCAAGGAACAACCAAAGGATTCTATACCAAAGATTTCCGATGGACAAGCGCTCTTACTTGAAGCCTAAAGGATGGTCCATAAAATCGTAATACACCATTAGATGCAGTTTAGTTTCATACCTAGGACAACCTTTATTCTTTGAGGTGGGTTGTTCTATACTTCTGTAGGGGGATACATTGAGCGTATGTTAAGCCCCGCTGACTGGGCAGGTATTTATATAAAAGGAAATATTTTGAACACCTATCGACATTTATAGAGGTTTATAGAGTGTATTATTTACCAACCCCTTCGCACGAGCAAGATGTGACACAAGGTCAATTTCTTAAGCGGAGGTTAACAGGTTTGAATTCAGTTTTCCCTCTCTTTGGCTGGTTACCTATTCAAGACCCAATTTGTCCTACTATTTACCCATAGTTAGAGTTAGGTTAGTTATATGCACACCTTTTCCAAGAGTATTAGCGCTATGGAAATATAAACAGTCTCGTCCAGTATTTGAACTCGGATCGACGAGTCCATTTCCTACGACTCTGACCATTACACCACGCACCTCGAACTTGTTCACAGTTATATGATGTTAAGTTTAGTTGGATGGTGGAATTTACGGCTTATCAAAACGCTTAGGTTATTTTATGTTGAAGATATTTTGTTTTATTTATTCTTCTTGAGTATTCAATTTTATTATTCAAATTTTATTTTTTTTAAATATTTTCAAAACCCATTTTTAAATCTATCTAACTCATAGATGGGACCATAACGGTTACTACCACTTTCGACTCAAGGTTGACCTGGGAGTAATGGCGATGAAGGGGTACTCCACATTTGCCAGAGCTGAAGAATAGGAACTTCACCACAATATGCAGTTTAATGTCATACATATAGGTGTTAGGGTTTGATGTGACCAGTCGATAGATCGAATGAGGCTTCCCCGACCGCTTGTCTATCCCAAGTAAGGCCAAAGTGGAGTGTTGCATGTCAGGGACTGCTCGGCCACCAGGGGTCAGTCTTTAAGCATCAGGGGTAGCATCCACAGTCATCAGGTAGCCCCATTGTAGGGATTTTACTCATCTGCAAAGGGACAGTCGGCATATTTTACAGCACCTGTCAACAGAGCAGGTGATATTAAATTTTCCTTTTAAACAGATGTATTTGAAAATAATAGGAAAATATTTCATATCTTCTCCACCGAAAATTAAAATTATTATATGATTGAGGCTCTGATTATGTAATGATTATCGTCGTCGGAAATGGACGTGGGGCACAAGTTTAAATTCTGGACTCGGCTGTTTGTATTTCACATAGCGTTTGGAAAAGCTATTAATCTAAACGTTCTATCTTAAGCTATGTATAAAATATTTGGGATAACGGATACTGACCTTGGATAATCAACCAGTCTGTGTACTTTTCATTACTATCGGTATATCATAAAATTTACCCCCGTGGACTAAATAAAGGGTTAGGTTCAAAGTTCCGTGATGGCTCCCGATTACGACAAGAAAGCTCCCGAGTTCGAAAAGAAGGTTCCCGAGTCCAAGAAGGTTCCCGAGCCCGACAAGAAATACCTGAAGAAGGCCGGAGGGCATATCGGTCGAAACGTTGAACAAATAACAATAAAGATGGGGACAATAGTCCGAATAACGCAGATAATACTAATCTTCAAGCCTCATCTCAAACATTCAGAGAAATATCATAAAATTGTTCGGAAACATTGTAGTGCGGTCTTTCCTCTTGTTCTCCATGGCCTGTGATAAAAAAAAAAGCCTTTTAATCTTCTATGAGAAATACCAAATATCTTTATGCAATACCCGTCTGAGAAGAAACTCAAGCACACCACTATTTTGGCTATGGTCGATTAATTTCCTGGGATTGTTGTTATTTTGGGTTTTTTCGTATCAGAACGATCACTGTGAGGCTTATGAGCTGCCGTACCTTTGTAATCACAATCGGATTTATCCAAATCTCTCCGAATCCTCTGCACTATTCTCAGATTGACACCCAAACACCCTGAAATCTTTGTATTGGATTGTCCGGTGTGAATGTCAAACAGTTAATCATGTCGTTTTCTAATTTCTGGAGGATTGAATTGCATCATGGCGCTGCTTTTCCTACAGACAATGCCCAAGTGAAATAGACAAATAACTACAAAATACCCGGCTTCATTTAATTATTTAGTTATCATTCCCACTTTGTTCCCTTTGTTCTCATAAAATAAGTCTATTAATACTTTTTCTTGTCTTTTGTTGAATGCATTTCTTCAAGTTACGTCACGCGTCATGACATCTTCACGTGCGTGGATCGCGACTTGTCTTTCAAAAATTATAACGCTGATCAAATACAGTTACACTAGAAAAAAACATTTTATAAAATTTCATATCCTGTCATCTATAAAACATCCATCATTTTCTTCACCACAAGATACATCCTGATGAAGGTTTAAAGAAACCAAAATGTTTAAACATCGACAATTAAATTCATCCTATTTTCGGAACATTTGTTTTTTTCAAATTTCTCAATATATATATATATATATATATATATATATATATATATATATATATATATATATATATAGAGAGAGAGAGAGAGAGAGAGAGAGATAGATATATATATATTATACGGTTATACGGAACCTTTTAAAGAAAATGTTGTTGACGCTTGAAAACACTCAGAAAAATCCTGAAAAATTTGGTCCACAGAATTAGACCAGATGTGTTGAATGACAAGCAACAGAGAGACAGAGAGACAGAGAGAGGGAGAGAGATCGTGTGTGTGTGTGTGTGTGTGTGTGTGTGTGTGTGAGAGAGAGAGAGAGAGAGAGAGAGAGAGAGAGAGAAAGAGAGAGAGAGAGAGCAAAACTGTGCGTGTTTGTCTCTTGTATCATCTTCGGAAGAGAAACAAATTGTTATTACTATATATATATATATATATATATATATATATTATATATATATATATATATACCAATTGTGTATAGGCGTTCGCATTGTGTTGATCCTAGACCAGCCGGTACGTTCCATTGCTATCCATTTCTTTAGAAATATTCGGGTCGAATGCTTATCTCTATATTCTTAGTGTAGACACAAGATGTCGTGATACCGGTTCGAAAAACGAGGATTAAAGGCCTTATCTTTGCCGCTCACGCAAACCCAAGACAAGGTTTTATTATTTACGGGTTACGTGCGGAAAGCGCTCGCGTCGAGCGTGCGTCAGTTTGTCCGGGGGAGGAGAAGGTAACGGGTGGCATTTGGGGGCGGGGGCGGAGGCGGTAGGAGAGAAAGCCGGAAAACTCATGAATGATAGCGGGCTTTATTATTTATTCCGAAGAATTGCATGCGTGTTGCTGGTTTCAGTGGGAGAGTCACATGGGCCACCAGAATTTCGTGCTTGTAGTTTGACGCGAAATAAAACATTTTCTTCTTCTTCTTCTTCTTCTTCTTCTTCTTCTTCTTCTTCTTCTTCTTCTTCTTCTTCTACAGAATAAGAATCATCGACATTAGATCTTTTTGCCATTCTTCAGGTGTTGAGAAAATGGTTAGAGAATACGTCTTAAAAATACGCTGAAAAGAAGACAAATATTTTGTCTAAAACATTAAATCTCCTCAAATATTCTCGAATTTAAACAGGTTGATTTTGAAAGGAAATTTTTTCTCAATAAGAAATATACATCAAATGAAACACGTAATTCCCCCACTTTGTACAAAGATGTCACTGATTAATTCTAACGGCATGTCAACCTATCTGGGATTATTCTATGCCTAGCAGTTTGTACGTTCATATTTACATATTTTGTTTAATTGTTTAAGAGCATTTTCTTTGCACACGAATCAAATACGAATATTTTCAAAACATGTCTATTTACATAACAGGTGTTAAAACTCCAGGTAAGAGTGAACTTTGGGGTAATGGTATTGAAAAGATACTTCGGTCTACAGAATAAACATCATCGACATGATATATATATATATATATATATATATATATATAATATATATATATATATATATACTATTAGCTTACTATATATATTATATATAAAAAAATATATATTTATATATAAAAAAAAAGTTGTTCTGGTTCCAACGGGAGAAAATTAATATTTTATAAAAAAGAAGAAGGTCCGCAAAATGTATTATGTTCTCAGAAAATTTTTTATTCTTTTTATCTTACATACGCGACACGTGTTTCTGATCTGTTGTCTTCTTCAGGCATTGAGTTATTAATTTGGCAGAATATGTCCGATATTTGATAGGTTGTGTGTGTTTCTGCAATTTTTCTATTATTCATATAGATTCATTGGTTTACTATATATATTTATATAGCAGAATATCAAGCGTGAAGTAAGACTAATCGCTGCAGATAAGATCAGAAGAACCTGTATCCAGCATGTGCTCGCTCACAGTGGTGCCTGGATTGAACACATCATCAACTACTAATGAACTGTTGTAGCCTTCCCATAATTAATCTAGTCTGTAAAATATATACGTATTCTTGACATTCAGTTTGCTTTCTCTAATTTGGCATCCAATGTAGTTAAAATGTTCAGAATTAAAAATGTAATGGCATATATTATAATTAGGCTTCTTTAGATGTAAAGAATTAGAGAATATGTGTGAGTGAAAAGAAGTCAAATATTTTGTCTAAAACTTTAAATCTCCTCAACTCTTCAAGAATTTAAACAGGTTGGTTTTGAAAGGAAATGCCTGAATCAATCAGATATTTACATCAAATGAAACATGTAATTCATTCACTTTGTACAGATATATTATAGATTAATTTTAATTGCATGACAAACTGTCTATGGTTGTTTTATGCCTAATGATTAGGGAATCACCTCAATTGTACGTTCATATTCACATTATCTAGTTATTTCTTGATTACCTGATTGATGAATTTAACAGCATTTTATGCCTTGAAATTGAGGAATGGAATTCATTGCACATTTATATTTATATTTATGTGTCATTGTTTTTAAGTGTATTTTCGTTGCACCCGGTCCTATTGAATACGAATATTTCCAATACATATCTATTGATCCATAGATGGGACAACAACAAGTGTTACAACTTCAACTAAAAGTAATGGCTAAAAGTGTTACAATTCCAACTAAGAGTAATGGCAATGAAGGGGTACTTCATATTACACACTCCGCCAGAATTAGAGTCTGCCATTTAGTACCTAGATATTGAGAATGTAATTGGCTGGGTTTTTTTCTAAAAATAATGTCTGACAAAACCTAGGAAGAGAGAAACAAATGCTACGTACTCTATTCACCTTGTCTATTTACTTAGTAAAACACTTTCCCCTTTCCTTAATACGCAGTGAGTTTCTTTATATCATTTATATATTAACTCTGATACTCGAGTTACAATAGTCTCATCATCAGATACACTTTACAGTCATAACCATGACATCACAATTTTAGCAATAGGAATTAAGCAAGTACTACTACGTCAGTTCAGAGTGGACCTGGGAGTAAAAGAAATTTAGCGGTACTGCAAATTCTCCAGAACAGGGGCCACACCATCAGATGTAGTTCAGTGTCAGATTTAAGACTCGGTATAGGTGTTGAATCATATAGGATGATTTTAGTCTGACTTGATCAATATTCTTAAAATGTTTCTGTACATGTTTTCATAGTTTATTAAAAAAAAAAACAATATATGTATTAGTATGATAGTATCATTTTAAGAATCTGCACGAATATAACTTAAATATACGTATTTACCCAAACCCTCTGTACGAGCAGGATACGATACAAGATCCATTTTTAAACGGAATTTAACAAGTTTGAATTCACAGTTTACTTTGAGACCGATTGCTTTACCAAGTTAATGTGTCCAGTCAGCGCTACTATTTACGCATAGCTTTTCCAAGGGTATTAGCAGAATCTAAAATGCAATCAGCCTCACCCAGGATTTGAACTTGGTTTGCCGAGTTCATTTCCTTTGATAATTGTATCACATGCTTCTACATGAATACGATATATGGAACTTAGCCGATGGAAAAAAAACAACATCTTTTATGACTAGACAAAATGAAGATAGAATTTGACCTTAAAGTTGTTGTTGTTGTTGTTGTTCTTCTTTTCTTCTTCTTTGCACTTGTAGTGATAGTTCTCGTAGGTGATTTTTTGTCGGTCATACAGCTGGACACCAGTACAAGTATATATTATAGTTTTTGTGCATTAATCATTGGTTGATTGACTGGTGATTTTAACTGGCGTAGAGGTTAGGAAATCGCATTCATTGTATATCCATATTACATTCTTTGGCAGTTGATTCTTAAGAGTCCTTCTTTGCATATGGTTCTATCGAATATGAATATTTCTAAAACATATCTAATTACCCATAGGTAGGACTATAATCCGGGGTTACTATTGCGTATGGGCCAAGTCAAGTTATAGTAGTAGTCATTAATAGTAGTAGCCGCCGTTAGCTCAGAGAAACAACATACGCAAGTTGTATAGTCAAAAAGGGGTTGTTTATTTCTTTCTAGGCTCGTGGGTTCTTTTTCAGAGAGGAGAGAGAGGGAGGGTAAGGTCAAGTTGTTCTATCGTAAATCACGTTCATGTGTGCAGTTCGTTGTTAGCCTAGAAACGTCACCGTGGGACTCCAAGAAACCCACGTCTGCCTCCGACCAAGGCCCAAACGAAAAACACCGATTTTTCTTTTCAATCCCCAAATTCTTCGTAGGCCATAATAATTATGCTACAGTTACAAATCCAGGTGAAGTTAGACATGAGAGTAAAGGAAATGAAGGTATCCTTCACACCCCTTAAGGTCTCCAGAATTCTAGTTTTACCTATTGATATAGATTTAGTGTCATACTCAGGACACCTGTTTGCGGGGTAAATAATCAGCATATTCTAAGCGTCACCGAAAGGGCGAAGTGTATTAGATTCAAGGTACATTATAAATAATTCTTATAGACACATATACATATATAAGCTTGCATATCACTTGATAGACTGATGGACAGATAAAGGGAAAGGAACTGATAAGAAATAGAATATTTAAAAAATACAGTGGTATTCTAACATACAAGTTTAATTCGTTTCATTAAATTTCCTCGTATATCTAATAAATGTTCTCTACTGAAATTAACTGAAATGCCATTAATCCGTTCAAACCCCCCAATATACCCTAATTTTTATTTTCTGTATTGTATAAAACCTAATAAATTTGAATGTAATGAATATTCTGTATATATTTTAATGATTATCTTTTTTATATATAAATTTTTCTTTTGTGTAATAAATTTGTAAACGTAGATGTTTTTGTGAACTTATTAACATAACATATCCGAAGCTCACAGCTTGTAATTATGAAAAGCTCGTATGTTGGGCACTCAAATCAAGGCACCACTGTATATGGTATAAAATTAACAGAGAAAATCAAAATTATTAAATATTCTAATAAGTTGTTAATTATCAACTATACAATTCATTTAATGAAAAGAATTATGGATACAGCGAAATTCCCGCAAAATACGAAGAACAAAAATCTATAACTAAAAATATCACGTAATTATTTGGTTTCTTACAATACCTGCTGTTAGCTAAAATATTCACCCACCTAAGTATTTAACATGCTCATTGCTGCTTAACTTCTATGATCTAGAGAGAACCGGTGCTTTTAGTGTGACTTGATCGCATTTCGCATATATTATAGAATATACAAATTTATAGTAGAAAATAAATACAGAAAAATAAAAATTACTAAACATTTCAATAACCTGTTAGGTATCAACTTTAAAATTCATTTAATAAGAAAAATTACGATTATGACGAAATTGCTACAAAATACCAACAAGAACAAAAAGTCTATAACTAAAAATGTCACATAATTATGAGATTGATTACAATGATAATAAGCGTGAAATAAGAAAATAAAAATCAGTTTGAGTAAAGAGAGAGAGAAAGGAGAGTACTAGGCAGAAAAGACGAGTGAAATGTGTGGTTAATTCGAAATGAAAATGACTATAATCATAATGGAAAAAAGAGCGAATGATAGAGTTGGTGATAATAACACAAGGGCCAAAATGGCGGGCTGGAAGCACTTCATGAAAAACCTATTTCCTTCCCGGAAATGGTTGGTTTACGTTATTAGTGCGGCCTGGGGTTTTTGCTTGTTTGTCTGCTCTTATTAAAGAGACATTGAGTTGAATACATGATTGGTGGGGGCTGGTTGGCCGATCACATGGCGGGAAAAATGATGTCACCATTGTTTGTGTGGGTTGACGGGCTGTGTCGGAGGGAAGCCGGGGTCGTTGGATGCGCGTGGATAATTGAGCATCAATGTGAGAGTGCGAGTGAATGAGTGAGTGAGTGATTGAGTGCGGGCGTGTCACTCTGTGTGTGTGTGTGTGAGGGGGGGGTGCATGTTAGCGGCAATACATGAGATTTGATATGCAGTCGTACGCCCAGTCATGTAGATATTTGTACAACTATAAAAGCTATTGATGTGCTCAAAGTGATTCCGAGAATCATGGCTTTTCAATATTAACATGATAGTCAAACAAATCGTTAATAATACTAGCAAATATATGCACCCTCCGGTTGCAAGTATTGAAGATTTAATGTAATAAAATATTATATTCAGTCAAAAGGCTAAGGAAGCTAAATACGAATGCATATAAAAAGATTTGAAACAGAGGGGCTATAATCGAAAAATAGAACAACTGAAACTTATTCTTCTATCTTTCATTGCTAAATTTTCCTAATTTAACTAATTAGGAAAAAAAAAAAAGAAGTAAAGAACAAATGAGAATTTTTTTTTCTCTTGTTAATGGATTTCTTTTAAGATTTATCCCCGAGATTTTTTCTTATATTCATTAAGATAAAACAAAACAATTAGAAATCGATAATACTGAGCACATATTTACTAAAATCAAATTTTTTATATCAATATTTACAAAACTTTAAATAACGGCATTGTTTTAAAAAATGAAATAGAAGAGATTGCATATTCCTGATATGTTTTCAGACTTTGCAAAGCTTTGGCGCATAATTAAACTAATTATTCACAATTTCTCCCATTTGCTTCATCAAATATAAAATGACTTCAAAATGTTCATCGACATCAAATTCAGATGATTTTCATTTAAAAAAATCAGTCTATGGTTGTTAATAATTTACTTAGCTGTGCTCAGTCAAGAACACAGATCACCCTGTTGGTAGTGATTAGAAAACACTGGCTGTATCCACAGCAGAGAAGTATGACCCCCCCAAAAAAAAAGGGGGGGGCTATTCAGTGTATATCACTAATCTGCATCAGATAGTGAAGCTATTGTTCTTGGGAGTGTAAAATACCGTTCATTGCCATTACTCCAAAATCCATTCTGACCCAGAGTGGTAGTACCTAATTGGATCTCATCCATGGATAAAATAGATCCTTATTAGATAGGAATACTTGATGTCCTATAACTACCAATTGTTTTTTTTATAATGAATAGTTATCTGAAGATATAAATGTTTATTGAGGATTATTATTATTAGGTATTTGAAACCATACAGCTGTGTGCAAACAAATGACTACTATTACTAAAAGTAGTTGAAATTATATAATTATTATTGTTAGTTAAATATGTATATATACGTCATTGTAAATAGAAACCCCCACTAAAAACTTAAAAACGTTTCTAATTTTTTGAAAATTAGTATGGTTAATCTTCTGTCCCTAGGTGCACTTAATAGTATTACCTAGCTTGATAGTAAGCGATATTCGAAGACTATTATGAACCTAAGAGATCTCGATTCTCACTAGGTGTCCTAATAAGTTGGCTCATTTGGGTCTAGGATGTCTTAGGTTTGGATTCTTTGTTTGATGGCATATCAACATTCTATATAAGGACAAAGCCATCTTTGTAGAAGAACAGTAGTGATACCTTTTAACCTATACCGGTATAAGGGCGTTCATACCTTTTCCAGGGTACCAGTCCAAAAGTGAACATTAAAACCCGACTGGAGTCCGAACTCACTATGATGTCGTTGGAACTAGCAGTATGAACGTGTTTCAGTAATGTAATTAAACCTCTTATATATATTTACACAATTTAATTCTTTGTTATATAATTTCAAAGGTGCAGAATTTTGTTATAATTAATACGTAATAACATAATTGGAGAAAAGATGCCCCCAATGAAATCCTCGTATGTTTGCTTCAGATGAAAATTATTTTTTACAGTTATTTGGGGTGTACTTATTCATGTGTGATATGATATCATGTTACATTTTTTATGCTAAAGTATGTATTTACTAACCCCTACATACGAACAAGATGTGACACAAGGTCTATTTTCAAGCGAACTTTAACACATTTGAATTCATAGTTTTCCTTCTCCAAACTCTGTTACCATACCAAGCTTAAAGTACCCAGTCTGCTCTACTATTTACCTATAACTGTAGGGAAAATGGTTTGATGCATACTCTTGCAATGGTATTACCGTCATGAGAAATGCTACAGCCTCATCCAGGATTGCAACTCGTGTCGCCGTGTTCATTTCCTATATCAATAACTGTAGGAATATTTTTTAATATAAGTTGTGCTGGAGCCCATCACGTAAATTATAGACTCTGCGTGGTCGCGTAGGTTCAATCAGCCAATCAGCATACTCAAATACTTGGTTAGTTAAATATTTGATCGCCGATCTTTAAAGGCGTTCAATTGCTCGTAGTTAACACGGATGAACGGATCAAAAATCAAGGATTCTGCTTAACACTAAAGAACAAAGAAGATTTTCTAACTAAGGAACAACCAAGGATTCTGTCTAACACTAAGGAACACAAGCGATCTCCATTGTAAAGTGTGTTGGAATATTTTGTGTATATAAGGTGTGCTTTAATTCCCACCTGGATTTATAGAATAGGTCACGTGAGTTATTCATGTAGCCAATCACTAGCAATACTGCGTGGCTGATACAATACTTACTCGCACCCCCACATTGGAATAATTCTAACTGCTCTCCTTTGAGGACGGACTTACAGGATTACCAGATCTTTACCAATACTCAGGACGGATTTACCGGATTACCAGATCTTTACCAATACCCAGGACTCTTTATCAAGGGTCCAATTTCACTGGATAAGCGGTCTTTGCTTAAGGGCTCCACGATGGACCCGAAAGATTCTAACAAAGTTCTCTCACCTGCAGCCTAAAGATGGCCACAAAAATCGTAAGCCATTACTATTAAACCTCATTAGCTACAATGGCCATGGGAATAGTAGTGAAAAAATCTGAAGGGTTTGTGAAGCTTTTTTATGTGTTAGGTTAAAAACTGAACAAAGAATTCACAGACTGCATGACAAATAATTAGCATAGAAAACAAGGGAATTATTTTGTTCTTGTATTATTCTTTGGTGATTTTTCAAATAAGTCCTATATCTGTTTTTCCTTCATTTCCTGCACCTACTCTGTCTCCCTTTGTTTCCCTCCAAATTGGGATGGACCGCTGAGCGAGAAGAGAGAATAAGAAGAACGAAGAACAAAACCTACAGAAGCGAATCACTGTGATGTCCGGTTGATAACGTTGGCAGTGTCGACATTTGGTACCGTCGGTGGGAAGGGCAACTCTGGTGACGGGTGGAAGAGCAAACTTGAGTGCACGGAGACGGGTGTGGTCGGTTAGGAGTGATTAAATATTTTTATGTGTGTTCAGTCCATTACTGATGACCGAGACTCAATGAAGTTTGCTCTAAATGGTATGTAATTGAATCCGGGAACTGGCCAAGAAGTGCATCACACCTAGCCCTCTCCTTCTGCAACCCACTGCCGCCATAAAACCCAGCAGCACATGCCAGCCGCCAGGGTAATGAAACGCTAAACCGTTACCCTTGCTTAAATTGCGCTGAGGGTTGCCTTCTGGTGGGGATAGATGTGAGGTGGTCGCTTGTTTGAAAGTGTAAGGTTGAAAGGTAGTTTGTATGTCTAGGTGTTGGTATGTTGTTGGCGCCTGGTGGCGAGGGGTTGGGTGAGATCAAATATAAAGCAGTTATAAGAGAGGAGCTGAAGCTATCCCATGATACTCCGACCCAACCCAACGAGCATCGCTTGTGATGTGATCAATAGTCGTGATGACTATGTTGGTTGAATATAATGGCGATTCACCGGCTCGTTTTACTGTCTCTGATAATATTAGTGGTGGAAGGGCGCTGATGAGAGAGAGAGAGAGAGAGAGAGAGAGAGAGTGAGAGAGAGAGGGGGGGGGGAGTGAAAATAGGAAGGGTTTGGCGGGAGAGGGAATGAGGTACATTGTAGAAAGTCGAATGATGGGAATTGGAACTTTATTTGTAATAGCGAAAGTGAAAGTAGCTTTAGTGTTGACAAGTTACAGGAAAAGGGATATGCGTAGTTTGGGTTGAATTATTGTTTACTTGCTTTATTCTCTGCTCTTATCGTGAGTTTGTGTTAACTTGATTCTGCTTATCCTCCAATATATATATATATATATATATATATATATATATATATATATATATATAATATAATAAGATAAATATATAAAGGTTTTACATATCTATTCATTAGGTGACAAAGGAACAATCACAACCATATTGGTTTCATGCGATGCAATCATCAGGTGAAGATGTTTCAAATGTAAGGAAAATCGAAAAAATTACAAAAAATTTCAAAAATTCAATAGACATGGGATGCGTATGATATATATATATATATATATATATATATATATATATATATATATATGTATATAATATAATAAGATAAATATATAAAGGTTTTACATATCTATTTATTAGGTGACAAAGGAACAATCACAACCATATTGGTTTCATGCGATGCAATCATCAGGTGAAGATGTTTCAAATGTAAGGAAATCGAAAAAATTACAAAAAAATTTAAAAAATTCAATAGACATGGGATGCGTATGATTGGATAAAATGATGTGTGTGTGTATGTGAAGGTGAATTGAATGTGTGAGAGTGTTTATGGGCTGCATAAAGGTTGCGTACGCGTAGTAACTGGTCACACACATAATACGTTGATCTGTGAGTGTGTGGTATTTTAACAGCGCTTACGTGCGAGCACTTGTGCCTGTGCATGTATGTGTGTGTGTAGTTTTTTTTCTGTCGGATGTGTAGGTTATGTATGTTGTATATAGCTGGGTTGTGTTAGTTGAGGAGTGCGGATGAATAATATTAACTATAAGATTGCAAATGTTGTATATTATGGGCGGGTGGGGGTGGGTAATACGATGTGTAGCGATGTCAACCGGACGTTGCTGCACGCGGTTACACATAGACACGACATATATATATATATATATATATATATATAGCTCAGTCGGTAGAGCGTTCGGCTAGAAACCACAAGGGGATAGACTTCCTCGCTGACTGGCTGATACCGACATTAGGCCGCCCCGACTTATATATAGTATTGGACAAAAACAAAAAGATCCAGACACTAGCTGACATCATCACCATATCTTGTTAGCCGCACGGATATCCATTCCCCTCTCTCTCTCTCTCTCTCTCTCTCTCTCTCTCTCTCTCTATCTATCTATCTATCTATCTCTCTCTATCTCTTCCTCCTCTCTCTCTCTCTCTCACACACACATGCACTTTCTACCCTCTCTCTCTCTCTCTCTCTCTCTCATGGCCCATGGGATGTCCTTCGCACAGCATCCTGAATCTGTAAAAAGCTGACTGATGTGGGGTTTTGTTGGTCGGCCTTCACTGGCGTGTTCATGTGTAGGTTTTCACAGGAATTCGTCACTGTGTTTCCAGCGATGTCTTTGCAGTCCAAACCTCTTATATGTATTTACACAATTTTTATTTTTGGTTATATAGTTTGAAAGGGGTAGAAATTGGTTACAATTAACACCCAATAACATCCGTTATAATGTATTAATTGTCATTGGAAAAAGGAACCGCCTATAAAATCCTCGTAACTTTGTTTCAGATGAAAATTATTTTCAAAGATATTCGGTACTTATTCATGTGCGATTTACAATATCGTGTTACATTGTTTACGGGATATGACCGTGTTAGTATGTATTTAGCAACCCCTATGCACGAGTAGGATGTGACACAAGGTTTCCTTCTTCTAGGCCGGTTTCCATAATGAGCTTAAAGAATGCAGTTTGTCCTACTATTTACCTATATCTGTAGGGAAAATGGTTTGATGCATACCTTGCAGAGACCCTTGGCTAGTTTGTACGTTTTGGCTGGCTGGTCGAATGTGTCTTCCCATAAAAAATATCATCTCCTTTATGTGGACCTAATGGTCTTGTCAGATTCGTACACGATTCATTAATCGTTAGCAGGACCAGTGGATATACCGCAGCATGATAATTTGATTATTACAACGTTTGATATGTTTATTTAAGAACTATTGAAAATATTTCAATATGAAAAAGTATAATAATCTTGATTTAACTCTCACTCACTTTTTCTTAAAAAGGGGGTTGTAAAACATTTACTTTGATTTGCCGACAAAAAGTTGGGGTGGAAATTCGCCTGTAACTGGCTCGCTAAAACATAGCCTAAATTAAGACAGGAATCTGAGAAGATATGAAATCAAAATTACCAAAATATTCCGTAATTCACAATTTGTATTTACAAATAAAACAAACGCGTCCCTTTTTTTTTTTCAATTCATTTTAATTTTACGTTGGGCATTTAAGCAACACAAGATCATTGGGAATATTTCATTTATAAAATTGGGTGAAATAAAATGAAGTAAATGAGAATTCTGCGATACATCAGATAATTTATATTTTTGCATTGCGTCTTGAACAATTTAGACGGTCTCATTTTTAACCAGAGTGTGTTGCAGGATGATAAGGGACGGAAGATTTAGGAACAAGCGTATTCATATATAGATGTGAAGCTTCCGCTTGACTGGCTATCAGCCAGTTCGCTCTACTGATCTTCGGTTCTGATTGCTTCACAATCATCAAAGCTTCAAATCGTTAGAAAAAGTCAAAACCCACATGCGGTGATTGTTTGGGCTGGAATCACCTTTGGAGACTGAATACTCTTGCTTTATGTGCCAAAATAAACAAAAATAATTATGTGGTGAGGTGCAACAGAATATTGGAGACCAAAACTGGATATTTCAGTAAGACTCTGCTCTTGCGCACAGAGCAACGGCCATTGTTGTCTGGTGCCGAAAAGATTTTCATAATTTCTATTTCTCTAATTTTTTTAGATGAGGCTTGATAATATGGATTATTTGGATTATTAAGACTATTGTCCAAATGTTTATTGGTATCTGTACAAAGTGTCAGCCGATGTGCCCTCCGGTCTTTCTCAGGTTCTCGAGTTCGAGGAGAAGGTTTCCAAGTTCGAGGAGGTGGTTCCCGAGTTCGGGAAAGTTCCTGATCCCGACAAGAAATACCTCAAAAGAGCAGATGGCATATCGGCTGAAATCTGGCAGATAACAATAAAGATGAGGACAATAGTCCGAATAATCCAAATGATACAAATGTCATGACTTTTTGTCTACATACGTTGAATTTACATGCCAGTGACCACGCTTCGACTGTGCTCAAGGTCAGCTAGTTCCTAGTTACAAGGTTGTAACACCCTCATCTAAGTTTGGCATAAAGCCCACAAGTGTTTCTCTCAGCATACACGTTGTATAACACTTGGGTCATCAGTCCGAAAAAATGAATAATACATATAAACCACATCTCTAAAATGGTGTGTGTCTGTGTGTGTATGTGTGTGTGTGTGTGAATTCTCTCTCTCTCTCTCTCTCTCTCTCTCTCTCTCTCTATATATATATATATATATATATATATATATATATATATATATATATACAAAAGACTAAGATACATTTTTGAGGACGGTGCAATTTCGCTGCTACCCTCTCTTAATTCATGACCGGGGTTTTCCAATCTATCACCTCTCTTAAGTAGACTTGTTTTAAATAGGTATAATATATCATGTTTTAATGAATTATTCCTACATGCAATTTCACACAAATCATTTATCCATGTCAATCAATTTTATTCCAATTTTATCATCTTATATATAATTTAAACTTTTTTACACACATAAAATTGAGCTACTTAAAAATAGCAAAAAAAAAGTTCATCGTAATATTAAACATACGTTCAAAATTAATCAGGTGTTTACCTAATTTAATTACTGATGGATCTGTTTATTTTTCTTGTCTTTTCTTTCTACTTTTTCTCATCATTTGATTTATTATATCTTTTTAAGAAAATATGTTCCAAATTTCAGGTGTTCTCACTTGTATGAATCAAGTTAAATTTTTTCAAAAGAGATCCGATGCCAACGGATAAGAACATTTTCACATATCCTGTTTTATTTTGAAAAAATTTTCAATCACTGTTCAGACAAGATTTTTCCATCTTTATATCCTGATGAAGATCTTATAAAAATCGAAACCTTTTAACGTCGACTTCCCCATCTAGAATAAATTCATCTTCTTGAAATATTTGATCTTTCTATATTCTACATGTATGCATATACTAAATATTAGATATATCATCCTGTCGACTGCGACACAAGAATACACAGACTGCACTTTTGCAGAGGTGTAACATCATCCAAAGAAGCCACCTTTTGGACATGGGTGGCGACATATGATACTGGTGTCTGAGCAGTCCATGGCTTGCAACACTTTTCCCCTTACTTAGGCTAGATGGGCGGTCGGAGAGGACGCCTCTGATGAATCGGCTGTTCTCATCAAGCCCTAGCGTTTATTTAATTGTTCCGACCTTATTGCGCTTATGGCAAAACCATTTTTATTATATTTGTACTTGAAGGCAGTGGCTGAGGATACAAATGTCCTGGCTATGATTCTAAACTGCATCTAGTGATCAAATTCCAATTCTTGAACTTTGGGAAAATGGAATACCACTTCTTGCCATTATTCCCAGGTCCACTCAGACCCGGAGCAGGAGTACCTGTTAGGGTCACATCTATAGGTTAAATAGGTTAAAATGAGTTTAAAAAATTAAGTTTTAAAAAACTCAATACCCAAGAAGCATGAATAAAACAAAAACATCTTCGGCATAAATAACCCAAGGGTTGACCTGTCGTAAAATCCAACCAACGAATTCAATATACATATAGAGAGTTTTTTTAAATTATCCTATAGGTAGGAATCGTCATAAGACACAAGTAAGTGACATCCAGAGAGGATCGAAAGCGCTATTCATTAGTAAAAGACCTGAGAGACTAGATTGCTAACCATTACACAATAACTGGACGCTTACATTATTTATCCAACGGGTAGGATTTGACACAAAGTCACAAATAAGATCGAACGCGCTATTCAGTAGTAACGTATCTGAGAGAAAAATGAATATATTAAATGTATGTGATAAAGAAGATGACTTAACGGTGAATAGAATATCGAATCACAATATCGACGGTCGATACAAATGTTACCCGAATAAGTCAGTGTTATAAAAAGTATGGAATGCTTAATACGTTAGATTATTGTTAGTAGACTGCGAAACTGTTTTCAACGGCTATAATTGCATTATTCACTTTCTTACTTGATTAATTCATTTCAATTAACCCGGATGATCCTTTTTTATGAAACTTAAGTAGGTTATATATATATATATATATATATATATATATATATATATATAATATATATATATATATATATATATATATATATATATATATATATATATATATATATAGCTACACACTCCATCTGGATAAAAATAAATAGAACTCCTACTCCCAACTCCTGCTAACATCAACAATTGACCACCCCTCCCCTATTTAAGACCTCCTAATTCACCAGCATGATAATATTAACCGTTGAAGCAAGAACTCAATCCAACGTTCTGAAGAAGGTCTAACAGACCGAAACGTTATAACGCCGACACCACTACCCACAATAAACATCCATTTTGTACAACGTGTTTGTCTACCTCGCTCCACACATATATATAAGCATTTTTAAATTGAAAAAGTTGCACATTGCTAAGTTGATGTGTTCTGTTCTCTTAATGAATTTCTGTTTAGATTTGTAGACATAATTCTGAAGATGGTGTAAAGATTTAACAGGGTAGAGTGGCTACTTTATGACTGTTCATAAAGACTGCCAACATTTGCCGTGGGTGTTGACTTTTGTGGAAACCAACTGGGACTTAAATTTTATGTGCAATGTTTATGTACATTTGCGCTTGCCACACAGTCAATAAAAATCGCTTTGTCATAAGACTACGGATAACGTAAACGGTGACAAGGACACGTGTGATACAATCGCCGTATACTGACGTTAAATATTGTAGCAGAGAGATGTGTTCATAGTTTGTCTGACACTGTGAGTCACACTAAAGTGTGGACATTTAGACCATAGATTAGTCATGGTAGTGTTGTTGTTTTTTTTCTCGTCTCCCCGCAAGAATTTTCGAAATTCAAAAACTGAAAATAAATTTTTACTTTATTAAGGAAAAAAATTCGCATCCTAATATTTCTCCATTTAAATGTTTTTTGTTCTCTTTAATTTTCATTTTATTCTAAGAAATTGTGATATAAAAATGTGTAAACATTTTTTCTCCACCACTCTTACGATTTTTTGGCGCCATCCTTTGGCTTTAAGCAAGAGCACTCCCCAGCGGAGATCCCTTGTGTTAAGCAGAGCGCGATCCTTAGTGAAAAAACCTTTGGTTGCTCCTTGGTGTCCCTTAGTGTTGGGTATGATCCTTTGGTTGTAGGTCCGTTCGTCAATGTCAAATAACGTGCAAATGAACGGCTGTCAATATCAGTGATTAAATAGTTAACTAACCACGTATTAGGGCTGTTGGTTGGCTGGGGTTTAAACCGCGTGACCTCGCTGAGGCTATAAGTTTAAGTGGTGGATTACAGCACGCCTTTCATAAAAGAAAATAATCCAATAATCACCGTTTTTCTTAACTCCTTACCTACCAATACCTTTTGGCGTCCCATAATGCTTAAGGACGAGATCCTGGAGGCTAAAAAGACAACTTACAAGAAATAGAGGAGGATCAAATGTGGTATAGCCAAACGCAGTATGATTATACTGAATAATTGAAGTGTTAGGATTCCATCTCCAGATCAAATAGATTTGTTTCTGATGCGTTTTTTAAATAATTTTAACGGCATTAATACGTTGGTTCGTGTTGCAATGAATATCGTCGTAGGAAATAGGCACGACGAAATGAATTTAATTCCTGGACGAGGTTGTTTATATTTCACATAGCGGTAATACTCTTGGGAAAGGTATGAATCCTGCTAAGTTCACTAGCTATGGGTAAATAGCAGGGCAGACTAGGCTCTTCAACCTTGGTTAGGCAATGAGTCTAAGAGAAGGAAAACTCTGAATCCAAACCTGTTAAATTCCGCGTAAGAAATTGAACTTCTGTCGCATCCTGCTCGTGAGGAGGGGTTGGCAATTACTTACATTGGTTCTTAAAACATTGATATTTCAACTATGTAAGAAATATTTACCCGTTTTAAGTGATTGTAAACTTTATCCATACATCACATCTTAAAACATTCATAGTGTAACTATGTTTGAATTGTTTACATGTTTTAATTGATTGTGAACATTATTAATACATTTTCTCATAACACATTGATATTACAATTAAGTATGAAGTGTTTGACCGTTTTAAATGGTTATGAACTTCTTAAAACATTGATATTGCAACTATATATGAAGTGTTTAGTCTATAAAAATGTTTGTGAAATTTATTAATAAATTTATTCTTAAAACATTGACACCGCAACTAAGTATGAAGTGATAACTTGTTTAACACTTTGCCAACGGAATTTTCCAAAACCGCTGAATCAAATTCTTTTGGTATGTTTTACCTGTATGATGAGATGTTTCTAAGTTCATTATCTATTCACCTCAGAACTCATTCTATTTAAGTAAAGTCCTATATTTATTTAATATGAGTCTTTCTTCTTAATTATAATAAACTGACCATCAGTTTTTGTACTTTGCTTACGGTAGGATCGCAGTGATAGGAGAGATACTGTGAGCAGCTTAAAGTAGGCAAAGAGTTAAAATGCTAGTGAATTTTATTAATAACATCGGCTCTTAAAACGTTGGGATTAGAACTATATATAAGGATTTTACCCTATTAAAATGCTTGTGAACTTTATCAATACATTGATTCTCAAAAATTAATAGCGCAAATAAGTAGGAAGAGTTGAGCTGTTTTAAATGATTGTGAACTTTATTAATACTTCTGTGCTAAATTATTAATATTGTAACTATATACGAAGTGCTTAC
>CM042138.1:132351631-132391631 GCA_023376005.1 Doryteuthis pealeii | reverse complement strand
GAAAGAAACAAAACAAAACAATAAGGAAAAAAAAAGAAAGAAAATTAGAAGGGGGACAAAAGGTGAGACGCAAAAAGAAAGAAAGAAAAGAAAAAAAAGAACAATCAAACAAACAATGAATGAACAATAAAATTTGCCTTTTCATAGAGACGTTTACAAAATGAAAGAAAAGATCTGGAAGATAGAGGAACGAGATAGAAAGAAAGAGAAAAGAAAGAATTGTTTGTGATGTGGACTTGATCGACCTGACATAGCAATAAAGATGGTTATTCGATAAGAGATGCTTTACTGGCGAAGATGAGCGGGTCGCAAGAACACACAGCGGCGTGGCAGTAAATTTTGTCCGGGATTTAATAGGGCGAAGAATAGCTATTAAGGAATCCACTCAGCTTTTTCATTCCCAGTAACACTAGCCCTAATACAAACCCATATACATATTAACTGACGATTCCTACCCTTGTCTTCAGTCTCCTCTTTTCTGGACCCTTGGAAGGTTTTTGTCTGGATCATCTTGTAAATACATTCCCGTCGTGGTGGAATGGTTAGCAAGTTAGTCTCGCAGACCAATTACTACTGAATAGCGAGTTCGAGCCTCGCTAGATGTCATTTACTAGCGTGTTGTATCCCATCATCCTCGTGACGAACGGGTTAGGTAAATAAGGACGCCCCATTGTGGTGTATTGGTTAGCAAGCTAGATTCGCCGACCCATTACTACTGAATATCGAGTTCGAGCCTCGCTAGATATCATTTACTAGCGTGTTGTATCCCATCATCCTCGTGACGAACGGGTTAGGTAAATAAGGGCGTCCCATTGTGGTGTAATGGTTAGCAAGCTAGTCTCGCAGACCCATTACTACTGAATAGCGAGTTCGAACCTCACTGGTCATATACTTGCGAGTTGTATTCCATCCTCCTCGTTACGAACGAGTTTTGGCAAATAAGGGCGTCTATTTGTTGTGTAATGGTTAGCAAGCTAGTCTCGCAGATCCATTGCTACTGAACATCATGTCTATCTTACCCGTGATTAATTTTTGTCATTTATGCTACCGTATCACATTTAATTCTTTCAATTTAAAAAAAAAAGTTTATTAAAGCAAAATTTACAGGATTTTATAATTTCTGGGGAAAAATTATACAACCAAAATGAATATTATTAAGTATCGTTTATTGCCAATTTAAAGTAATAGTAATTCTGACACCAAAGATGTTGCCATACACATTATCTGACAATTCAATCTTTGCTTTTCTGGTCCTTCGGAAGATTTTGTCTGGATCATCATGCAAAAACATTCCCATCGTGGTGTAATGGTTAGCAAGCCAGTCTCACAGATCCATTACTACTGAATAGTGAATTCGAGCCTCCTTGGATATCCTATACTTGCGAGCTTATATCCCACCTTCCTCGTGACGAACGGGTTAGGTAAATAAGGGCGTCCCATCGTAGTATAATGGTTAGCAAGCTAATCTCGCATGTCCATTACTACTGGATAGCGAGTTTGATCCTCACTAGATGTCCCATACTTGCGAGCTTATGTCCCATCCTACCCGTGGTGAAATGGGTTGGGTAAATAACTATTTCTAGGTAGTGGTACAAATACGGGGCGTTTGCGTTAAATAATTGTTTATGCAATGGGTGTAGATCATATATTACTACCATGGTATATCATCTGGTTATCAAGCAAGTCTTGAATAACGAGTTCGATCCTCGCTGGATCCTCCATACTTGTGACCTTATGTGGCATCCTACATGTGGTGAACGGCTTGGGTAAATACAGGCATCCGGGATATCAAGAAGTACATGGACAGTTGGATGGTTTGTCATTCATTATTCAATATGAATTATTTTTTTAATTATTTCTAGTAATGTCAAAATAGATAATATTGAATAGTGAATTCGATGCCCCATACTTGCGACTTGGGTCATATCCTACCCGTACCGAACGGGTTGGGTAAATACATTTTTTCATGAGGGAGTCTTTTTATGCTCAGATCAATTTTTGTTTCATTTATTTTACAGTTCATTAAACCAGAGTTTGCCGGATTTTATTATTTCTAGTAAAAAATTATGCAATCAAAACGGATATTATTAGGCATTATCTATTGCCAATCTCTCAATAATTGTCATTTTTTCCACTAAAGATGCTCCAATGAAAAGATAATTTAACCCCGTATATGTAATTACGAAGTTTTATTTTTGGTTAGTTCGGCGTTCCGTTTTACCGGATATTGGAAGTGGACTCGAATACCCCAGTTCAAATCCTTAATTCAGCATTAGCAGAAGTAGGTTTTGAATGCCTACTCTAGAAAAGTATGTTGCCGAATCCAAATGTCATCACCAGATTTTCAGAACTGGAACCTCACCATCAGATTTAATTTAGTACCATATATAGTGCAACGTGGATGCGCGTGGTCTAATGTGGAGACGCGTGGTCTAACGGTTAGAGTCGTAGGAAATGGACGAATCTGTTGGCATTTCACATGGCGTTAATACCCTTGGGAAAGGTATGAATCCGATTCTCCCTCCAGCTATAAGCAAATATCAGGGCAGACTGGACTCTTTAAACATGGCTAGGTAACCAGTCTAGGAGAATGAAAACTCTGAATTCAAACCTGTTAAACTCCGCTTAAGAAATTGACCTTTTGTCGCATCCTGCTCGTGCGGAGGGGTTGGTAAATATATATATAGTGCAACGTGGTGTAATTTTTAGTAGAGTAGTTACTCAGTTCTATTACGACTGAATAGTGAGTTCGATCCTTGCTGGATGCCCCATACTTGTGACCTTGTATCACATCCTATTCTTGTCGAACGTGTTGGATAAATAACTACAAAGGATACCCTAACTTTGTTTTTTTTTTAAATTTTGGTTTATGAGTGGGCGGTTAACTCTTTGCAGGAGATAGAGTCAGCGTATTATAAGCCCAGCCGACAGGGTGAACGTTATTTCTTGACTCAGCATATATGATTTTCAAATTTGGTTTTTTTTTTTCTAAATGTTTTGCTTAAAAAAAAATTGCGAATAAAATACACATTCAAAGATTTTTGTTAAAGTCGCTTATCGATAATTTTATGCAATGTCAATACAACCAACCGACATTTCGTTTCTGGTTTCATGATTTACAAATCAATACGAAAAGTTCGATGAAGCGAAATGGGTCGTTCCTTTGATACAAAAAGAGGTGGCAGTTCTGTTAACCTTGTTTTATGAGCGGCTCAAAGGAGGAAAAAGCCTTTCGATTCGATCTTCGTAGGCATCTATCTGATAAAGAGAGAGTTTGGGTAGGGACGATTTACGGAGCTTGCTTAGCAAAAATAATAATAAATTTCCAATTTGATGACCAGGCTTGAAGAATATAGATAAGACCTCGCGCAACATAGATCATCTGATAAGGGGGACAGTCTCTGATGTCCAGATTCAAATTTAATAGGTATAATCTATTCAGCGATAATTAATTCACATCTATACAAAAGACCCCTCTTTTTCGTATAATTACCATATCAAATTTCCTGGGAATCTCAAATGGCCTATCATCATCAAAAGACGTTCATCAGGATGTGTATTTAGGGCAATTCACAAATTGTCTATATTTATTTGCACTCGTTGCATATTTCACTTAATATCTTTGGTTTTTCTTTTTGCTCTCTGTCTTTTTTTTTCTTTAGAAATATCTCCTTATTTATTTTACTATAATAAAAATGTTGGTTTGCTTATTTTCTCAGTATTATGATGATAAAAATTAATTTTTATATACAGATTAAGCATGGAAATAAGTAAGATATCGTTTGGTTTCTTTATTTAATGACATATCAACGTTCGTTGGTAATTTAACGACAAAGCCACGGGAGGAAAGTTTGTAAGGGTTCATACCATTGAGAGGGTTTATACCATTACCAAGGGTATTATTCGGAAAGTGGACGTCATTGTGAGACTGGAGTTTGAACTAACTTATATATACATTACAGAGACTAGCACGTTAGCCACTGCGCAACGGGGGACTTAGTGGGCATGTGGGTTTCATAAAACTAGTTTTGGGCAATATTTTTCTTTATTTCAAACTAATTCTCCCTGCCAGTTTTGTCTTTTCTTCTTTTTTCTAAAATTTTCCTTCCTTTCTTTTTTCCTTTCTGTTACTCCTATTTCCTTTTCTTTCTTTTTTCTTTCTTTCTTTCAATCATGTCACCTATTCTTTCTTTCGTTTTTCCTTTCTTTCTTTCTTTCTTTTACTCATGTCTCATATACTTTCTTTCGTTTTTTTCTTTCTTTCTTTCTTTCTTTCATTCTTTCTTTTACTCTTGTTTCCTATTCTTTCCTCCTCCCATTATTCCCTTGTCTTAATCCATCCCTAATTTTCATTTTCCCGTTTCCTATTTTATATTTGCTTACATTTTCCTCTTCTTTTTTCTTTCTTAATTTTCCTTTTGTTCGCTTCTTTCTTTCTTTTTCTTCCTCCTTTTATTCTTACTGCCCTGTCTCTTTATCACGGTAATTTTGTTTCTATTCAAAATTTCTAGTTCCTATTTTAACCATAAGCGCCTCGCATTATTAGTTATTAGCGAGCTAATCTTCCGAGACATTATTAGTGATTCGATTCTCATTGGGTGCTCCAGACTGAAGGTCCTGTGCCAAACTATGCTTAACTTGGTAAATTAAAACAGTAAAATCTTATATTCAGATAAAAATTTGGTTTGGTTATTTTGTTTAATGGCTTTTCTGTTAATCTATTTAAACAAACTTTTGTACTCCTTATGTTTGTTGGAAACAATATTACTTATTTTCTTTTTAATAGTAGAATCTTGAAAACTGTTTAAAACTGTTTAAAACTGCAAGGAAAAAGATTGTTTTGCATAATGTTACCAGGAATATAAGTTGTTTGCTTATTTATCTTATATTAATTTTATTGGTGCCAATTGGAAGTTGTGTATTAATGAAAGGATTGTGTTGTGTATGAATATGTGTACATTATACCTAGAGGAATTGCATTTATTGTACATGTATATTTACATTTTTTGTGTAATTTTTACTTAACATTTGTTTGGTTTAGTTTCTTTGTTTAATGATATATCAACCTTCATTGATTATTCAATGGCAAAGCCATCATTGTAGAATAACAGTAATGGTACTATTTAACCCATAGCTGGGAAAAAATAATTACAGTTCAGTTTTCAACTCAATATCCGTGTATTCTATGCATTTGGGCTCCTCTTTATAATTATTACTAGCAAAAATATGTACACTTGTTGCATACTGGCTTCTTCAAACTCACGCTACTCTGCCTCGTATACGTTGCGGGTATACAGCGGACATCGTCACTAACCCACTATCCAGGTATGCTAGTAGTCAGCTACTTCAATAACAACAGATACGCGTATACAAAAGATGACTCTTCTTTATTTTCTTCGGTGTGTGGTAGGTGAGTGGCGGGCAGGGAAAATGACACTACGACTACCTATGTGGTGGAAGGTGGTGGGTGAGCCTCACTGCTCGCCCGACCGTATCGACGGTCCGACACCTTCTCTGCTCGCCGTCTCTCTCGGGTCTCCCTCGTGGTGTCTGTCCGGGTCCGCTTAAGTACCGACGACCGCCCACACATTCCTTTGTTCCTTGACCGGAAGTCCCTTCCCTTTGTTCAAGTTAGCGTTTGTCCAGATGAATCCTTTGTCACACCTCTTTTGTTATACTAAGATTTCTGTCTCGCCTATCTATTGTCTTCTCAGTTCCATTTTCCTTTGTCCCCTCGACTTCCCGCGCAAAACAAACAGTCAATCTGCAACACACTTCTGGTACAATAATTTAAGTTTAAATATAGTTAGATATTATATTGGATTAGAAAGACTAATGAAATTATATAAGAACACAAAAAGATGAAACGTATCTTTACTTTATTCTAATTGATTTCAACATTGAATCATACATAGGATTGCTTTTAATACGTTTGAGAATAAAACAATGATAGTAGAAATCAATAACACCAAGTAAGTATTTATTAAACACGGTTTTGTTAAAGCCAGTAAGCAAATTCTTCACACAATATCCATTTATTTCTTAATGATATATAGCACACAATGCAAGATTTTAAACGCATTAATAATATGGGCTGTTTTGAGGCAAATAAATAAGATGCTAATTAAGATTAGATAATGATTATTTGATAATAAGCATTGAGAATATAATGTAACTAACTATGAGAATTTGTGACGATGGCAGTGACGTAATTTCGGTTTCAGACAGACAAATAATCTCCATTATATATATATATATATATATATATATATATATATATATTATTATTATTATTATATTGTTGTTGTTGTTGTTGTTGTTGTTGATTTCAATAACACTAATTTCGCTTATATTCAAAAAAATCTTCAATAACACTAAATTCGATTATACTTAACTAAAGAAAACATATTAGATTCCAAAGCGGCAGCCCGTGTCATCGTCGGTTTAGAATACGCTGACTGCACCCAGAGCAGCTGGATAAGATCCTTATAAAAGTGTCTCCAGGGTAAACTGCGTCTGATGTCGAATATTGAGTTCTGGAGATCTGGAAAATGTAATGTTCCCCTTCATTGACGTTTCTCCCAGAATCACTCTGACCCAGAGTGATAGTACCTGTTCCGATGTCATCTATAGGTTAAATAGATCTGTTTAGATAGTATTTATATTCATTAGAATCATTTAAAAAACAACTCTGAGGTGCACAAAAAATATAATAGGACCGTAAAATAAACGCGATTCCTTATCCTCTAGGCATAGAATTAACTTTAATAAAAAAAAGTAGCATATATGTATATTTTTTCTCTGTTTCTCTCTTGAAGAATCCGGTTTAAAACATTCACGTCTTAAAACGGTCACAATTATCATTATTCTCTGATGAAGATTTTTCGATGAAATCGAAATATTGGCAATATTAGCAATGCAAAAGTTGTAAAAATAAATTCAATTTAACATGTGTTTTTCATACATATATCTATCCATCTCTCTCTCTCTCTCTCTCTATATATAATATATATATATATATATATATATATATATATATATAGAGAGAGAGAGAGAGAGAGAGTCATCCACAGACACGTGTTTCGACTTATCAAATCTCTTCAGTGAGGCTAGACATTTGTAAGCCGGAATTGAAATCCGATTGGTTGGGTGCCAATCCGACACCTTAACCATTAGGCTGTCTTCACTTACAGAATGCGAAGGGGATTTTAACTGTTTTCATACACACATAGCTGTGTATGTAAATGCCGTCATAGAGTGCTCCATCCCTTATATAGGACAGCGTTGCGTTTACGCTTTAGTTGGCAGTTCTCAGCGAAATATATATATATGTATATATACATATATATATATATATATATATACCCAGTACACAACTTACCTACTTACATAACAATGTAACTATGTATCAACGTATAGAGGGCCAGTAGAATTTGGGCAGTGTGAATAAAACCTAGTTGCCCACTTAGATTAATTTACTATGTAGTGCCAAACATGCTCACTACTTGCTGAGTGTGGTTGGGGAAGCATCTGGTTCTTATAGAAATCAAGACAGTGTCAAGCACAAGAAATTTGGACTTTAAATCTTCTAAACTCAGAAGATTAATGAGTTCCATCTGCAATTGTAACGATTAGTTCTTCACAGGTAACCGTGTTATAATGGTTAAATGTTAACCGACCGTCAAATCTTACATTCATCATCTCTGTACAGACACTGAATGCCATCGAAAGGACTTGCCAAGAGCACACATTGATGATGATGATGATGATGATGATGATGATGATGATGATGATGATGATTCATCCCACTGCAAGTTTGTATTTATAAATCTGTTTATGTAGTATAGCAAACATGATTATTTCCTAGTTGAGTAACATGATATTAGAGGGTAACCCAGAAAAAAACGAAACGCAGATTATTTAACCCTAACCCTAACCCTAACCCTAACCCTAACCCTAACCCCCTAGTTGAGTAATATAATATTACATGGTGACCCAGAAAAACAGAACCCACAAATCTTGTAATAAAACTGTTCATTTTGTTTTTTTATTTTTTTATGTTTAAGTCCAACAAGGGTTTGTGTTAGGGTTTAGGGTTAAGGCTAGTGTTAGGCTGGCGTTTAGGGTTAGTTTAATGGGAAAATAAATAAATAATGTTGGTTCTGTTTTTTCTGGGTCACTCATGTTACTCAACTAGGAAATAACCGCAAACATTTCTTGTGTTTCAAAAATGAAAGTATACATCGAAAGTGAACGTAATAGCTTGACTGGATTTCTTACTCGCCTACTCAGATGTCGCTGTCCAGCATGTTAGCTTTTACGACATAAGCATTAGCCAACACTAGAAGGAATACAGTAACGTAATTTAAGCCCCGCAGACAGAGCGGTCAGTATGGTTTATTTCTAACTTAAACGTTTTACGTTAAAGAGAGTAATATGTTGTTCAACATCAGAATCTTCGGGGGTCATACTTTTTGTTTTAACACAACTCAAATCTTTATCTTTAATAAAAGAAAAAAATAATCAGAACCTATTTATCTATTTAAAGGTTTTTAAGGTCTTTATTCCGATACGTGTCAATTTACTGAACAATGGGATTAAAAGATACCGTTAGGTTGTAAGCCAGAACAATATAATGTCATAAAATCACATCTAAAAAGGATGTACATTTTCTTATCAATTTTAGATAACGGGCAATGCTATATGTCGATGCGTCAGCGTGCAAAAGATATTTAAAAAATGATATTTTACAAACCTCACAAACATATAACCTCACAATCTATCTAATCTGGGAAATATCGCTCCACCAGGAGGGGAGAGCGATGAATGCAACAAATTCAAAAGAAAATGTCATTCAGATAACAGGGAGAGAGTAAACCCTTAAAAGTTTAAGGTTCTTAGGAAGTTTCAACGCTAAAAATTTCATTGGAAAAATATATTAACAATCTAACCAAAAAGTGTCCAACACCTAATGTGAATAACATAATCTCATTTCTTGTCAATGCACTTAACCCTTTGCCTATTCTAATCTGTTTACAGTGACTATTCCATGCAGCGAACCTACCGTAAACCGCCGGAAGTGGCTCTTACACGTGTCACTTGTTTGCACTAAAAAAATCCTTCGTGAACATCCCTGTCATCTTTTGTTTTGTCTGTGAACCAATGTCTGAGACTGGTACTTGATCCTTGTACAATAGGGAACCATCATACAGGTAAAAAAAATTAAAAATACCAAGAATATTTAGTACAACCGTGGGAGAAATTTAGTAGGTAAGGAGTTAATATTAATCCCGAATATTAATCATTAATAGTAAAGTGGCATTTTAAAGTCAAAATGTAGCTAATTGTAAATTTGAACTCAGCCAGTAGAACATTCACCTTGGAACCACAAGTTCCGGGTTCTATGCCGAACCTAGCTAAGTAGCACGGCTTAGATCTGCGAAGGGGGAGCTGATGTTAGTTGTGGCTCTCTACCAAACGCAAAAACAATCTCCTTGGTCTTGTGCTTGTGAAAAGAGGACAGACTTCATTACTCTCCGGCTGATACCGAGAATAGGCAACTCTTTGAAAACAATTTGAAATGTAAACTTTAAATATATATTAAAATAAAACCAACTATATAGATATATAATACCAGTCAGGTATTTATTAAAACTTGTTTTAAAAAACAATGAGGACTGTCTAATGTTGCATGTTCAAATTTTTAGTGAATTTATTCTATGTTATGACGATTTTGGGTAATGTGACGTAAGCAGTGACGTAATTTTTGTTACAGACAAAAACCGGAAGCGAATCTCTATTATTAATAGAAGATGCAAGAACAATTAAAAGATAACTACCGAAGTACATAACTACCATGTTTCCCAGAAAATACCATGTTTCCCAGAAAATACCATGTTTCCCAGAAAATAAGACCGGGATTATATTAATTTTCACTCCAAATATATGACAAGGACTTTTTTTTTGGGGGGGGGAATGTCTTATTATTTTTCATATACAACATTACGAGGTAGAAAATTACAACATTTCTAAATAACAGAAATTACGAAAAACGATTTATATTTATTTACCATTAACATGTTCTTTTACTCAAAAACTCATGAACGACAATTCATTCAAGATAATCCTATCATCATCATTATCCTCTGGAATGTTATTGTTCTGTAATATTTCTTTTGTCTGTCTCTCGCTCTTAACTAGGGCTTATTTTAAGAGGTGCTATATTAAAATCATCCTTAAAAATCACGTTTGGTCTCATTTTGCAGTTGGTCATTTTTTGCAGGGAGGTCTTATTTTCAGGGAAACACGGTATATTGTGATCTGGTGTAAGATGGCCGAATGTAAATAAATTTAATCGGTATCTAGTTGCGTTTATTTATTTATTTATTTATTTACTCACCGTCGGCTTCCAAAGAATCACATGATTCAAATAACTTCGTATATGTGCAGTAATTCAATGGACTTAGGGGGATATACTCACGCAACAAAACCAGCACTTCGTCAACTACGTGTCATATCATGTAGCCGCCGTTATTTAGGAAATGTGTGCAGCTACTCTTTATTAGGTAGCTGTTCCAAATGTTTATTTTTGTATATAAATTGATAATATTTCAAGAAAATTTATATTTCAATGTTCAACCACGTTGACCAGTCATTGTCCTGTATTCATTCATTCTTTTAGTGTAAGGAGAAGAGTGTAGGGCTTATTTTAAGAGGGGCTATATTAAAATCATCCTTTAAAATCACGCTTAGTCTCATTTTGCAGGTTGGTCTTTTTTTGCAGGTAGGTCTTATATTCAGGGAAACACGGTATATTGTGATCTGGTATAAGATGGCAGATTGTAAGTGAATATCATAGGTATCTAGTTGCATTTATTTACTTACTTACTAACCGTCGGCTTCCAAAGAATCACATGATTCAAATAACTTCGTATATGTACAGTGCTTCAATGTACCCACCCAACAAAACCAGCACTTCGTCAACTACGAGTCATGTTGTGTAGCCGCCGTTATTTAGGAAAAGTGTGCAGCTACACTTTATTAGGTAGCTGTTCCAAATGTTTATTTTTGTATATAAATTGATAATATTTCAAGAAAATTTATATTTCAATGTGCAACCACGTTGACCAGTCATTGTCCTGTATTTATTCATTCTTTTAGTGTAAGGAGAAGAGTGCAGGATTCTTGATTGTTAAACATCATTCTTCTCAGGAAGTTATGTTCGTTACTGCGTCAAGATCTTGACGGGTAGCAAGATTAAAACAAGAGTTGGTCAGTAATGCCCTTCATAATTTCCACGTTGTTTCATTTACGATTGAATATTTATTATGCAACACGTGTCAGATTTTCTTATCCTGTTGTGGATTTGTGCTTATGTTCCATCACCCCCTCACTCTTTCCCCATCACTCTCTTTCTATCTTTCTATCTCTGTCCCCCCCCCTCCGCTTATTCATTAATCACTACGATTTTTCTTTCTAATAATTGAATTGCTATCGTCTTCCATGCTGTACATTGACATATAGTCCGCTACCGGATACATAATGTGTCAGGTCTTCGACGTGAATGTCTCATGAGGTGTTGATGGGTTGTATGGAGTGAAAGGCGGAGGGAAATGTTATATCAAACTGACGGCCAGTGAGTAGATCGATGACCTCTTGTGCATTTTCGATCGTTAGGAGAAAAACAGCAATAACAAAAATACAACCTCACAAACAAAAAACACACGAAAAAAAAAACAAGAATAAAGAAAAAACAAAACAAATACATATGCTTTTTAAATACCCTCATGTAAAGAAAGAAAATAAATTTGGTAAGAAGATATGCGAATGAAATAATATTCCAGTTATAAATGAGAACTTCTTTTCAACATTATCACTAACCTGGCACTTTGAACTTGTCTACAAGATCTTCTGGAATGATTCAACATATATGTTTTTAAGATTCATTTTTTTCCCAAACACATATAAGTATGAGTAGTTTACATCATGCGATTTGTTTTTGCTGCCGGAGCTCATAGATATCAATGCTTGCTGTTCAAAATCCTGCAAATTAGGTTACTTCCTTCAGATGTAACCATTTCTAAAGAGGATACGTAAACGTACTAGGAATTTTATAGCAACTGATGCAACTATTTTCATGCTGCTCAGTGGTTCTAAAATTAAGGCCTGTTTTATGATAGTGCACTGCAAGAATAGAGCTACATGTACGATGAACAAAGAATACATATCTAGCATAAAAGCAATAAAGCCTTTGATAATCTTGCATCTGAAAACTGTAGAATAGAAATTAAAGTTACGTTTCATCATGAGTTATATATGGTTATTTGCCTCTCATCCCACTTATGAGGGCGTGACACAAGGACATTTTTATGTGGACTCACCCATAAGCCGAAGCTCATGGGTGGTAAGCACAAAAATTGCGTCGATCCCGTCGGCATTACCCCTCAAGGGGGCGCCTGAGGCACTGGTAAATAAACCCAGCCCTGCTCCTTTAAATCGAGGGGGCATGTATTGCCTGGGAGATACCCCCTGTGATCGACGCTATTAATTTAACACACCGGCCCAGTGGCCGAAGTACACCGAACCGCCGCCCCGAAGGACGGGTTGTTAATGCGAGTTATATATGTATTTATACAACTCCTCCGACACGGGTGGAGTCCCCAAGAAGTATTGGCTAACAATCTGGACAACAACAATGCAGTAAGTGAGTTCCAACTCCACTCACGCTATTGTGTTCACTTTTAGACAAATACTCCCGTGAAAGGTCACTCAGACTTTTGGTTGCATAGTACCCTTAATGTTTTTCTACAAGGGCGACTTTGGCATTAAATAACCCATGTTATGATTTTAAACAAAGAAGCCCAACCGTCCGCCACGGACAGGATGTGATACAAAGATATGAAACAAGTAAAAAGAATTCAAATTCGCATGAATATGAAGTAAAAAACAGAATCAAAATAGTTCATTTTTTAAGCTATTGCAAGATAATCTTCTTTAATAGAAACTTGAAATATAGAAATATATAATTCTTCATACTTTATTTTAAGTTTCCAAAACACAAGTTAGAGTATGTATTTACTAAAATCTCAGGCAGAATATGAAACAAGTTCAATATTTACGCAGTGTAAAGCTGGTTTGAAGTTAGCGAGTTCTAGACTGGTTAGCAAACAAAGACTAAAGGTGCCAGTTTTCTCAAGTATTTAACCTTATCTGGTAGGAGAAAGAACGGATTCATTCCTTTCCCAAATGAATTAGCGCAAAGTGAAACACAAACTGCTTCAGCCAAGAATTGAACTCGAGTCGTCAATTCCATTACCCTAATCATCATAATTACATATGGACAAACAGATGGTCACAAAGACGCTTAGTTTTCTACAGAAATATAACAACTAGACTCAGAAAACCATACGCTACTTAATCTTTGTAATAATCCTAACTGTAAATATATCCATATCCTAGTAGAAATACCTGGGCCAAAAGAATTTTAAGAACACCAGGGACTGAGAGAGAAAGGGGAAATGAGTAGTACGAGATGAGGTAAGAGGAACGTAATATAGAAAATTCCTTATTAATGTTTTTAAAGAATTGGGATATAAATTCGCTTATTTCAACGTTCGTTTATTTTAGAATAATTTAAAAAGAAATGTAACCCTGAATTAGTGAGTCTGAAAAAATAATTTTTTTTCAAATAAAAATTTTTGTACATATGACAATAATCTAAATTCAGTTCCGGCTTGTGAAGGTAAAGTGATAAAAAAGTATTATTGAATTAATTTTCTTTTTTAGCTTTAATAATCTAACAATAAAATGAAACTGAGAATTAAACGTGCCCTTATTCTCAGATTTATTTAAATAAAAATTATTCGTTTAATTTATGAATAATTTATTTCTTAAAATTTTTTTTAGATTTACACTAATTAAAATAAAAATATTTTGTTCTAAGAAATAAGACCTTATATGACAAAAAATCATTCCAGTTCCCAATTGCCTGTTGAATTATAGTAAAAAATGTATTAATTTATAAATGTTTTTTGTACTTACTTTTGAAGAACTGTGATGTGATCCACAAATTGACGGATCTTTAATTATTGAGTTGGATTATTCCATCGGTAAAAATCACAACTGGGTTTTGCACTATTCCTGCGTCAGAAGTCGACACGTACACAGTAAAAAAAATGAAAGTACTATATGAAACTACTATATATATATAGTAGTACTAAATGAAACTAATATAATATATATATATATATATATATATATAATATATATATATATATATATAAAAAAATGTTTCAAAAATATAACAGACACAGGATGTTACGATCAAAGGAAAAATGTTATATGTCTACACTTAAGTATTTCGGTTTATGATGAATAGAATATTCACACTTTCACCATACACTTAACATTTTTCATTTTTCTCCCTTACAAAATGTCTTTTGCATTGTCCTGATGATGGTTTATCATTAAGTGTAGACATATAAGATTTTTCCTTTGATCATAACATCCTGTGTCTGTTATATTTTTGAAAACATTTTCTTCACATATTGTCGGATTAATTTCCTCATCGTATTTCCATATATATATATATATATATATATATATATATATATATATATATATATATATATATATATGCGTTTTAAAATTTGCTTGAATAATTTTATCTATATTGGTTTAGTGGTTGGTTTTGAAGGCTATCACAATGCAAGTGTTATGAAAAATGAGGTAACTACCTTTGATTTATTTCTTTTATATATATATATATATATATATATATATATATATATATTATATAGAGAGAGAGAGAGAGAGAGAGAGAGAGAGAGAGAAAGAGAGATTTGTAAACTCTGCGTCATTCATACGATATGAATACAAACTTTGGTTTATAAACGTGTGGATTTAAAGAGACCAATGGGGGAAAGCGTTGTCCATCTTGTGCTGCAAAAAGAAAGTCGCAGAAAAAAGTATCAATTTCAAGAAGAACAGTGATTTGAGTCTCGCTAGGATCTCTTGGTGCAATTCTGGCTGACAGAAAGAGACATCCGAGACACGCTTCTGATTCATGACGAAGATCAGTTTTCCAACCGATAAAAAAAGAAAAGAAAATAGGACTTATGCATGAAGAGAACTGGAAGAGGAATCAAAGAGGGAATAGAAAAACGAGAAGATAGCTAAAAATAAGAAAAGGAAGAAATTTGGGACAGGAAGAGGATGCTGAAGATGAGAAATACGAAACTTAATAGGGAGAGAGCAAGTTAGATGAACGGAACAACTACATTAAAGCTGAAGAGGCGGAGATAAAGAAGATTGATTGATTGGTTTATTATAATGGAGTTTTAACCTATATAGGGTTATTTTATGCCTAAAGTTTAAAATACAGTTCATTGCATGTATTTACATATTTTATAGTTGTTTCTTTATAGAGGTTTGTTTTGTTATAATTCGTTGATTAGTTTCTTTTGTTTAACGGCATATCAGCACTTTTTAAGTTTTTTCGTGTCTAATCAAGTCATTTTGATATTGGTTTGCTTACAGAGCTGCTATTGCTTAAAAGGTTACCCATATCAGTATTGAACAGGCTCATCATTGCTTAATTTCAAATCGTCAGCAGGAACCGGTGCGCTCAACGTCACTTGGTCGTAAACGTTTTGTTTTGCGTATTAAATATTAAATTAAATATTAATCCTATTAAATACGAATAATTTTTAATCAATATTATTTGGATTATTCGGACTATTGACCTTATCTTTATTGTTATCTGTACAATTTTTCGACCGATGTACCCTCCGACCTTCTTCAGTTATTATCTTATCAGACTCGAGAGCCTTCCTGAACTTGGGAACATTCTTGTCATAATCGGGAGCCATCACGGAACTTTGAACCTAACCCTTTATTCAATCCACAGGGGTATACTGTTCAAAGAAATAACATTTTTAATCAGATCTATTTCCCCCGTAGATGTGACTGTAACGGGTACTAAAACTCAGGATCAGAGTGGATATGGGTGTAATGGCAATGAATGAAGCTGCACACTCTTCAGATCTCCAGAACTGAAGTCTCAGCATCAGATTCAGTTTGATGTCATACCCAAAATACTCCTTTATTTTCGAGGGAGCGGGGCTTATCTTATTGCAGAGGTTACAGGAAATGTATTCTATGCCTCCCCCTCCGAAAAGGCTAAGAACAACGGGGATGTTATACAATTACGTAAATATATTCGCTAATTTTATCAAGACAGAAATTAACAATGAATAGAATTTTAATTTAATACAAAATTGTCCACTTGGATTTTAACAGATTTATTCCTGAGGTTTCTCGGATTTTTTTAGGTGAGGTTTGATAATTAGTATTATTTGGACTATTCGGTCACTGAATAAGACCGGACGGCCCATCAGCCGAGGACAATAATACGAATAATCGAAATAATACTTATTCCTGAGGGTTTTCTATGGATAAAATCACTATCGAAACTTTCCATTTAATATGACGTAAAGCTGTTTCGCTTTATTACTTTTAATGGCATTATAGCAATTTTCTTCCGCTGGGAGCAGCCCATGGCAGGTTATATGTATGGTAGTAAGATTCCCACCCACCCCCTGAGAAATGTAAAAAATGATTGTTGGCGAATTTTTACAACTGCACCAATCCCAATTTTTGGACTCCAAACACCCCAGATCTTAACCCCATGAGTTATTATGTATGTGGCGCTGTTGAGAGAGACACGACACCAATTGCTGTGCCAGTACTACAAAAGCCCAGTTAATCGACATAATTAAGGTAGTTTTTTTAAACCTTCCCATGGAAACTATAACTTCAGCTTGTTCCAGGTTCTGGAGCAGGATTGAGTCTGTGATCGACTATAATGGCGATCATTTTGAGTGAAACTTGTTGACAATAGTGTAATTTCCGTACCTGTTAAATTTCTTTACAATCCATTAAATTTTGTAGTTACCAAGCACTTTTTCCTTTTCCTTATGAAACTGTCAAATATAACCTGATGTATAGACAGCCATAGACACAGTGTTTCGACTTTTACGTCACATCAGTGTGGCTAGACTTAACAGCTACTTCTAGCCGGGAGCGAAACCCGACTGAATTTTCATCACTCCGATTCCTCAACCTCTCGGTCGTCGTTAGCTGTCAGTAAGAGGTGAACATTTAGCTGGTAAGTACATACATCCGGAGAGGTATGTTATGATCACCAGAGAACTCAAGTTTGTAAACAAGAGACGAGTAATGCCTTTTTGGTTAATCGGTGAAAGTTCGCCAAAGTCACCTTTAAAGAGTTCTAGCAGGTTTTGGGACCATAGAATAGTTATCCACAGACACAGTGTTTCGACATTTACGTCCCATCATATATTTATATATGTGTGTGTGAGTATGGATATATATATATATATATATATATATATATATATATATATAATATATATATATATATATATATATATATATATATATATATATATATATAGTGTGTCCCAGAAGTCGCGCACCATATAATTCGTTTTTTTGTTGTTTTATTTTTCCAGATTTTATTGGATATGGGTGAGAAATTAACAATACAAGAAAGAGTTGAATTGTTGTTTTATGTTTGGAAGAGATGGGGCTACATACCGCTCTGTAGCTGAAGAATTCAACCGCACTCATCCCGAGCGAGAAAAAACATTGAACCATACCACTGTCTGCCGTTTGATAAAACGTTTCCAAGAAACTGGCTCGAGAGATGTGGTCGACGAAAGAGTGCAACTGATGAAGCAACATCAACTATGGTTTTGGCGAATGTTGCTAGAAGCCCCGTGAAATCAGTAAGGAAAATAAGCCAGGAGGTTACTATTAGCAAATCATCAGTACATCGTATTCTGAAGACACAGAAATTTCATCCATACAAAGTGCATCTTGTACAATGGAGAGGGTGAACAATTTGAGCATCTATTATGATTATGATGAATAAAATTGATATTCATATGTCTTTTTATACTTTTTGTATGTATTTTCATACATGGTGTGCGACTTCTGGAACACCCTGTATATATATATATATATATATATATATATATATATATATATATATATATATATATATATATAAGTGTAATTATATAAAAGATTGAAAAATCAAAGCACGAAAATTGATTAAACTCCAACACCAACAGTCACAAGGCGTTAGGTTCTGTCTCTTTTTTGGTTTGGTTTGTTTTGTTTTACGGCATATCAACCTCAGTGGGTCATTTAATGCCGATAAAGTTTTGAAATAAATTAATTCTTAATGGATAATACAATTTTTTTATAAATACATTTTTGTATTTAACCCATAGATGGGACCCTAACAGGTACTACCACTCCGGGTCAGAGTGGACCAGGGAGCAATGGTGATGAAGGGGTGCTCCACATTTCCCAAACCTCCAAAACTGGAACCTCACCATCAGATAGAGTTTAACGTCATTCCCAGGACATGCAGACCCGCAGCCACCGCCTTCTAGCACCCATATGATAATATTTGGTTGGGTCTAGCCATAAGGGCAATAGGGTTAGGAAAATCATATAGGTGCTAGAGCTTGACGTGACCAGCCGATTGATCGAAGGGCCTCTCCGACCGCCCGTCTAGCCCAAGATTGAGCCAAAGTGGAGTATTGCTTGTCATGAACTGCTCATCCACCTGGGCTCTATCCTTAAGCATCACGGGTCGCCACCCGCAGCCAACAGGTGGCCCCATTGGGGGAGTCTTACCCCTCTGCAGAGGTGCAGTCGTTGCATTTTAACGTCCCACCGACAGGGCGGTGTCTCTTTTTTATATGTGAGAAAATATTCAGAGGCTGCAACACACTAAAAGAAGAAAAACTTAGAAAACAATTAATTTTCCCTTATAAATGAATGCTTTGACGAGAGTCTATTTAAGGAACCAAAACGTTATAACGTCGACTTCTAGACGAAATTAACAACCATCTTCATTTGTTCACTTTTTTATATTCTTACATACCGTCGATGTCATTTTCTTTTTTACTGATATCTATCTATTTATATCTCTCTATACACAGACACGCGCTCGCGCACACACATCTACAAACACACACACATACACACACACACACACACACACACATATATATATATATATATATATATATATATATATATATATGTGTGTGTGTGTATTGATAAAAGGATATGAAAACACCACAAAATGCTGTTAAAGTGAAAACATTTTATAACATAGCTGATATTGAACAATATTTCGATTTTATAAAAATCATCTTCAGAGCTTGTTTATACTCCGTGTTGTTATGAGCGGAGACAAAAGTTCAATATCAGCTATGTTATAAAATGTTTTCACTTTAACAGCATTTTGTGGTGTTATCATATCCTTTTATGTATACTCATACCGTCGGATTCATTTCCTTTCTTTTAATATATATATATATATATATATATATATATATATATATATATGAAAAATAGATGGAAATTAATCCGACAATATGAAATTTAACATTTTGAAAAAACATAACAAACATCAAATGTTTTTTCAAAATGTTAAATTTCATATATATATATATATATATATATATATATATATAATATATATATATATATATATATATATTCCGAAAGTACTTGTGATAAAATAAAAACTACGTTGGGCTAATCCACAGTTTCATCCAAATTTTTTAAAAAGTCCAGAAAGCTCGAAAAATAGTTAATAAATGGTTAAACAGAAGTGTCATTTGTTTAATTCTACGCTCACACACACACACATACACACACACACACACACACACACATATATATATATATATATATATGTATATAAGGGTTATTCAATGCATGAGGTGAATATACACACACACACACACACACACACACACATATATATATTTATATATATATATATTAGGGTTATTCAATGCATAAGGTGAATATATTGTCTTATCGCATTTGTAAACTGTTTTCTTTTTTTTTACGAAAATATGTTTCTCCGTACACATCACATGGTTTGCACTTCTCATCCACAAAATACTTGATGAAATACCTCTGTTCAAGCTTGGAGCATTCTATTTTATTCGTGATCATTCCCCAAATCAATATCAATTTACGATAATGAGATAATATTTGGTATAAACAAATTCCATGTAATGCAGAATCTAAAATCTAAATTTATCAACAACAAAAAAAATTATCAATGATTGTACTTTAAAAGAAAATCTTTTTATTAGATGGCTCTCGTATTCACAGACACACATACACACACACACACTCTCTCTCTCTCTCTCTCTCTCTCTCTCTCTCTCTCTCTTACTCTGTCTGTCTGTCTCTCTCTATCTCTTTGTCTGTCTGTCTGTCTGTCTGTCTTGCTCTCTTTCACTCACACATACACATATATATATATGATGTGTGCATATTTATATATTTATACACACCCATATATATATATATATATATATATATATATATATATATGAAGATAGGAGGGTTGGAGTAAAATCCGAGGAAGTCCTTATGAAAGGACGAAATATTTCAACTCTCAGACTTGTTTTTTTTTGTTCACTATCCTTTTACCTACCTCATATATATATATATATATATATATATATATATATATATATATATATATATATATATATATGCACCCATCACAAAGTACAATTTAGCGAGCAAGGCTAATAAACATTTACTAATAAATTTGATACTCACTGGTGTTCTAAAAATCTGGCCTTTTGTACATCAATCCATATATATATATATATATATATATATATATATATATATATATATATATAGAGAGAGAGAGAGAGAGAGAGAGAGAGAGGAAAAGAGAGGAGAGATCGACTGATAGATAATCTTCTTTTATTATTTCGTAGATAGAGTAAAGCGGGGCGCGTCTCTCTTGTCGAGACGCCGATACATAATTCCTCGACCTGAACGTTTGATCAATCAATCGTAACTACCTTGAAATCTATAGCCCTTCCAATCGCAAAGGCAACCTTTAAGCATCACGCCCCCGCCCCGCACCCCAGTACTGCTAAGGTCAGTCTAGAAATATTTCCTCTTGATGAATGGTTTTCTTTCCTGACATGGGTATTGAATCCGTGGCAATCTGAGAGACATATCTGCGAATGGCCCTGGCACCGTTCCCAGAAAATATACAGCCGTTTTCTGCGACTATCGCGAGGAAAAGGTTCACTTCATACGGAAGATACAACTTACTATAGCATCAAGGGAATAAAACACACACACACACACACACACACACACACACACACACACAATCAATCAATATATATATATATATTTTCTTTTTTTATTTATATTTACGGGTCGGTTCAGCTCTGTCGTTAGAGTTCTTGACTAGGAATCGCAAGGTTCCTGGTTCGATACCGACCCTCATCAACTCAGCGTATCAGTAGCACAGGGATCTGTGTGTTAACAAGAGGAGTTGATGATAGGTGTGGCGATCCACCTCAAATTCAAAAACAATCTCCTTCCTATAGCGTTAGAGAAAAGTGTATAGCTGCCTGGCTGATACCGACATTAGGCCACCCATTCGTCTTTACTTAATTACCTATATATATATATATATATATATATATATATATATATATATATATATATATATATATATATATATATATATATATATATATAATCTTTTACACAGCAATGATAATCTTATATAATTTTTGAAACGAGCATAATATTATCAATTCCAATGGCTGCATAGTTAATTTAGCGATGGAATCGCGATGGCTCTTCGATTATATATATATATATATATTATATATATATATATATTATATATATATATATATATAATCAAAAGTCCAGAGAAGAAATCTTCCTTACGACACAATAGTTTTATTTAAAAACTGTCGCAGTTTGAGAGCTCAATGTGTGCTCTAATGTTAGAGTCACAGAGCAAATATATAAGTAAAGAAATAACAAAAGACTTAGAGATTGAGCATTATAGATTGAACATTATAGTATAGCTCCCTGAAATAGACTATAATGCTCAATCTTTAAGTCTTTGTTATTTCTTTACTTATATATATATATATATATAATATATATATATATATATATATACCCAAGAACCATTGCGATTCCAATGCTAAATGAAGGAGGCAGCCATTGCATTTGATATTATGCTCGTTTCAAAAATTATATTTGTTTATCATTGGTGTGTAAATTTTAAAAATTTTTTGTATAATTTGGTTCGGCTTCTTTGTTTAACGGCATATCAAACTACTTTGTTTATATAATAACAAAAGCCAATCTTGTATTATAACAGTAGCGGTACTATTTAATCGATAGCTGAGGGTATGATACGGTTCATACTTTACACATGGCTATTAGTCCGAAACTGAACGTAATCGTGAGACCGGAGTTCAAATCCTCTCATTATAATGTTCTAGTTTAACACGTTTCTCACTACATCAAGTTGACTTATCCTGTATTTTTGTAATCTATATTTTGACAGATTTTTGAAGGTACTCTATTGTCTAAAAGTATGTATACCACGAACAATATTTAGAATAAGCCCCCATCGGTGTGGCGCTTCTTTTGGAGTTTCGCTGTTTGTATCTTGTGCAGAAAAGGTGAGAACCCAACCCCACCAAAAGTGGTATCATAGTTGGGACATTAAAATGAATCGCATCGTAAGGCTTCAGTTCTGAATATCTGGCGAGTTCATAATAACTCTTTCATTGCCATTAGTCACAGGTCCTTTCTGCCCAGGAGTTAGCGTCCTATCTGTGAGTCAAATTGATCTATTTGAAAATTTCCACAAGAATACTTGATGCCTTATAGCTTCAAATTATTTGTATTATGTATAGTTGATTACAGGGCCGGGTTAGCTCAGTCGGTAGAGCGTTCGGCTAGAAACCACAAGGTTCCTAGTTCGATACCCGCCCTCGCTAACTCAGCGTATGAGTAGCATAGGGATCTGTGCGGTAAATTACGGAGCTGATGGTAGGTGTGGCGCTCCACCTCAGACGCTAAAAATAATCTCCTTGTGCTAGTGAAAAGGGGATAGACTTCCTCGCTGCATGGCTGATACCGACATTAGGCCGCCCCGACGACTTTACTTACTTTATAGTTGATTCACACCTGATTCTTCTTACCTAGATTGCCTGATCCGTTTCTATTTCAAAATTATAGATACTACTACTACTACTAATAATAATCTTATTATAATGAAGATTGTGTGTTTTTCTGTCTGTAACCGAAACTATATTCCTACTCAAGTCACAATTCTCTTAGTTATTGACATCACATTCTCCATGATTTTATTTTTATCTAAACCTCAATTATTAATAAAATTGTCTTACATTATTAATACTGTTAACTATGTCTACATACTGACAACATGCAATTATATTTATATATACAACAAAATAGCGGTTTACAGTTTGAACGGGAAGGCTAATTTGCATATTAATATTAAAAAATCGAATTTAATAAATATGTGCTTAGTATTATTGATTTCTAACTGTTTGGTTTTATTTTAATGAATATAAGAAAAAGTCTCTTCAATAAATCTTAAATGAAATCCATTGATAAGATAAAATAACTGTCATTTTATTCTTTACTTACTCTTTTAACTAAATACTTAAATTAGAAAAAAATAACAATGAAAAACGAGAGTGATGGAAGAATAAGTTTCAGTTGTTCTATTTATTTATTATACTCCCTCTGTTTCAAATCTTTTATTATACCCCCCTCTGTTTCAAATCTTTTTATCTGTATTCTTATTTAGTTTCATTAGCCTTTCTAATTTAATACAATATGTTATTATATTAAAACTTAAATACTTGCTCCCGGAGGGTGCATATATTTGCTAGTAATAATAATAATAATAATAATTTGACTATACTAGCAAAAGGTTATAGGCACAAAGCAGAATCCGCCCAAAAGAATTAGACGCATGAATTTCTGTAGGACTTTGAGATACAGATGGATCCCCTAATCCCGACCAGAAGACCAATCATAGGGTGAATTAACAAGAAAAATGGACTAGTCACCAAGTGGATTTTGCCGTGCCGGTGGATCACAGACCGAAAACGAAAAGATAAGCAGAAACGTGAACCTTGCCAGAAAAACAGGAACAACAATGGAACATAAGGGAAGTTGGTAGCTATTGTAATTAGTGTCCTCGGAACATTCTGCCAGGGTTTGACAAATAAAGACTGAAGAATTTAAAAAACGGCAATACAGACCAAAGTTCAGCAGAAATTGGTTATAATATTCAGAAAAGTCTGTAGACATGAGGAGATTTGCTATCTCTTAGACTCCAGTGAAAGACCAACTGCTACGTTGGTGTAAAAAAACTCGCAAGGAGTAATATGATAATTCCTGTCATATATATATTTACCAGCCCTCCGCACGGACAGGATGTGACACAAGGTCAATTTATTAAGCGGAGTTCAACAGGTTTGAATTCAGAGTTTCCTTCTCCTAGACCGGTTGCTCAACCAAGGTTAAAGAGCCCAGTCTGCCCTACTATTTATCCATAGCTGGAGGGAGAGCAGGATTCATACCTTTCCAAGGGTATTAGCGCCAAGTGAAATGCAATTACCACGTCCAGGATTTGAACTCGGGGCGACGAGTCCATTTCCCATAACTTTAACCATTACACCACGCGCTTCCTGTCATATATGACGGATTATTTTTGTGTTGGTCTTTACTTTTGCGAAGTATCATGACGTTGTATAAATACGCTTCACAGAGGATCCAATTATCACTCCCTTGAATATTTGCATAGGATTACATCTACCCACGGAATTATACATATGTGGAATTATTACGGTTATTTGAAAATCCATGAAATATAAATTATGTAGAAATATCGAGGAGTGAGATTTCAATTATAAGCAATACACACAGGCCGCCCTGTCGGCTGGGGCGTTAGAATGCACCGACTGCACCTCTGCAGAGGGGTAAGACTCCCCCAATGGGGCCACCTGTTGACCGTGGGTGGCGACCCGTGATGCTTAAGGATAGAGCCCAGGTGGATGAGCAGTTCATGATATGCAATACTCCACTTTGGCCCTATTTTGGGCTAGACGGGCGGTCGGAGAGGCCCCCTCCGATCAATCGGCTGGTCACCTCAAGCCCTAGCACCTATATAATTTTCCTAACCCTGTTGCCCTTATGGCAAGCCCCAACCCCTTTTTATCATATGGGTGCAAGAAGGCGGTGTCTGCGGGTCTACATGTCCTGGGAATGACGTTAAACTCTATCTTATGGTAAAGTTCCAGTTTTGGAGGTTTGGGGAATGTGGAGCACCCCTTCATCACCATTGCTCCCTGGTCCACTCTGACCCGGAGTGGTAGTACCTGTTAGGGTCCCATCTATGGGTTAAATAGAAAAATGTATTCATAAAAAAATTGTATTATCCATTAAGAATTGATTTATTTCAATACTTTATCTGCATTAAATGACCCACTGAGGTTGATATGCCGTAAAACAAAACAAAACAAACAAAATACACACAGGTATTGCTCTTTCATCCAAATAGAAGATATAAATAGATTGTTATGTTATTTCTAATGTCAGAGTTGAGTGATGACGTATTGATAGTAAAATTAATTGTATACTTATCTCATTTTGTGCTACGTGGAGAAGATTGAATCCTGTTGCTTGGCCGATGTAGAGTTGGCTTATAATTCTCTATTGTTTGGAGCCTAGAAACCAACTTGGGGTGCTGGGATACATTTTGTCTTGTGCCATTTATAGTTTTTAGAAATATCACAAGGGCACTTATTTTTCTCATGAGATATTTATTTTCCCATAAGTCAAAACTGCCCTGAGCAAGAGCCCACGTTTCTCTCCGTCAACGTATAATTCTAAACTCACCTAACATTCTCACATCTCCCTCTCCCTCTCCCCTTTCCCAATTCGCCACGTCTCACTTCTCGACTAATAGAAACAATGATATGTGGCATTAATTTGTATCTTCCTTAAACTTTCCATGCTAACCTAATGGCTCTTTCCATTCTCTTTCTCGCACTCTCTCTATATCTATCTATCTATCTATCTATCTATATATATATATATATATATATATATATATATATAATATATATATATATATATACGAAGCATTTCACATAGCGCTAATACCCTTGGGAAAGGTATGAATTCCTATATTATATTCCAGCCATGGGTTAAATATGAGCCTTGGGTAGGTAACCTAGGAGAGGGATAACTCTGTGATGCATCAATTCTTTCCTATCGACTGTGCCAAAAAGTGTATGGTCCACACAAGCCTTCACCACTATAAACAAATCCCTGTGTGGATGTTCATCGTGTGTATGAACCCTCATACGTCGAAAGTTGACGGAGAGTCCATAAATATATATATATATATATATATATATATATATATATATATTATGTTACAATATGAATATCTAACCTATTTTCCTTTACGTTACTTTGTAAAATGTACTTTTTATGAAGTGTAATTAAAAATATTCAAAAATAAGCTTTTTTCTGCTTCTTATTTTTATATTTTAACTAAACAGTTTTATGATAAGTAATAATGTATAGACATGTAAAACTTCATTAATTTCATAGATAGCATATCAACATTCATGGGTTATTTAATACCAAAATCCTTATTGTAGAAGGACAGTAGCAGTACTATTTAACCCATAGCTGGGGAGCGTATTTGCTCAGTCCGAGTCATAGATTGTAGAATAATTTCCATTATTATTATTATTATTATTATTATTATTATTATTATTATTATTATTATTATTATTATCTACGAATGTCACATCTATTATTCGCACTTTTTATATAAATGTCAGTCTTATCCTCATAATCTATTTTTCTGTTATTCTTTTCATTTGAAATTATTCATCATCGTGTGCTTGGTATTCTATCAAGTATGTAATTGTTAATAGTTTAAGTAAAAGTAAAGAAAATGGTTATAACAAATCTAATGTCAATTATTTAAGTAAAAAAATATAAGACTTGGATAAAGATTAAAGTCCAATGATAGATATGAGGGAATCTAAAATCAATGTATGCAAACAGTTGGGCTATTAAAATATATAAATTCCTAATTGAGATTGTTTAAGGATGTATTATGACTGTTTCTTTTGTGTTTAATTTTTGCTTATTGTTTATGAGAATATGAAAGCGAAATAGAAGGAGGGCATGAATATGAGAGTACGGAATAAATTAAGAGGGTGAATTAGTATGAGAAGGAAGGGAGAGGACGGAGAAAGAGAATGGGAAAAATAGAAGAAGAGCTTGAAAGTGGAAGACTGCAATGTGAAGGATAAGTAGAAGAATGTGATTAAAAGGAGTACAAAGTGAAGAAGGAAAAACCGCTAAGAAGGAGAATATGAAAGAAGAAGAAAAAGAGGAGGAGAACACAGGAAGTGAAGTGGCGGTAGATTTCAAAGAAAAAGAGAAAGAGTATATGAACAGAAGAAGAAGGAGAAGAAGAAGAAGAAGAATGTGCTGGAGAAAAGAACATGGAAGAATATTTTGAAAACGAATAAAAGTAGACCAAGATGAAGATGAAAATGTAGAATGGTGGCACTAAAAGAGATGAAGAAGGAGGAATGAATATGGAAAAAGGCAGAAGAGGTTAATATGAAAAAGAGAGAAAGCCGAATGGGTAAAATAGAGAAAGAATAAAATGAGTTCTTGGAGAAGGGCGAGTGGGAAACAAAAATTAAGAATACATACGAGGATACGAAAGACAATGAAAATTGTTTAAAACTAGTTTAAAAGGCGAAAAATAGTTAGAAACAACCTAGAAAATGAAAAAGAAAAAAAGATAGCAGAGAGAGAGAGAGAGAGAGAGAGAGAGAGAGAGAGAGAGAGAGAGAGAGAGAGAGAGAGAGAGGGGGGCAGAGATGTTGGAGAAAAGGAAGGTCTTTAAAGAAGATGCAAAAAGATAAGAATAATAAAACAAGAACAAGACGAAGACAATTGGAAATGAAAGGCGGAGGAATGAACGGCAAAGTTTGATAAAGAAGACAAAATATTGGCCGAATATTATATCCAGTTCATCAGGTCGCGGTTTGAGCACATTTATTAATATTGATCAAAGAAAAGATACGGAAGACAAATGGCGGGAAACAGAGGCACATTGTGTGTCTGCATACAACATTTCAAGAAAGTCAAATCGCTTACACAGAAAATCTTGGGCGAACTTCACACACACACACACACACATACACACACACACGCGCACACGCACACACGGGCGGGCACGCAAGCACACAGACACATTCACACTTATATACACACGCATACATACATGCATACACACATGCACACACAGACGCTTACATACAGACAAGGAGGCCGTTTATTCTGTATTTGCATACAGATTTTCAAGGAATCAAATCGCTTAGACACTAAATCTTGTGCGTGACTTCTCTCACAAACAGAGATAGATAGATAGATAGATAGATAGAGAAACAGACTGACAACCGCCAGAGGACAGACAGTGAGAGAAATACAGAGAGACAGGCAGACAGACAGACAGACAGGCAGAGAGAGAGAGAGAGAGAGAGAGAGAGGGAGAGAGAGAGAGAGAGAGAGAGAGAGAGAGAGAGAGAGAGAGAGCATATACGCTCATAGGAGTTTAAGTCAAGAAAGTCTTCACACTCTGAGTGAGACTACTTAATTCACACACACACACACACACACACACACACACACAGAAACACACACGGACCGAGAGATAGGTGGTTAAATAAATACCTATAACCAATGTTATTCGGTTAAAAACTAAACAGCAGCCAACCCGGTTGAGTAATAAAAGAAAACAGGTTCAATACCCAGCGGGGTAGATCGATAGATAAGTATAAAGTTAAGTTAGCAGATGTTGGTATCATCCTAACTACGAGAGGGTCTATCTCCTTTTTGCTAGCTCCAGACCAGGGAGAATGTTTTTGCTGAGGTGATGCGCCACACGTACCATCAGCTCCCCACTTTACCGCACAGATCAGATTTTCGAATTTATGCTACTCATGCGCTGAGTTGGAGGAAACAGTATCGAACTAGGAAACTTGTGATTCCGAGGCGGGTGCTCTACCGACTGAGATAAACCGATCGCTCTATCGAGTATAATAACACTAAAACATTCCCATTTGTAATCACTCTACACCGAATTTCCCGTTTAGACGATCGTCGTGCGAGCAATCCAAGTGAAAAACCCTATTCTTACCAAACCTATTGTAAACTCGCTACTAGGAGTGCTCTGTTATCTGAACTAATATATTCTCCAAAGCAGATACTCAGATTCAGTTCAGTGTCTTTGATACTTATTCAAAGAGCTTGCATAGAAAACTGTTGGGTCCAGGGAATCCGATGATACTTAATTTTTCCTCTCAACGCAATCTACAATATATTTACCCATCATTACATGCGTATATTCATTTTAATATTGTTCACTCGTGCCATTCATATCTTTGAACTCCTGTGGATACTAAGAGAGCGTAGATACTTAGAGGGCATCATGCGTAACGTTTGCTTTGTACGGATGACTTATACGGGTGATTATAAAATCTGTTACCAGAGGGCGTTTATAGCTTCAATGTATACATTCAGGATAACTTTTAGCTTTGACTGCAGCTTGATAAACTATTTTGTGTTGAATTTCTGTGTCTTTTTTTCCTCTATTTGTCCTCTAAAGAGCAATCGTTCCTTCTATAATTATAGTGCAATTCTATAGCATCAATATATTTATTCCTTTATATATACTAGCAAATGTATGCACCCTCCGGGTGCAAGTATTTAAGTTTTCATGTAATAAAATATTAGATTAATTTAGAAAGGCTAATGAAACTAAATAAGAATGCAGATAAAAAGATTTTAAACTGAGGGTGTATAATAAAAAATAGAACAACTGAAACTTACTCTTCTCCCTCTCCCGTCTTTCATTGCTAAATAATCCTAATTTAACTATTTAGTTAAAATAGAAAGTAAATAATAAAATTACAGTTATTTCTTGTTCTTCTCTTAAGATTTATCCACGAGATTTTTGCTAATATTCATTAAGATAAAATCAAACAATTAGAAATCAGTAATACGAAGCATATATTTATTAAAATCAGATTTTTTATATCAATATGCAAATTAGCCTTCCCATTCACACTGTAAACCGCTATTTTATTGTGTATATAAATACAATTGCATGTTATTCTCATGTAGATATTGTCAACAGTATTAATAATGTAAAACAATTTTATTAATAATTGAGGTTTAAATAAAAATAAAATCCTGTAGAATGTGACGTAAATAACTAAGGGAAATGTGACTTGAATAGTAATATAGTTTCGGTTACAGACAGAAAAACACACAATCTCCATTATAATATAATATATATATATATATATATATATATATGAGGTGAGTAAAAGGAAAAATAAACACAAGTGATGACTCAAACAAGTCCAAGTTTGGGAGAAATATTTCGTCCTTCTGACGCGAAGAACTTCCTCAGTCGATCTGACTTTTATTCAAAGCGTGGCTTCAAAGATCGACTGAAGAAGTTCTTCGCGTCAGAAGGACGAAATATTTCTCCCACAGTTGGACTTGTTTGAGTCATCACTTTTGTTATTTTTCTTTACCTCACCTCATTCTGTCGGATTTTACTCCAACCCTCCTATCTTCATATATATATATATATATATATATATATATTATATATACAGGGTGCTAAAAACAGACTTTAAAAAAAAAGTCAGGCCTTTTTTTTTTGTCACTCTGTATGTATGATTCGCTGATGACCGCCAACTAAAGCGTAAACGCAAATGCTCTCCTATAAAAATGATGGAGCACTCTGTGCCGGCCTTTACATACATATGGATGTGTGTATTACAACAGTTAAAATACTCTTCAATATTCTGTGGGTGACAATGGTCGAGCGGTTAAGCTGTTCTATCCCGGCTCTAGGTAGCTCACAAAATGTTTAGCCACACTGAAGAGACTTGATAAGTCGAAAAACGTGTCTGTGGATGACAATATATATATATATATATATATATATATAATGGAACACGATGTGGAAATTAATCGACAATATGTGAAGAAAATGTTTTCAAAAATATAACAGACACAGGATGTTATGATCAAAAGAAAAATTCATATGTCTATACTTAAGTGTTTCGTTTATGATAAACCATCATCAGGACAATGCAAAATACATTTTGTAAGGGAGAAAAATGAAAAATGTTAAGTGTATGGTGAATGTTTGAATATAATCACATTCACATACACTTAACATTTTTCATTTGTGGGTTTAAGCGTGTGCATTTTTGTGTTATTTACCACAGGTTGAGGGAGAATAGTTGGATTCATATAATTGTTGGGGGGTATTAGCACTATGGGAAACGTAAAAAATCTCCTCCCGGTTTTAAACTCGAGTGACCGTATCCATCTTCTAGGCCGATAACCATTACACAAGAGACGCCTTCCGATTTATGTCTCTTCGTGATTTTTTGTTTGAACGTAGAAAACTAATATTTTTCTCGCACGTTTGGTTTAATAATAATCATAGACACAGGAAAGGCATACAGACATGTACACAAGCAAACCCGTTGCTGAAAGAAAATGCATCAAATAATTATCATGTTACATAATGAATATGTAGACTATTACGTAAGGTAATAGAATTTAAAAGTAATGGTTTAGATGTAATAACTCATACAAGAGTTAATGTAGCTTGATAGACAGTAGTAATCTTTAGCTGATCTGTTAGCAATTCTCTGATTGGTTTGTTTTATGGTATGACCACCTGGTTGTGAGAATGGGTTAGTTATACATTCAGAGTAGTCATGGCCCCTGTGGTGACCAGACGTATTCAAATGGCTACTTCCCCATCCATATAGTTGAAAAGGGTTTTGGAAACTAATATTTTTCTCGCATGTTTGGTTTAATAATGTAGATATTTTTTTGTCTACATATTGATATATGATTGAGATAGTAGAGACAGTGTGGCCTGCTGTGGTGGTGCGAACTGAAGGAATTTACAGATATTGAGCAGGCTGTTTGGTTTGTAAATTATATGAGTTAACATAGAAACTTCATATTGGCTGTTAGGTTCATACTCAGCGTGAATGAACGTATAGACTTCATGCTGGCTATTTGGTTGTGACACACTATGGGTAAACGCATAGACATTGTACAGGACTGTTCTATTTCTGACACACTACATGTGAATGTAGAACATTGTTTGGGATGTTTGGTTCTGCCACTGTGTGAGTGAACGTAGAGATTACATGAAGGCTATTCAATTCCTGCAGTGCGTGAATAAACGTAGATACTTTATGTGGTTGCTTTGCTTATAGCACTGTGTGATGGAACATAGAATATTTGTACCAGCTGTTCCTTCATGTAAACATATTTTTGGTTTAATATATAGACTTTTTTGTCTACATATTTTGGTTGTAACCCTTTCATGTTTTTTAATAATATCAGGTTGAAATTGTCTAATAAATTTATCATATTGGATATTCCCATCTATGGGTTAAATAGAAAACATGAGTTGATAAACAAAATTGTATTATCCATTAAAAATGAAATTAGTTCAAAACTTTGTCAGCATTAAACATTTTTTTTACCAATAGAAGTATTCGGCATAAAATGCCCTGAGGGGTTGATATGCCGTAAAACCCAACCAACCAAACATATTGGATATCTTCTAGATACAAGTACAAGCCCATACATATTCTTGTATACGTAAACATTTTATGTATGTGAATAGATAATGACATCAATACTCTACTTAAATGCCGCCCTGTTGGCTGGAGCAGAAGAATTCACGGACTGCACCTTTGTAGATGGCTAAAATACCTGTTGGTCGTGGGTAGTGACCTGTGATAATTATGGATGAAACCCTGGTGGCTAAGCAGTCCATGACATGCAACACTCTACTTTGTTCCTTAATTAGGCTAGACAGGCGGTAAGAAAGGACCCCCTGATCAATTGGCTGGTCATATCAATCCCTAGCACCTATATGATTGTTCCAACACTATTGCCCTTATAGCAAACCCTAATTCCTTTTGGATATATGTACTAGAAGGCGGTGCATATGGGTGTCTTAGTGTCTTGGGTATGACGTTAAACTGCATCTAATGGTGAAGTTCCAATTTTGGAGCTCTGGGGAGTGTGATGTACACTTTCATCACCATTACTCCCAGGTTCTCTCTTACCCAGAATGATAGTATTTTGTCCCATCTATGGGTTAAATAGGTAAAAATGAGTTTTTGTAGAAAAAAATTAAAAAATTGAGTTTAAAAAACTGTTGAATACCAATTCAGCATGAAAGAACAATATAAGTTTAACATAAAATAACCCATGGTGGTTTGACATGTCATAAAATCCAACAAATCATATCATTGTACTGAAATGCATTTCTGACAATGAACTCCTAAAATCGTACCATGAGCACCAGTTAACATGTTACAGTCAATATTTACATTCAATATAAAACCCGCTAAAACAGATAAAGTAGACTTTTCTTTTCGATGACATGCCTTCCCAACCAGTTGCACAGGTATCAAATGCAACCGCCAACCAACAAAGCGTGCAGGTTGGAAGTCATTTGGTGCAACCTCTGATTGCAAGAAGATCATAAACAAACTGATACGTCAAATGATCAATATTACAATTGTACCTCACAATTATGACCATGTGCAACACTAATTCAACCTCAGTAAGTGCACACGAAGGTAGTTTTATTGAATGCTGGATCAGCAGATCTATTTGTCAAAGATCTGTCACCAGAACGTGAAAGCAAATAAATCTGGGATATAAAGAAATAAAAGTGAAATATAATAACGTATAAAATGAAAGAAAACGTATCACCTGAGTGACAAATAAACTTGAATAAGCGTAACATAAAAACACTAGTCATGATTTTTACTGGAGAACAAAATACCTGCCAAGTTAGATGAAAAAATAGACACGTGTCTGTATACGAATGCTTCGTCCTATTTCGAAAGTGAAAACTATTAAAGTACTTTTAAAAATATTTTTGATACTACTGTTGGGATTATCTTCCATTTGCCTGGAAGAGTTATCTTCCCGCTGGGTTTCCGTATCGACCACCAGTGGGGGTCTGGTATTTAAGCGTGAGGTTCAAACTTGTTTGCTTCTTTTCTACCCGTTCTCGTACGTACCCACATGGGTTAGACACATTGTCACACCCTTCTCGGTGGGGGGGAGGGGGCTTTTGCACCCCCCCATCACTAGTAAGTGATTTTGAATGTATGGATTCTCCAGTTTTTTAATTTTACTGTTGTGTACATTCTTATTGTACCTGTATGTCTTATTCATGTGCCTTACATGTATTTTATTATTTCTATTTTATGTATTCTCTACTATGTATCTTGTATACCATGATATATGTTATTCCATATGTTTTTGATTAAAGTCTATCTTGTTATATATTTAACACCTTGTCTGAGTTTGTTTCGTTTCAACAAGTTATAACATTATTATAACCTTGAATCTTACAAGACGTGATGTCTACACCACCTACAAGTGGTGACTACCCGACGTATTGAACACGTTTTTGAAGGCTTTGTGTAATAACTGGAACTTTAATTCTTACAAGTGTGACCCCTTTAATTCTTACACTAGTAATACCGTATATACTCGAATAATGAACGACATAGTGCAATAAACGACCCCTAATTTTTTGCCACACACGGATAATGCGCGTAATCTTTGAATCTGACTGCCTACAAATAATTTCTTCAAGATCCAATGATACGAGGAGAAAACATCCCAAAACTTATTTATACATTTAAAACTACTTGAACACAATCAGAATAAATGCACTACAGTAAATGAATAATGTAGTATAAACCTTGATGTAGTCTACTGTGTTTACTTGGATATTTCAAACATACTAAAACCCCACCACAGATACACAATACCGTTCATAATATACGAGGGCTAGTCAAAATTTAATGCCATTTTGTTTAGGACAGCTATAATTACCAACACAGGAACATGAATACAATTTTATTGACTATTCTTTGAGCCACTTCTTCACTACAGATTTCACTTCCTCGACACTCGAATAATGTTTGCCTCTCAACCCCTCTTTCTTGGGTCCGACGAGGTGATAGTCTGAGACAGACATTATTCCAGTGACGTGGAAGTGAAATCTCTAGTGAAGAAGTGGCTCAAAGAACAGTCAATAAAATTGTATTCATGTTCCTGTGTTGGTAATTATAGCTGTCCTAAACAAAATGGCATTATTTTTGACGCGCCCTCGTATATTATCAACGGTCAACAGAATTTTACGGGGCAGCGATACATGCTCTCATCCGAAGGTGGAACATTGCTATTGAGAGAAACGATGACTATGTGGAGAAGTAGGGATGTGGTCCACAGAGGACCAGCTTCATTTTGGTGTATGATACATGTTTCTGTGTTGGTAATTATACCTGTACTCAAGAAAATGGCATTATATTTTGACTCACCCACGTACTAATGGATGCCATTTTCTATGGTTATAAAGTTCAGTACTTTATAGTGTTTTTATTTGAACATAGCCAATACCTGTTTTGTGGCCATAAAAATGGCTAAATGCATGAATATACGTTTAAGCTAGCCATCATAAATTAATACTGTTACTCTATTATTACTAACACTACACGTTTATTATAACTAGTAGGACTACAGTTTATATTTAATCCTATAGACACCCATTGTGCAATGGTTATCTTCGAAGGATGTAGAAACGGTGACACGAGTTCAAATCCAGGACGAAGCTTGATGCATTTCACATTGTATTAATACCGTTGGGAAAGGTGTGCACTCAATTATTCTTCATCTAGCTGTAGGTAAATAGTAGGGTAGACTGGACTCTTTAACCTGGGTATTGCAACCGGTCTAGGAGACGGAAAATCTTATTTAAAAGCTATTAAACTCCGCAAAAAATTGACCTTTTATCACATTCTGCTTGTATGGAGGGGTTGGGAAAATACTTACATTTCATATTTAATGGGTTTAGTACGACATAATACGTTAACAGAACCAACCCCTGTTGACTGTGACCGCAATACAGACTTCCGCCCCTGTCAGAAGCTTATTAGGTTTGTTTTGTTTTGCGGCATATAAACCTAAGTTTAATGCCGATAAACTTTTGAAATAAATTCATTCTTAATGGATACTCAATGTTTTTTTATGAACATATTTTTCTATTTAACCCATAGATGGAACACAGTAGCTTGTATCATTACAGCTATTTGTTAATCGAACTACTGATTGAATTTGTACTCAGTACTATTTTTTGTTTTTTTTCTACACCATCAGGAATGTTAGCGTTCAACAGAGACCCGTGACAGCAAGCCTCATCAATAATCTGCCGTGTTCTACTTGATAGTATTAATGCTGTAAATTCAATGATTTTCATTTTTCCACGGATTTTCTACCTCATCCAATCAATTTCCAAGGCTTTTTAGAACTATTCAAATTACGCCAATATACATACATACATCTCTCTCTCTCTCTCCCTCTCTCTCACACACACATACACACACACATATATATATATGTGTGTGTGTGTGTGTGTGTGTGTGTGTGCATATGATGCTTCTCGATTTTTATTGCTTTTCAGATATTTCTGATATCATTCCTTATATAACTGCATTCGAGATTCTGTTGAATGTTCATGTATTTCATATGTTTTTTTTTTGTGTGTGTGTTGTTTTATTTTTATTTTTTTATTTTTTTCCTAAATGAAGTTCTTTCCTTCATTTTGTGCCATCTCCAAAATATTTGCTGTGTTTTCTGCCTGGTAAACTTTCAATATAATTCTCCTTTTTAATTCTCTTTTCCAATTTTTTTTCCTTCTCTTTCTTTTTTTGTCCCCGCTTTTCTGTCCTCAATCAAACGTATTCGCCTATTCTCAGACATTTTACATCTTTCTTTCTTTCTTCTCTTTTTCTTCAATAAACTCACTTTTCCCCTACCATTCTTTCTCTCTATTCCTATTTCTCTTCTTCCTTCTCTACTCACACGCACAGATTCACAGACATACACACACTGTCTGTCCTCCTCTTCCCTCCTCTCATGGAATCTTCCTTCAATTCTACCCATCCTTCTGTTCCCTTCCCTTCAGTCTGTGAGTGAAATCCCTAAAATGGCTTGGCACCATTCCGAGAGCGCATTATAACTTAATCAGAATGAGATTAGGAAGCAAATGGAATTTTTCAGAAACGCTGATTTAATTCTAAACGAATCCGCGATGGACACAGAGATGGCAGCCAAGTGAATTCCTCGATACCATAGATATGTAAACGATGGCCGAATATTCAGGATGGTTTGCTTGATCAAGGCCGGACCAGGGTTTGAATCAATGTACGATGACCGGTTACTCTCTCAAACTAGATGCAACACACACACACACACACACACACACACACACACACACACACACACACATATATATATAATTATATAGATAGATATTCATGTATACATATATATGTGCGTGTATGTATGTTAGTGTGTGTATGCGTCTGTATATGAAAATATATGACTGTTTATGTATATATACATATATAATTATTCATAGACGTATATATCTATATACGTATATATACTTATTATATATATATATATATATAGGTAAAGATACATACATATATATATGTGTGTGTGTGTGAGTGTGTGCGTGTGTATGTGTGTGTGTGTGCATGTATATAGGCAGCATTCTTTCATTTATACATGTTGAATTAAACAAATGATACGTCTCCGGTTTATGTCGAAAGTACTTGGGATATGAACTTTGGCGGACCAATCTACGTAAAGAATCTATGTAAAGAAGTTGGCCAGAAACTTTGAAAAGATCGTTAATAAAATTGTTAAACAGGAGAGGTGACTTTTGTTTAATTCCACACACAGACACACACACACAGACACACACACACATATGTATATTATATATATATATATATATATATATATATATAATATATATATTATATATATATATATATGTTTGTGAGGTGCATCTACCTTGAGTATATATATATATATATATATATATATATGATATAGGTGTTATATTTATAAGTAAACAGTGCTCATTAGCATGTATAGATCATTTATATCTATGTTAGAGTAGCGTAGACATGAAGTAACATTGGTTACTGACAGTTTTTCTCATAAATATTTCGATTTTCAAACCAATGGTTTTCGACCATAGGTGAGAAAATGTCAGTAACAAAGTGCAGTCGATTCCATGTGTACGCTACCCCAACCCACACGCACAAACACACATACACACACACACACACACACACACACACACACACACACACATATATAACCACAACCTATGTATATGTGTAAAACACATATGTAGGACACAAATAAGCACCCAAAACACACAAACTGAACCTAACCAAGCAAATACATATACACAACAATAAAAACAACTTCACTACACAAACATGTAAACCACAAAACAAAAATATACAAATTATATAATATTAAATATAGAACAGACCAAGATACATACATACATACATATATTACATACATAGGAACTGACTGGGTAGATAGATAGATAGATAAAAATGAAAAGAATAAGATAGATAGATATGTACAGAATAAGATAGATAGATAGATATATATATAGACAAATATGAAAACAGAGATAGATAGATATAACACATCGAAATAGATAGATAGATTCATAGATCCATATATAGATAGATACGAACAAACACAGAGGGATATATAGTTAAATAGATTGATAAATATGAACAGACTGAGATAGATAAATAGATAGATAGATAGATAGATAGATAGATAGACATAACACACTGAAATAAATAGATAGAATAGATTGCTATATCATTTTAAAAAAAAAAAAAAAAAAAAAAAAAAAAAAAAAAAAAAAAATGTATGTATGTATGTATATATATATTATAATAATATATAATATATACAGATAGATAGATAGATAGATAGATATCAACTTACTAAAACAGATAGATAGATAGATAGATAGATATCAACTTACTAAAACAGATAGATAGATAGATAGATAGATAGATAGATAGATAGATATCAACTTACTAAAACAGATAGATAGATAGATAGATAGATAGATATCACTTACTAAAACAGATAGATAGATAGATAGATAGATAGATATCAATTGAATGAAATAGATATATAGATATGAACAGACTGAAATAGATAGATAGATATAAACAGACTGAAATAGATGGATAAATGGATATAAACAGACTGAGATAGTTATAAACAAAGTAAGATAGATAGATAGATAAATAGATAGAAAGATAGTTATGAATAGACTTAAATTTAATTCTTAATTCAACTCTTAAGTATGTATATATGTACACATATACACACTGAGTACAACCATATACATACGCACGCACACACACACACACATACAAGGTAAACATAGACACATATACGTAGACACACACATACACACACCCAAAAGTATATAATTTAAGTAGAAAAACATAGAATGTCTTCGGAACAAAGAACAAAAAACAAATTACAAAACACACACACTTGATATATCAAATGAACATTTTGATGAACTTTCAAGACAACCCAATTAGAAAGTAATAAAAATAAAGTTAAAGGCTATAAAAATTCAGCTAATGACTTTATTGCTCAGCCACCCAAATGGAGGAACACCGGCTTGAGGGACTAGTGTTAAAGATGAAATTCCATTCCACCCCATAAAAAAAAAAAAAAAAAAAAAAAAAAAAAAAAAAAAAAAAAAAAGGGAAAAGAGGGTGAAGTGCTCATGTGTATGTATATATATACACATACATGTAAGAATCATTTTCATATTATCAACCAAAGCCTGAAGAAGATACCAGAAGATCTGAAACACGTGTTGCACATGTAAAACAAAAGAATTAAAAAATTTTTTTCTGAGAACAAAATACATTTTGCGGACCTTCCTTTTTTTTAAAATATTGATTTTTCTCCCGTTGGAACCAGAACAACACTT
>CM042138.1:132316631-132349131 GCA_023376005.1 Doryteuthis pealeii | reverse complement strand
TCTGACATTTTACTTTACCAGATACATAAATTATTCCAAAGAAATCGCCATTGGCTTCAACCACCATCTCCAGACGACCACTGAATTTTCTGTCTTTCCGTTTCTTGTTTAAATTGGTAAATGCTGCCATTATCCATCAGTTCATCTATGATGTTGCACGTAATTTTGTTTGTCTCCACCCTCTCTCTCCCCCTCCTCTCTCTCTCTCTCTCTCTCTCTCTCTCTCTCTCTCTCTCGTTTTTCCTCTCAACAACGTCTCACACACAATAATAAAAGGGAATGCAATCTGGGAAGTTGACGGGCAGAAATTTTCTCAAATACGATATTGGGTTCTCTTGCTTCTGTAGCATGGCACATAATTCTTTTGCCAGACGTAGAGTCTTCAAGCAGCAATCCTCTTCATTCAGGACAGCACTAAGTCCTCCAGGCACGATGTAGGCCACCTTTTTCAGTCTGAAGCCTAGATGATGTCTGACGATAAATGGAGGCATAGTGTCACCATCTCTTGTGAACACCCCAAACACCAGGATGTGGACTGGGTGTTTGGTTGTTATCACTATCAGGACATATTTTAGGGACAAGCTAACGGTTGTTTCTTATGTTCACAATCTAACCCTGGCCGAATTTTTTTCTCATTTGAAATAAACCAAAGCATTTTCGGTTGGAGGGTTGCTAGAAATTTGTTGAAAACCTTTACAGAGCGGTCTTTCCACTTGTACTTCATAGGCTCTGATAAAGATTGGAACTTTCTTATCTGGTATGAGGAATACCGAATGTCTTCATGTACTAACTGCCTTATAAACAAATCAGACACTCCTATGACCCTGAATATGTACCTGTTTGACTTGCTGGAATTGTTCTCAATCATGTCCTGGATTTCAGCAACAAACTCGGTAGTTCTGTTTTATCAGAACGATCAGTGAGGATGTTGAGCTACACTACTTTCGTAATGACCTTTGAACTCATGCAACTCTTTTTGGATACTCTAAAAGTTCTCGGTTTGACATATTCGCTCTGAAATATTCGTATTCGAGCTTCCAGCTTGAATGCTAAGCAGTCGAGCATCCTGTTTCCTAATTTTGAGGGAGTGAATTGCGTCATGGTGCTGGTTTCCTCACAGACAGAGCTCAATTGATATTCAATTGCAGCAAAGTATATACAAAATCTGAAATAACCGATGTGCATGCACGAAATTAATAATTCAATATGATGACAATTTACACATCGCATCCTGTATGTATGCTGTGTATAAAGGAATTGGTGACGCGAGGTCAAATCAAGGTCAAATCCTAGTTTCAACTTTCTCTAACGCACTTTGAAAAGGCATGAAGCCATATCTTCTTTGCACCAGAGTTAAGGATAAATAGTAGGACAGACTGGGTTATTTAGCTGGATTATTTAGCTGCAACCAGTCTAGGAAAAGAAAAACTGAATTCATAATCTGTTAAAAAAGGCCATGTCATATCCTGACACTAGCGGATGGTTTTGATAAATACATACATTCTAGTATATTCATATATATATATATATATATATATATATATATATATATATATATATAAAGTGAGAGAGAAACAATCACAGAGGGAAATAGACAGAGCGTTTATTTATGTGTGAGAAAGAGGAAGGGATGGAGAGAAAGAGAGAGAGAGAGAGAGAGAGAGAGAGAGAGAGAGAGAGAGAGAGAGAGAGAGAGATAGAGGGGTGAACAGGAAAGCAGACTGAATTACGACCAAGACAGAAAGACTAAATCTTTAATGCGATACAATCGATCACTTCGAATCTGGGTATTTGTGTCGTTACCCAGACAAAGATGAATGCACTTGAATATGCATACATATATACATATTCGTGTAAGTATATTCTCTCAATCGAACATACATACACTTATGAATACCTGCTTATTTAGTGCTATGCTAGGGGAATTCATACAATACATAAGGTTATGCTGTTCATCAATTATACTGAATCTAATACATATATATATATATATATATATATATATATATATATATATATATATATATATATATATATATATATATATAAGTAATTGGTAATTTGCTTGAAGCATTGTTAAGTATGTTATAATATATTAATGATTTGAAGGCAATTACAATGCGTATGAAAAATAAAAACAAAAAGATGTTACTTTTGTCTTATCGATTTCAAAGAAACTTTATCTTCACAGATGAATATCAGAAATGACATTAAAATCATTTCAAATCATTATTATATTATATATATATATATATATATATATATATATATATATATATATATATATATATATAAAATGTATCAAAAAAGAATCGAGATTTTTTGTACTTTTTGACACACCTTGTATTTTTAAAAATGACGTTCCATTCATCATTTTTTTTTTCAAAATACAATGTGTGTCAAAAAAAGTACCAATTTTAAAGTTGCATTTATCAAGATAGAAATGAATAATGAATGAAAAGTTATTTTTTCCTAATACAAGGTAAAAAGTACAAAAGATCTCGATACTTTTTTGCCACACCTTGTATATATATATATCTCTCTTTGTTTTACATAATTCTAATTTTAATCCCAGTTAAAATAAAAAATTAAATCCTTGTTTTATATAAACACCATTCCCTAAAAATTTTTTTTTTTTTTTTTTTTAAATTTTAAATTTTAATATATTTTTTCACTTTTATTTTCACCTTTATTTTATTTTCCACTTTTATTTTTATTTCAATGCATTTTTATTTCCCGTTACTTTCATCCTTACTTTTATCTCTTTATATTTTTTATATAATCAACTATATTTAACTAGCCAAAACTTCTATTATCGTAACATACGCAACCTGTATTTTTTAAATACTCTCAAACCAAATTAAACTAGTTATTAAATAATTTTAAATTTTCAACTTTTAACTATTAATACGACCCATAACATATCTTTTATTAAATAATAATTGAAAAAATAATTCCCATAAATTAATCCAAATTTTAATTCAATAATCAAACCGTCCCTGATCTACGAAAATGTAAACAAGCGTTCCTCTACTAAATTTAAGTCCCATTCCAACGGGCATGTTTATAACACCAAAGATTAATCGTAAACTCGATTAATTTAAAAGTAACCCTGAAGAATCTATCGATGAAACTCGAGTAGGTTACTCATTTCCATTCTTAAATAAATTTATGCTCTACATTGTATTGAGCACTTTGTATTTGTTTTTCCTCAACCTTAACCTCTGGATATTGTGCGCTTCCAACGATCGTTCTTATACCCACCGGTAAGTTAATACTTATACATATACAATATATATATATATATATATATATATATATATATATATATATATATATATATATACGTTTGTATTTTTTGTATATACATACATGTATAGAAGTGCATTTATATGTAAGTTTATATATATGCGTATATATGTGTATGTATGTCTATATGTATGCGTCTGTATGTGTGTGCATAATTTAGTGTCTTGATTCCGTTTTAAATATGGACTAAATCATGCTAATCAGGCAATAATTATTATATGGGAGCGATGTAATATATATTCTATTTCTATAATTAATTACTTATATTATATAATACTTATATCATATAACTACAATTGATATCTATGTGTTTATCTGTATGTCTATGTGTATTTCTTTCTGTCTGTCTGTCTGTCTCTCTCTGTTATATATATATATATATATATCTTATTATAATGGAGATTGTGTGCTTTTCTGTCTGTAACCGGAACTATATTACTATTCATATCACTATTCCCTTAGTTATTGACATCACATTTTCCATGATTGTATTTTTTATTTAAACCTCAATTATTAACAAAATTGTTTAACATCATTAAGACTGTTGACCATATCTACATGCTAATAACATGCAGTTGTATTTATATATACAACAAAATAGCGGATTACAGTGTGAATGGGAAGGCTAATTTGCATATTGATCTTAAAAATTTGATTTTAATAAATATGTACTTAATATTCTTGATTTCTAATTGTTTGGTGTTTTCTTATTGAATATGAGCAAAAATCTCTTCAATAAATCTTAAAAGAAATCCATTAACAAGAAGAAATAACTGTTATATCATTCTTTACTTCCTATTTTAGGAAAATTTACCAAAGAAAGACGGGAGTAATGGAAAACGATGGAAGAGTTAGTGTCAAAGTTGTTCTATTTTTCAATCATACCCCCTCTGTTCCAAATCTTTTTATCTGAATTTGTATTCAGTTTCATTAGCCTTTCTAATTTAATATGATATTTTATTATATTAAAACTTAAATACTTGCACCCGGAGGGTGCATATATTTGCTAGTATATATATATAAAGAGAGAGAGAGAGAGAGTATATATATATATATATATATATATATATATAAAGAGAGAGAGAGAGAGAGAGAGAGAGAGAGAGAGAGATAGATAGATAGATAGTTAACGCGTTCCATCAACATGCTTTATCAATGACTCTCAAATGTAATTGCTATTGATCTCTGTCTTTTTCATTATCTCTCAGTCTGTCTGTCTGTCTGAACCCCCCTCTTTCGCTCTCTCTCTCTCTCTCTCTCTCTCTCTCTATATATATATATATATATATATATATATATATATATATTATTATATAATGGAGATTGTGTGTTTTTCTGTCTGTAACCGAAACTATATTACTAATCGAGTCACAATTAACATAGTTATTTACATCACATTCTCCATGATTTTATTCATATTTAAACCTGAATTATTAATAAAATTGCTTCACCTTTTTATTAGTGTTGTCCATATCTACATACTAATAACATGCAATTGTATTTATATATACAAAAAATAGCGGTTTGCAGTGTGAATTGGAAGGCTAATTTGCATATTGATATTAAAAATGTGATTTTATTAAATGTGTGCTTAGTATTATTGATTTCTAATTGTTTGGTTTTATTTTAATGTATATAACCAAAAATCTCTTCAATGAAATCAATTAACAAGAAAAAATAACTGTCATTTTATTCTTTATTTCCTAATTTAACTAAATAGTTAAATAAGTAAAATTCAGCAATGAAAGACGGGAGTGATGGAAGAGTAAGTTTCATTTCTATTTTTCTATTATACCCCCACTCTGTTACATATCTTTTTATCTGCCTTCTTATTAGACTTTCTAATTTAATACGATATTTAATTACATTAAAACTTAAATACTTGCACCCGGAGGGTGCATATATTGGCTAGTATATATATATATATATATATATATATATATATATAGTTAGGGTACTGAAGGCGTGGGGACAATATGGTCTATCCATGATATTGAGCACTATTTATAGATATATTGAATATATATTATCTATATCAATCTCTCTCTCTCTATATATATATATATCTATATATACACACACACACACACACACACACACACACACATATATATATATATATATATATATATATATATACTCACAGTTTTCATGGTAGAGCACTGTAAGCATTTACTCGCCTGTTGTTTACACCTTGAGTTCTCTAGTGATTGTAAAAACATATCCTGTAAGTATGTATCAATTAATTGTTCACCCCGGACTGACAGTCGCTGTGGCCGTCAGGATAAGAAACTTGGCTGACGAAAATTCTGTCGGATTTTGCTCCCGGCTAGAGATAGCTTTTTAAAAAATCGAGCTGCACTGATGAGACCTAAATGTCGAAACACGTGTCTGTAGATGACTGAAAAGGATATGAAAACACTCAATGCTGTTAAAATGAAAATATTTCATATTATATTTTCATTTTAACAGCATTGTGTGTTTTCATATCCTTTTATCTATACTTATACTGTCGGATTCTACTCCTTACTCTTAAACAATTTATATGTATATATATGTATATAAGATATATATATATATATTCATATAACCGCTAGGAGAATAGCTAATAAGTAAAAAGTGCTAGATACCTAAGTAGAGCCAATAATAAAGATAATCTAATGAGTCAGACGAACCTACTATTAGTTTCGCATAAAGTTCTTCAGGGCTAAAATCTGACTCTTTCATATTTGAGATGAAAGTTTCAATCTTTCTAAGTAGGGTTAACCTATATTTATTATTTTCTGGGATCGGGATATTTTTGTACGAATAATTTATATTTCTTTGCTCCATTACAAATGAGCTAAGGGAGTGCTCAATAGTTAAAACTAGAGCTAAATTTAATATACCAAGCGTGTTGGTAAATCCTTACGGTGAGAAAAAACCCGGCGAATAGTTTTATTGTAAAAATATACTACCAAACATCAACCAGGGAGAAACAAATTTTTGAAAAAAAGAAAAGACCAAGATATTCGTACCAACAAAAAATAATCTATTGGTACAGTATTTGGCCAAAAGAAAAAACAATTTATATGTATATATATGTATATAAGATATATATATATATATTCATATAACCGCTAGGAGAATAGCTAATAAGTAAAAAGTGCTCGATACCTAAGTAGAGCCAATAATAAAGATAATCTAATGGGTCAGACGAACCTACTGTTAGTTTCTCATAAAGCTCTTCAGGGCTAAAATCTGTCAGATTTTAGCCCTGAAGAGCTTTATGCGAAACTAATAGTAGGTTCGTCTGACTCATTAGATTTATCTTTATATATATATATATATATTATATATATATATATATATAATGAAAAATATTGGAAAACTGCGCATTGATTTATCATATATCAATGTATCTTTAACCGGAGAGATGCAAATATTCTCGTTGCTAAATAAGTCTTGATTGATTACCCGTAATGTGTATCAAACCCATTCTAATCTTTGAATCAACCGCTTTTAAGATTATCGGATTTATTTTGTGAGGTTTGGACTCAACAACGTATTTTATGCATTTCGTCAAAGCATTATGAATTTATGGATTTGTGCTTGAACTACCGTACGTCTATCATGGTGAGGTTCCAATTTCTATACCTACCATTATGAATTGATTTCTGAACATATTATCAAAGCTTACATATCGGAATAAATCTTATAAATCTTAAATTATAAAATATATAATAATAATGGTGTTGTTAATTTGCATACTGGTCTTAACAAAACGGGGTTTAATTAATAATACAGAAATTTTCTCTCTGATAATTGTCTACATGAAATATAACTATTTATAATAGCCAGTATGACCACTTTTGATAATCTCCTTTGGGTCCGAAGCAAAAATGACTTTAGGTTTATTCTGATTTTAAAACAATGAAACTAAATATCTCCCTATCCTCTTCCCAACTCATCTACCACCAAACACTACACAATACATTAGGAATAAGGAATCTGCTGAATTTTTCCAAAGTGCCGGTACTTTTTGACCCTCGACCGATTCATCGTCTCGAAAGCTCCCCATAATAATAATAAAAAAATAATTGATAATAATAATAATTAATTAATTATTATTATTTATTTAAAATTATTGGGACTTTGAGATAAAAACGGATCACCTTATCCCAGCAAGAAGACCAGACCTAGTATTGATTTACAAAAAAGAAAGAACTTGTCAACTGGTGGATTTTTGCAGTTCCAGCAGATCACAGGGTGAAGCGAGGGTAAAGTCGACGGGGCGGGCTAATGTCGGTATCAGCCAAACAGCGAGGGAGTCTATCACCTTTTCAATAGCGCTAGACCAAGGAGATTGTTTTGGCGTCTGAGGTGGAGCGCCACACATACCATCAGCTACTCACTTTACCGCACAGATCCCTGTGCTACTCATACGCTGAGTTGGCGAGTGCCAGTATCGAACCAAGAACCTTGGGATTCCTAGCCGAAAAGGAAAACGAAAAGATGGAGAAATGCATGGACCTTGCCAGAGAACTGAAAAAGCTATGGTATATGGAAGTTAAAGTGATACCAATTGTAGTTGGTGCACTTGGAACGGTCCCAAAAAGCTTGGAAAAAGACTGGAAAATCTGGAAATCAGAGGAAGAATTGAGACCATCCAGACTACTGCACTGTTGCAATCTGCCAGAATACTCAGAAGAGTCCTGGAGACCTGGGGAGACTTTTTGTCACTCAGACTCCAGGGAGATACCACCAGCTAATGCTGGTGTGAAAAACTACTACTACTACTACTACTACTACTACTAATAATAATAATAATAATAATAATAATAATAATAATAATATAATAATCCACGTTTCCCCAACTCTTGGTTCAGCTGACTTGAAACTCTCTATTCTTGTAAGTCTCTTTCTATTTTCATTTTGAACTGGAAGACCAGCAGACCACCCCGGCAAACTCTTTGTACATGACACTACCAATACTAACCACGTTGTCTCGTGTCAAATTTTTCTTTCTTTTCTTCCCCGGGGAGTCTTGCCGAGTTTGATCGATGTGGGACGAGCGATAAAACCCGACCATTACTTCGCGAGGAAAAAAAAAAATGAACAAACAAACAAAAAAATAAAAACACATAATGAAGCCCTTGTACTGACGTCACACTTAAACGGACAAACGAGGCAGAAATATAAAATCTAGAAAGTTGTGTTGAAACAAAATACAATGCGACTAACAAAGAAATGCTAGATGTGAGAAATCGAGCTAGGGTCCTAAAAATAGTTTCGAGTTAATTCAAATGATTTGTACTGTTTTATCTTTACAAGTATTCGTATCTAATTTGTAGACACTTATATTATCTACTCACTAAAACATTTTACAAATTCTTGTTAAGAGCTGAGGAAAATGCATAACCAATATCTATGAAGGGCTGCCTTAAACTCAGAACTGGAACATATTCATCATATGCAATTTAGTGTTATAGTCAGAACAGGCCTTTTGGAGCGGATTCTTACCACTCTTCAATGAATAGAGAAAACGTATTTTAAGCCCCACCGACAGAGCTTTGGGGAGTCTGAAGTACCCCTTATAAGCATTACCTCTAAATCCACTATGACCAGGAATTTTAGTATCAGTTAAGGTCAAATAGATATGTTTAAATATTCGATTTCGATAAGAACGTGTGCAATTTTTTTTTTAATTACCGACACAAACAATGTAATATGCACATAAAATTAATGCGATTCCCAGAACCTCGAGGCATGAAATAAGCCAACACCAGGTGGCATGCCGTTACACTAAATAAATCAATAAATACATGAAAATGAAAAAGCATGGGATATATATCTGCTCTCTCTCTCTCTCTCTCTCTCTCTCTCTCTCTCTCTCTCTCTCTCTCTATCTCTATATATATCCCTCTCCTAATCAAACCCACTTTGGGAGGCTGGAAACCAACTTTAAGGAAGTCTAGAAAGGATTACGCATTGGTCATACAAGACTAACGCACTACTATATATTCAAACAAGAACAACAACCATAATGTGGAACATGTCAAACATCTTTGACAGTTAAACACTTATTCATGGAATGCAGGTTTTTTGCTCACATCAGAAACCGTTATTTTAAAGCAAACAATATGAAAGATTTGTTTGAAAATGTCAACACGGATGATATTCTCTCCTTTTTGGGGGAAATAAAATTATACCATAGAATATAGACATGGAACTAATCAATACCATACAACATAATCCCCAATAATGCTAACACATTGTTAAAACCAATTACCAAAAGTATAAATATAAACACACGATATGTATTACTTCCTAACCGTTAGGCATGACATAACCCCGACGGTTTGATATGCCGTTAAAATCAATAAACAAACAAACAAACAATCTCTATATCCTTTGTCTATCTGTCCGGCAATGCACTTGAAAACAAAGCCGTTTACTAAGATCAAACAAATCCTAGGTTAGGATTATCCAAGGAATCCAGTAGTTTTATTATATTTACCCCTTTTTTCTAAAAACGAAAATAATTGATGTATCAGAATTATATAGCATTTCTATCCAATGGTGAGCAATTAAAAAAGTGTATACTTAGATCTAGACAGATACTATATAACCCGGGGTAAGGCTGGGTACATACAACTAATTATAATTGGAAATGTGCATACTTTAATTTACTGGATACTATATAACCTGAACAAGGATGGGAAAATACAACTAATTAGAATTGGATAAGTTCATACTTAAATTTAGTCGGATACTATGCAACCCGGGCAAATCTTGGTACATCTTATTATAATGGAGATTGTGTGTTTTTCTGTCTGTAACCGAAACTATATTCCTACTCAAGTCACAATTCCCTTAGTTATTGACATCCATTCTCCATGATTTTATTTTTATCTAAACCTCAATTATTAATAGAATTGTCTTACATTATTAATACTGTTAACTATGTCTACATACTGGAAACATGCAATATATTTTATATATACAACAAAATAGCGGTTTACAGTGTGAACGGGAAGGCTAATTTGCATATTAATATTAAAAAATCGAATTTAATAAATATGTGCTTGGTATTATTGATTTCTAACTGTTTGGTTTTATTTTAATGAATATAAGCAAAAATCTCTTCAATGAATCTTAAATGAAATCCATTAACAAGATAAAATAACTGTCATTTTATTCTTTACTTCCTCTTTTAACTAAATACTTAAATTAGAAAAAATAACAATGAAAGACGAGAGTGATGGAAGAGTAAGTTTCAGTTGTTCCATTTTTTTATTATACTCCCTCTGTTTCAAATCTTTTTATCTGTATTCTTATTTAGTTTCATTAGCCTTTCTAATTTAATACCATATTTTATTACATTAAAACTTAAATACTTGCACCCGGAGGGTGCATATATTTTCTAGTATAACTAATAATGTTTATAAAACAACACAATATGAGTCAAGTACGACCAGGTCGAGTGTATATAAGATGAGAAATTTAAGAAGGAAAATAACAAGACAAATAGACATATGGAGAAGAAAATAAAATTATCAAAAATAGAATTTTGAAATTCTGAATCCAAAATTTATTCCTTTGGAAAATGATGTCTCTAGTTATTATATTTTCTGAACAAAATTTTCAATTTAAAAATACGCTACAATTTATTTTGCATTACAATGTTATATCCCATAATTCAAAATCACTGAGAATGCAAATATGTTTGCAATTGAATATATATATATATATATATATATATATATATATCTCTCTCTCTCTCTCTCTCTCTCTCTATATATATATATATATATATATATATATATATATATATGAGAAAGAGTTTCGTATCTTGAAATATTAGAAAATAAAAAGAATCAAGAACATATTGATAATCATTTTGAGTCTGATATTTACCTTTTTTTATGCTTCGAAGACACACACACACACACACACACACACACACACACACACACACACACACATATATATATATATATATATATATATATATATATATATCTGAGGGTTTATATATATATATCCCCCACGTTTTTTGTCCCCCTCTGTCTCACCTGCATTCGTTCTTAAATAATATTTCTTATACAATCTGACTTTTATTCGTCACCGGTGTTCATACTTGAAAAAGAACCGGTCGAAAAGGCCTTCGTATTCCCCACATTTTATATTTTATTTTTGTAATAAAATGTTACCATCTCATAACTTGTATGATCTCCCTACATACACATGATTCCTCCAATTTTAATACTAAATAAGTTTTCCTGTACAAAGAATTTATTCATATATATATATATATATATATATATATATATATATACACCTGCCCACGCCGAAACTCCACTGCATAGAGAAAGCTGTAAGAGATATTAGCCAGTATGTTAACTCAGATAAAATGGAGTTCATGTGTTTTAAACCAGATGAAGACATCTCCACAGTGGATGGTAAAACTATAAAATTTGTAGATCTGCTCACATATGTAGGTAGTAATATCTCATCTACAGAAAGTGATGTCAATATAGGCATAGGAAAGACATTGACTGCTACAGATATGATCGATCATATGGAAATCGAAACTTTCTAATAAGACAAAGCGACAATTCTTCCAATCTGTAAATATATCAGTGGTGGTGTATTGCTGCAACACTTAAACTCAACGAAGCATTTTGTGACAAAGCTGGATGGTAACTATACAAGAATGCTACGTGCTGTCCTGGATAAATATTGAAAGCAGCAACCCACTGTACGGTCACTTACCTCCTACTACGCAAACCATTCAATTAAGATGAGCAACACAATGGGCGCACCTGCGGAGCAATGATGAACTCATAAGTTCTCCTGTGTACACCTAAACGTGTACGTAGCAGTCTGGGCTGATCAGCAAAAACTAACATCAAAAAGTACAAAGAATCGCAATACGTGTTTGACACACCTATATATATATATATATATATATATCATTTCGTTTTTCCGCTTACAATGTTGCTTTGATAAAGATATCTCTTATTATAATGGAGATTGTGTGTTTTTCTGTTGTAACCGAAACTATATTACTACTCAAGTCACAATTTCCTTAGTTATTTACGGCACATTCTCCATGATTCTATTTCTATTTAAACCTCAATTAATAATAAAACTGTTTGACATTATTAATACTGTTGGCCTTACCTAAATACTAATAACATGCAATTGTATTTATATATACCAGTTTTCAGAGTAAACGTAAAGCTAATTTGCATATTGATATTTAAAAAACTGATTTTAATAAAAATGTGCTTGGTATTATTGATTTCTAATTGTTTGGTTTTATCTTAATGAATATGAGTAAAAATCTCTTCAATAAATCCTAAAAGAAATTCATTAACAAGAAGAAATAACTGTAATTTTATTCTTTACTTTCTATTTTAAATAAATAGTTAAATTAGGATTATTTAGCAATGAAAGACGGGAGTGGGAGAAGAGTAAGTTTCAATTCTTCTATTTTTTGATTATACACCCTCAGTTTCAAATCTTTTTATCTGCATTCTTATTTAGTTTCATTAGCCTTTCTGATTTAATCTAATATTTTATTACATTTAAACTTAAATACTTGCACCCGGAGGGTGCATATATTTGCTAGTGTTCATAATGTTGAAACAGATATCTGTCAGCAAAAATTTTTAACATCTTGTTGTTTTTCTATAAAACTTTCTTACATATTGTCGGATTCAATATCCATTTTTAACTTCATACTGTCCATAGAAAAAACAAATTTGGAATTACTTAAATCATATCACCGCAGGCTCATATTTTCGGATGTAATAAGGATCCCGACTCTGCGAGTTTAACATCATTGCAGATTCATGTTGCTGGACTTGTTACATTTTTAAAATTTCATTTGTAACCGGAACATTTTCCTGAACTTTTTTGATATTCATATACATTTTTACTACAAACTCTTTTGAGCTTTTTATGATAAAAATGCTTAAACATAAAATGTATTTTATTTTTAACAAATATGTATTTTTAAAAATTTAAAACAAAAAATTCCGGTACTGATCGAGAGCGTTCTGTGCCTCGTAATTACTGATATATTCATTTCGTTTTTCCGCTTACAATGTTGCTTTGATAAAGACATATTCATAATGTCAAAACAGATATCTGTCAGCAAAAATTTTTAACATCTTGTTGTTTTTCTATAAAACTTCTTACATATATATATATATATATATATATATATATATATATATAGTCATCCGCAGTCACCGGTTTCGACTTAAAAAGTCTCTTCAGTGTGGCTAGACATTTGTAAGCTACCTACAGACGGGATTGAAATCCCATCAGCATCAGCCGAACAGCTTAACTGCTAGGCTATTGTCCCCTACAGAATGCGAAGGGGATTTTAACTGTTTTAATACACACATCTGTATGTATGTAAAGGCCGCCATAGTGCTCCATCCCTTATATAGGAGAGCGTGGCGTTTAAGCTTTATTTGCCGGTCGTCAGCGAAATCCCCCTAAGTGCTCAATCCTATATATATATATATATATATATATATATATATATATATATATATATATAAGATTTTTTTTTTTGTTTATTTTAGAAGCATTGTTGGATAAAGTATATATTAATATTTTATATTTTTGCTTGAAAGCAATTACAATGCGCATATCGCATAAAATTCGATAATTATAGAAGATAATAATGACAAGTGAATTTCCAAAGCATTACTCGGTGTGTAGAACATCGTACAGACAGTTTCAACTTTATTAAGTCTCATCAGCGATGTATACTAACGATTTCCCTCCATAAAATTCGATAATTATAGAAGATATATCCTGCTGAAGTCCTGGTTTCGATTTCTGTCGGAGTGAAATCGTTAGTATACATCGCTGATGAGACTTTATAAGTTGAAACAGTCTGTACGATGTTCTACACACCGAGTAATTCTTTGCGATATTCACTTGTCATTATTATCTTCTATAATTATCGAATTTTATGCGATATGCGCATTGTAATTGCCTTCAAGTAAAAAAATATAAAATATTGATATATACTTTATTCAACAATGCGTATAAAATAAACAAACATCCAAAAATCTTATCTCCTTTGCCGAAGAGCATAAGGCTCCGGGTTTGTTATTGTTCACTCAGCGCCCCCTTGCCTCATATGGTAGAGACGTCTCAGTATCATTGACAGGTTAATTTCGCAGGAATTTCTCCGTGTTGTATCGTGGCCGAAGCAGTATAGTGTATGACTATCCTGCTGAAGTCCCGGTTTCGATTTCTGTCGGATGGAAATCGTTAGTATACATCGCTGATGAGACTTAATAAAGTTGAAACAGTCTGTACGATGTACTACACACCGAGTAATTCTTTGCGAAATTCACTTGTCATTATTATCGTCTATAATTATCAAATTTTATGCGATATGCGCATTGTAATTGCCTTCAAGCAAAAATATAAAATATTAATACATATATATATATATATATATATATATATATATTATATATAATATATATATATATAAATCGATAATACGATGTGCTATATTTAAAGTAAATAGTGATTAATATATTTGATAGAGCATGTATATTTAAGTACAGGTAGCGTGGTAATGAAGTCAAACTGCCTCCACGATGATAACTCGCTGGTTTTTGATAACCAACTTTCGGGCTTGCTGAATCTCACGGGACTTATTAATTCAACCTAGCAGTTGCGAATTACTCTGTTCACCTTGAACCTTTGATTAGTTAACATTTTTCTCTATATTTAATACTCGTCGTGTATCTTCCCATTATTTCACTGTTAATTCTGATAATCGAGTTACCAAAAAAAATTGAATTTATTGAAAAAACGAATCGAAATGGAAAGTTTTAACGGAGATAAAGAAATAGTTAGGATGAATGAACATACACTTGACTGTATAATTAGTCGAACATGTTCTTTTCCTTATGGATCAACGTTGAGGACACTATTTAAAGTGATTGATGCAATAAGTATATTACTTATATGATGCCGAAATTAAATATTGGATAGGATGATATTTCAACTGTCTGGTTCATGAGGCATTAGTACATAACCTGATAAAACTTTCGTTTCAAAAGGTTTTAATCATGTAAAAAGAAAAAGAAGTCAAATATTATTTTCTCTGTGTGTTGACTACTTGAACTAGGTGACACCCTTTATTGCAATCAATCCATCAAGAGTATTTTTATAGCTATTCATTTCATGAGCGTAGAAGGAAGTGCTTGAAAGTAGAAACGAGAGAAGAAATTGAGAAATTGGATATATATATATATATATATATATATATATATATATATATATATATATATATATATATACAAATCGTATTTATTTTCACCTTTAGAAATAAGTCTGAACTAATTGTGGTATATCATATCCCTCACACAAAATAAATCATAAATTTAATTGCTTTAGTAAGGTGACCTTTGTACCACCATATATATATATATATATATATATATATATATATATATATATGTGTGTGTGTGTGTGTGTGTGTGTGTGTGTGTATGTGTGTGTGTGTCAAAGAAAATGCTTAAATACAGGTCATGACCGATATTTAAGTTTTTTATAAATTTATTGCTCGAAATATAATTCCTAAATTATTATGCATTGTTTACTCAAAATTGATAAAGCAATTTTATTATTTTAACTAGCAAATATATGCACCCTCCGGGTGCAAGTATTTAAGTTTTAATATAATAAAATATCATGTTAAATTAGAAAGGCTAATGAAACTGAATATGAATTCAGATAAAAATATTTGGAACAGAGGGGGTATAATCGGAAAATAGAACAACTTTGAAACTAACTGTTCCACCATTTTCCCTTACTCCCGTCTTTCAGTGGTAAATTTCCCTAATTTAACTATTTAGTTAAAATAGGAAGAAAAGAATAAAATTACAGTTATTTCTTTATGTTAATAGATTTCTGTTAAGATTTATCCCGAGATTTTTGCTCATATTTATTAAGATAAAACCAAACAATTAGAAATCAATAATACTAAGCATATATTTATTAAAATCAAATTTTTTAAGATCAATATGCAAATTAGCCTTTCCATTCACACTGTAAACCGCTATTTCGTTGAATATATAAATATAATTGCATGTTATTAGTATGTAGATATTGTTAACAGTCTTAATGATGTAAAACAATTTTACTAATAATTGAGGTTTAAATAAAAATAAAATCATGGAGAATGTGATGTAAATAACAAAGGGAATTGTGAATTGAATAGTAATATAGTTTCGGTTACAGACATACAAACCCACAATCTCCATTATAATAAGATATGAAAACGGCCCATCTTAGAATTATTCCCAACACCAACATACCTGGAATGAAATAACAGAAAAACGTTAACTAAACCAAATGAAAAACACTAGGGCCGCTATAGAATGGTTTCGCTGCATAAAAAAAAAATTTCATACAATTAGACAACACACAAATAAAAATAACAAACAACGAACTAAAAATTATCAAACACAACAGAAAAATATATATATATATATATATATATATATATATATATATCATATTACATTCTTATAACTCATACAACTTCTGAATTCTGAGTCGTCGGCGGCCCAACGTCGGTATCAGGCAGTCAGCGAGGGAGTCTATCCCCTTTTGAATAGCGCTAGACCAGGGAGATTGTTTTGGCCTCTGGGGTGGAGCGCCACACCTACCATCAGCTTCTTACTTTACGGCACAGATCCCTGTGCCACTCATACGCTGATTTGGCGAGGGCCGGTTTCGAACTAGGAACCGTGTGGTTTCTAGCCGAACGCTCTAACGGCTGAGCTAACCCGACCCCTCGCCAAACATGGGCGTATTCTCGTAGTGTAATATTTAGCAAACTTGTCTCGCACAAATATTACAACTGAGTTGCTAGTTCGAGCCTTATTTGATGTCCAAAACATGCTATATTGTGTCACATCCTACACGCGGCTAACGGGTAGGTTAAATGATTACCGTGTTTACATGGATATACTAAAACCTCATCAGAGATACAAAATAGCATTGATGATGTAATAATTACGTTTAAATAAAAAAAATCATTATGTTAAGTCAAAAATTAAATATCTTAACTGCTAGCGTTGATATAGTTAAATGCTACGAGGATATTTTCGATCTAAATTACAGCAAGTTTAGGCCAAGAAAAAAAGGAAAGCTTCAACATTTCAATAAAATATTGCGTGTGATTAACGTAATTAAGCCTGCGTTGGCTTGGTCACGTCAGGAGGATGGACAAAGGCCGCATCCCAAAAGACCTACTGTATGTTGAGTTAGTAAAGGGCACCCCACCGGTAGGGAGACCACGCCTGTGCTTTAAAGATGTCTGCAAGAGGAACATGAAGACATGCCACATCGACACCAACCCATGGGAGGCTTGTGTAAAAGACCGTGCGACCTGGCGACTCCTCGTCAAAAAGGAACGAGGAGTGAGAAAGAGAGGAAAGTAGCCGCCACAGAAAAGAGAGCCAAAAGGAAGGAGAGACAACAGCAACTCCAGCAAGCATCACTGTTTGTTTCCAGTCACTGTGTTGTATTGTCTCGCCCGGAAGACGAAACTTCCAGCAAAAAGACAAAGAGATTTATAAAAAATATATATTTAAAAAAATGGGGAAAACGAAAGCGAGGCTTTCCGGTCAAGTAAGCAGGGAGAAGATAAAAATATATATAACAAACGTTCGTTATCAGATCAAAAGATAAAAATGCGTAGGCGTGTCGTCAATACAAAAGCCAGAGGGTCGAGCCGACAGTCAGTCCGACCCCAGCGAACAGCGTCATCTCGTCAACCCTCGGGTATTTTCCACTGGGAACACTCGTCGCTGTCTTCGCCAGCCACCGTCATTTTCATTGTGAAGCAATACACCCCTTTATATCACCATCGCCAGTCATCCCAACAATAGTAGTAGTCATTGTCAACGGTCGCCACCCACCACGCGAGGAAAAAAGAAATAAACTCAAAGTTTTCCAATACCCATGTGTTGTGGTTTCTTAAGTCTGACTACTACATACTTCGCTACCTGACCAGATAATATCACAACGACTACTTACTTACACGATTTAGAGTAGCGAAGAAGGCCGCTTTATAACATATTGGAAATTGATGCCAGTATATAACAACTATAGCACAGATTGCCATTCAAAAATTGGTCAATTCAGCCACTCACACAGTTGCAGATTTTTAAGAAAGGAAAAAAAAGAGGACACTACGCCATCGTCGTTAGTAGATGCCAACAACATTGCGTATACTTAACGACCTGTCATTTTCGATCGACAAACAGAAAATAAAACTCTAGGAAACCGAAATAGGAAGTAAAATAACTTTATGAATATTCCAAGCGAAAAACTGGTGAGATTACACAAGGAGAAAACCTGAACATGGCTAAGAAAGGTCAAACTCCAGAAAGAAACTGAATCTTTTATAATAACAGCCGAAGCGCGTGGTGTAATGGTTAAAGTCATGGGAAATGAACCCGTCGCCCCGAGTTCAATTCCTGGATGTGATAATTACATTTCATTTAGCGCTATTACCCTTGTGAAAAGCCTTGAGACCTGAGGAAATTTGCTGTCACTCAAGTTCCAGTGAAAGACTCCAGCTAATCGTAATAATAAATAATAATAATAATAATAATAATAATAATAAAAAGAGAACGTGTCGACTGGTGGACTTTGCGGTTCCAGTGGGTCACAGGCTGAACTGACGGAAAACGAAAAGATGGATAAATACCTGGACCTTGCTAGAGAATTGAAAAAGCTGTGGAATATGATAGTGAAAGTGATACAAATTGTAATTGCTGCACTTGGAACGGTCCCAATAAACTTGGAAAAAAGAATGGAGGATCTGGAAATCAGAGGAAGAATTGAGAATATCCAGACTACTGCACTGCTGCAATCGGCTAGAATACTAAGAAGAATTCTGGAGACCTGAGAAAACTTGTTGTCACTCAGACTCCAGTGAAATACCATCAGCTAACGCTGATGTGAAAAACTCACGAGAAGAAGAAGAACAACAACAAGAACAACAAGAACAACAAGATTGATTAGATACTACCAAGGTAGTTTTACGTATTTTTTTAACTGTGAATGTTATACATTTAGTTTTAAAAATAACCAGGTGTATTTTTACCTTAACATATTCATTTTATATGGGATTTATGCAAATGTGTCTCTAATCTATCAGGTTAAGTTTTTAAACTAATAGATATTTTCATAGGTTATCGATATAAACAAGCAAGAAAAATTATATAAATACATTTGTTCAACGCCAATACTTGCGCAAATCATGTCACTTGCTAATCTTTTTTTATCTCATTTTTTTTTTCTCTGTGCAAGTTTTTTTTCTTCCTCTTGTTCTTCTAAGAAAAGTGACCCCAGGAAGCAATCGTTAAAAGGGGGCAAGATATGCAGCGTCTAACCCCATAATAAGTAGTGAATTGTGTCTCCAACCGGGAGAGCAAGGAAAGCAACAATACGTCAAGGGACACAAAGTGATTTTTGTAGGTTATTGAAGCTTACGTTAAGGCAAACAAAAGACGGGCAACCGTGGTGTATGTAGATAAAAAGCATAGGTGCGTCATTGAAGAAACTAATTACAAAAGAAGTGAGAGAATAGAGAATGGTGCTTTCAAAATGGTAGCAAATCGTTTATACGATGACGTAAAAAAATAACTGGAAATGTTACATTGCACAAGTTTGTAGCCAGTCTTTTTCTATAATTTCAATTTCTATAATTCATAAGTTTTCCATCATCATCATCATCATCATCATCATCATCATCAGTATGTCATGCTGACAACATGGATTTCCATGATTCTATTTCTTTCCCTCTCCAACCGTCGGTTTTAGCTCCTGGCATGCCTTCCTCACGACATCCAGCGCCCGCACAGAACTGATGTAGGATTTTGCTGGTCGAGCTACACTGGTGTGTCTGTGTCTAGGTGTCCACCGGAGAACGTCCCATGAGTGCGTCCTTGCTACAATTACAGTATCCAACACGTCTTGTTCGTCTTACTTTGATGGTTGGTGTGATAGGAGGTAAGTGCTCGATCAACCGCTTCCATGACTTGTTCAAGACAGCTCGCATAATCGTTGTGTAGTCCCAATCTAGTTTTGTTTCTCTAAATATTTTTTCAGGTGGTACAGCGTTACAGTAGCACTTGCACGGCATTATCTCATCATAGAGATATTTCCAATGAAGTTCTCCACATTGCTTATACCTTCAGTACTGGAGCCGCACAATTGAAAGCAGTTTAGTTTCATACGTCGGAGGGCACCTTTTTTCCGCAGAGGATACAGAGTAATTTAAGAACTGCCGACAGAGCGGCTTACCTATGAAACAATGGTTAATAATGATAGATGAATAATTAAAAAGATTTTGTTTTGCCGTTCTCAATTTTATTTCTTTACTATTTCGACAATTCAGTTTGCTTTGATCTGGTTGCTTTTTTTAAATGGCATAACAAACTTGATGGGTAATTAAATGCCAACGTCATCCTTGTAGCAGAACAGTAGTCGTACAGTTTAACACATAGCTGGGGTTTATAGGGTTCATACATTTTCCAAGAAAGTCTTAAAGTGAACGTAATTACGCGACTGTATTCGAACCTGTTTACAACGATGTTGCAGTACAACACGTTAGCCACTACGCCTCGTGAATTCCCCTTGACTATTCTGTTGGTTGGTTGGTTGGTTGGTTGGTCGATTTTTTTTACGGCATACAATCCCTATTCCGGTCATACTTCCTTGATTACCCGTGGTGGTCCAGTTTGCTTCGGCCACTGGATCGTGTTAAGTTGAAACTAATAGCGTCGATCCCAGCGGACCCTCCCCCCAGACAATACCTGTCCCCTTGACTTAAAGGGGCAGGGCTGGGTTTATTGCCCAGCACCTGAGGCGCCCCCTTGTGAGGGAATGTCGACGGGGTCGACGCAATTTTTTCCAATAACCACCCATAAGCTTCGACTTGCGGGTGGGCCCACATAAAAATGTCCTTGTGTCAAACTCTCATAAGTGGGATGAGCGGCAAATAACCATCCCTATTCCGATCATTCAATGCCGGATCAATCATTTATTTACATCTGGTTGATACGACTTTATTTTTTACTTATATACTCCTTTTATTTTTATTTTACTCTGATGGAACCCCATAAAAATTCGATATCTATAAATCCTATTGTATTTTTATAATTAAGTATTTTTTGCTTTTCTTGACCCATCAAATGTAGATATGAACGTACAATGAATGCAATTCCCTAACTTCTGAGCATAAAATAACCAGGAGAGAGGTGAAGTTGCTATTCAAAACAATCATCATTGGAGGATGGGGTTAGTGATTTTTTTTACTTATAACAAGGTGAGACTCCTGCCTCAAAAATTGTTACCCGGCGACTATCAAAATTACAACCCCAGCTCGTCGTAATTCTTGTTTATTTATCGTAATTTGTTGTAATTCTTGTTTATATATGAAGATGGATATATAGTTTTGAATAGACTGAGATAGATAGATAAACAAATAAAATAATATAGATAGATATGAACAAATGGAGATAGATATTTTTGATAAGTAAATGTATTTGGGGGGGGGTCGTATATTTTTTGTCGTAATTCTTGTTTATTTAAACAAACATGAATAAAAAAATCTTAGTATTTAAAGTAATATAGATAAATATGAATAAATTGAGATAGATAGATGTTATATAGTGCTAGGGGGGAATATGGCCCCTGATTGAGAACCACTAGCTTAAATGGTCACCCATCTAAATGCTTGAATTCGGTGCCTTCAACCTTACTTGACCGTAAGCTGACTATTCTGTACTTTAATAAAAAAATAGTTTGCAGCAAACACCGATGCACTGCTTTTTTTTCTCTCTCTTTAATAAAATCAAATAACCCGCTTAAAAAGCTGTCACTAATAAAAAGTAAACAAATAAAGAATAAAAGTGTTATTCATGGAATGAAGATAACAGACTAAACGACACTACAACAAATTGGTTAACAGCTTGATAGAGATTAATGAGCAGCCAACAAAAGATTCTGGACGTCGGGCAGGATGTAGACGTCTAGAAAAGGAGAAAAAAATAAAGTGTGAATTTCAAAAAAAAAAAAAAAAAAAAAAAAAGAAAGAAAGAAAAAAGAAAGAAAGAAAGAGGGGAGATATGGTTCTCTTCTAACTTCTTTTCCTTTTTTTTGTTTATTTTTCTTTCATTGTTTTTTTTTTTTTATTATTTTTTTTTTTTCCTTTCTAGTCCCATTGATTTTTTTCTTTCCGAGAAGTGAGTCTCTTTGCACCGCAACCAGATGGTCATACGAAATCTGAGAAGATGTCATTTCTTATCAGGCCGAATGTTCTTCCCTCTTGCTCCATGCCAGAGACAATTTTGGTAAGATGCTTAAAGTACTAACTCTTCTTTACCCGGTCGGTTTTCAGACAAACCCTGTTATCCGATTGGTCAGTTCACCGACTCTTCCACTGCTCAAGATTTGGGCTATCTTGTTGTGTCTCAACATGAGCTATGGCCCACGTCTTTATCACATCGCCTACAGACAGGTGATTGTAACCAAAGAGTTTTCAACTTATCCATTATCAGGACTACCCACCACATCAAAGAAATAGCTTACAACTAACGTATTCTCTTGTTTTCATATTATTTTCATTGTGTTTATCATTTCAAAATGTGATTCATTGTATTCAGGTCTCTTTTTTGTGTATAACAAACTGGTGACGGTGGGGTAATGGTTATTGGTGAGGAAATGGGCTGGAGGTAGGGTTCACTTTGCACTTACATTATAAAGCCATGGAGATGTTCGTTGTGTAATGGTTATCGTCGTAAGAAATTTAGTTTGGTTGTTTTGTTATACGGTATTTCGATTCATTTAATGTCGAATCAAATTATTTTTATTGGTTATATGCTTAACTTCATGAGTATTATTTTTTAATTAATTTTTTAAAATCAAATTTTGAATAAAATTATCTTGTCAATTTTTAAGCTAGATCTTTTTTTTTTTTAACTAAGTACATTTTTAAGAAAAGCCTTTTTTTTAACTAAATTCATTTTTTAACAAAATTTTTTAACTAAATTCATTTTTTAACTAAATTCATTTTTTAACCAAATTTATTTTTTTAACTAGATTCATTTTTTAATCAAATTCTTTTTTTTTAACTAAAATAATTTTTAACCAAATTCCTTTTTTTAAAACTAAAATCTTTTTAATTCATATTCTAATCGCTCGTAAGGGCCGAAGTTGTGTGTTACGTGTCATGGGACTCCTTAGTACCCGGGTCAAGGACCGCTCAGACAACATAATCATGTTCTTAGGCATTACGGGTCACCAGCTCAACAGGTGGTCCCATTGGGGGACATCTTTCTCCTCTGCAGAGCTGCAGGTGCCGTATTCTACTGCTCCAGTCGACAGGACGGGTCGTAGAAAATGCATACGGTGATTCGAATAAAAAAACGAGACTGTTTGCATTTCACATAGCGCTAATACCCTTGGGAAAGGGGCGATTCCAACCTCTAAGAATGGGTAAATAGTAGGGCAAACTGTTCTATTTAACCCGTTATGGCAATCAGTCTATGAATAGGAAATGAAATTAAGAAAATGACTTTGTGTCACATCTTGATTGTTTAGGGGGATTAATAAATACATGCACTCCAAAGTCATACTAGTTTGACCAAAACCTATCAAAACTGAATGCTTATTTGGTCAGACAGAAATGAACAATGTATTTGTCTCTCATCCTACTCATGAGGGCGTGACACAAATACATTTTTGTGGGCCCACCCACAAGCCGAAGCTCATGGGTGGTAAGTACAAAAAAATGTGTTGATCCCATCGGCATTCCCCCTCAAGAGGGCACCTCAGGCACTGGGCAATAAACCCAGCCCCTCCTCTTTCATCCCGGGGGCACGCAGCCTCTGGGATCAACGCTGTTAATTTTACTTAGCCGCTCCAGAGGACGAAGCACTCTGAGACAGGACAAGCAATCACTCAGACAGAAATGAACAATGAATAAATCTTTGACTTTGGTTTCTTTGATTTCCTTGTTTAATGGCATAGCAATTTCGTGGGTTATTTAATGCCAAATATACAAAAATGAGAATATACAAGGGGGAAAAAGAAGCTTGCTCTTTGATTAGTTTCATTAACTGATGCGAAATTTTAAAATTGAATTTGATGTTTTAAGAAATAAAACAAACATTTAAGAGGGCATTTTTGGGAACTATTGAATGAATTACTTAACAGATTTTGATCTCTATGTAGATAGTGGATTAGTGTTGTATATGTTCTGTGCAAATATTTATGTTTATGTGAATAGATAGTAAAAAAGAGAGATGCCCAAGGGGGTATAGCACACAAATAAATATCAGAATCTTGCATGTAATACTTATATGTATTTAGCCCCCCCCCCGATCAACATGGAACACAAGGTTAATTTTTAAGCGGGGTTCAAAAAGTTTGAATTCAGTTTTCGTTCTTCTATACCAGTTTCCGAACTACGGTTAAAGGGTCCAGTCTGCTCTTAAAAGAGTCTTAAAGACCAGAGGAAACTTGTAGGTCTCGTGGTTCCGACGTCAGTGAAGGACCATCTAATGGAACAGGTGTGAATGTTTTGCCAGGAGAGTTAATGATAATAATCAATCTTTCTTAGAACTGTAAGTCAGTCTGAATAATAGGCATTCGCCTAGTATTTGGATTATAATATTATTTATTAAAATTGTTACATAATTCATAGGTAGCTTATGAATTATCCATTACCGTTAGCGTTATTGGCAGGTAATAAACTCTTACTTGACCCCCTCCAGAAATGCGCCAGTAGAGGCGAGAGAGAGAAGTTTTAGTTTTTAGATTAGTTGCGGGCAGAAATTCAGAGAGAGCAGATGCGAAAGTCTGTCTCACCAAGATGTCGTTTCTCACCGCGCGGTTGAATCCTGGACTGGGGTTGTTGTATAAAATATAAAATAAAAACAACAAAGTCTTGTTAATTCATTAAAACAAGAGATGACCACACAGAACAAGAAAGAAGAAATCAACCCACAGGATCAGCCCTGAAGAATATAGCGACCGACGAGTTAGCAAAAAAAAAAGAGAAAACAAGTAAGAAACCCTTCATCCTCATCTCATACTCTGTCTGTCTGTCTGTCCGTCTGTCTGTCTGTCTCTCTGTCTGTCTGTCTGTCTGTCTGTCTGTCTCTCTCTCTCTCTCTCTCTCTCACCGTTTATATACCCGATGTTAGAGGTATATAACAAAATTATCAGGTAACCACAGATTTATAGTCGTTATAAAATAGGTTAACTGCTTTATAAAAAAATATTATGTCGACCTACATAATTTTATGCTTCACAGAACTCCAATATTTTTATAAACTTTTATTGTTTTTGAATTTTAAAACTTCCTCATACACTGTGCAATATACAAGCATGTGGACAATCAGGTGCCCCTACACTCGAAATGGCATATTTTTGTAGGTATACATCAATGTGCTTAAACAAAGACTTTTGAAAACATTATGTATTCACAACAAACCTGAATATATGTGTGTGTAAATACACTCATACACGACTCCTGTATATATATATAATATATATATATATATATATATATATATATATATATATATACGTAGACCGCATAAGTAAGCGCCGTTGACTCTATGACGCTATTCCTCTCTCTCTCTCTCTCTCTCTCTCTGTATAATATATATATATATATATATATATATATATATCGCTATCTGCCCCAATCTATGATTGCTCCCGGCAGGTCTTCCGCACGGCATACAGAGCTGATTGATGTCGCTTTTACTGGTTGACCTACACCGGTATGTCCCTGTGTGTGTGTCTACAGGAGAAAGTCAGTTACGCATTCGTCCAGTAGTGTTTAGTATGTCTTATTCGTCTCAGATGATCTGTGTGATAGGAGGTAAGAGAACGTACAGCCCCTTTCTTGTTAGATGCTGCTTCTTAGATTTTTTGAAATAACAGAATATGAAAAGAAAAATGGTATTCAGAGGATGATTTTATTATAGTTAGGAGTATTAGCCAACATCAAACGTTTCCGCTTTTCATATTAAACTATCATAAGGGAATTATTAACATGTGATCCGCTCTGTCGGCTGGGGCTGTCGAATCCGCGACTGTACCTCTACAAAGGGGTAAAATCCCCCGAATAGAAACACTTGTTGACCCTGGGTGACGACTCATGATACTTAAGGATGGGATCTTGGTGGTTGAGCAGTTTATGACATGCTACACTCCAAATGTATCTTTACGAGTTAATAGCGTCGATCCCAGGGGGCTATCCCCCCAGGCAACACCTGCCCCCTTGATTTAAAGGGGCACGGCTGGGTTTATTGCCCAGTGCCTGAGGCGCCCCCGTTGAGGGGGAATGCCGACGGGATCGACGCAATTTTTCACCTGCCACCCCATGAGTCTCGGCTTGTGGGTGGTCCCACAAATAGGGCCTTTGTGCCTGACCGTACAAGTGGGGTACGTGGAAAATATCATGCTATACTCCAAATGTTCCCTTACTTGGGCAAGACGGGCGGTCGATGAGGTCAATTCCGATCAATCGACGGGTCACGTCAAGATCTAGCACTCATATGGTTGTACCAACCGCTTTGCCCTTATAGTAAACCCCCAACCCTTTTTGTCATATATGGGCTAGAAATCGGAGATTGAGGATCTTAGTGAACTGGGTATGACGTTAAACTGTATCTAGTGGTGAGGTTCCAATTTTGAAGTACTGGAAGAATCCATCTATCACCATTACTCTCAGGTCCTATCTGGAGCGAAGTGGTTGTAATCGGTTGAATATAAAAACGAGTTTAAATGTGTTAAAAGTGAGTTTTAAAATTTTTTGTATGTAAATCAAAACTGAATAAAACAAACATCTTCCGCATAAAATGACCCAACAAGGATTGACATGCCGTAGATTCAAACCAACCAACTAACTAATATGTGATGTTTTAACTTCTGAATAATATTCAATATAAACATGGAAAGAAAAAAGAGACAATTCTTAACATTCTATAGTCGTTACTAGCGTTCTTTTTCAAAACTATGTGACATAAGTTGGTTTCGAAATTAATATATATATATATATATATATACACACACACATATATATATATATATATATATATATATATATATATATATATATATATATATTATAATGTATTAATTTGAAAGCAATTACAATGCAAGTAAAAGATAAAAACAAAAAGATGTTATTTTCTATCTTATCGATTTCAAAGTAAAACTTTATCTTCAGAGACGATTTTCGGAAATGGACGCGTTTTTGTTTTTTTTTGGTCTTTATTTTTTATGTTATAAACACACGCGTCTCGTGGCGTTCTTTTTTTTTTAAACGTCACGCGCAAAACCGTGATGTGATGGACATAGCCGTTCATTCAATTTCAATAAAATCGTCTCTGAAGATAAAGTTTTACTTTGAAATCGATAAGACAGAAAATAACATCTTTTTGTTTTTATTTTTTACTTGCATTGTAATTGCTTTCAAATTAATACATTATAACATACTTAACAATGCTTCAAGCAAATTACCAATTACTTTTATATATATATATATATATATATATATATATATATATATATATATATATATATATATATATATATATATATATATATATATATGAGAATAGGAGGATAGAAGTAAATCCGACAGAATGTAGTAAAGATTAGAGGGAAAAATATGGACTAAGGAACAAAACTCAGACACATATTTGTAAGAGATATATTTCGCCGTGCATTGAGCTTGGCTTCATCAGTCGTTTTTTTATCATTAAAGCATCATACATGTGATTTATAGAAGAGAAAGTGGATGGGAGAGGTGTGGATTTGGATTCCACTCATCCTCGTTCCCAAATCCACCCCTCTCCCGCCCACTTTCTATTCTATAAAACACATGTATGATGCTTTAATGGTCAAATAAACGACTGATGAAGCCGAGCTCCATGCAGGGTGAAATATATCTCCTACATATACGTCTCTGAGTTTGTTCCTTTGTCAATATTTCTCCTACTAATCTTTTATATATATATATATATATATATATATATATATATATATATATATATATAAGTCATCCACAGACACGTGTTTTGGCGTTTCACGCCTCTTCAGTGTGGCTAGACACAATTATGTTTGGCTAGGGTTGAACTCAGACTGACCGTTTGGCAGCCTGATATCTAATCCCCTCGTCTATTGACAGCTGTAGCGAGGACTGGTATTTTTAAACTATTAAGTACATAGGTGTGTTTCCAGGGAAACGATCATTGCTTATATGCTTAGTAGTGAGAGTTAATTTAAATTACCAATTAGAGAGCTCATACCAAATTTATGGGAGCATATATTAATAAGTCATCCACAGACACGTGTTTCGGCGTTTCACACCTCATCAGTGTAGCTAGACACAACTATCTTTGGCTAGGGTCGAACTCAGACTGACCGTTTGGCAGCCTGATTTAATCCCCTCGTCCACTGACAGCTGTCGCGGGAACTAGTGTTTTTAAACTATTAAGTACATAGGTTTGTTTATGTATTTTACGGTCACTGAGAGATCAAATTTCCGGGGAAACGATCATTGCTTATATGCTTAGTAATGAGAGTTAATTTAAATTACCAATTAGAGAGCTCATACCAAATTTATGGGATCATACTCAAAGGTAGACGCATTAACATGCCTGTTTAAAACACGTAATAAGGGTAACATTGAACTCATATTTTATAGATACGACTTATATGAATCGACCCAGTATCATATATCCATAGCTGAAGAAGCTGATACACCCAGGTAGAGATACGATTATCCAGTTCTATTCTTATAGTGCCCCAAATTCTTTACAACTTGTTTATACGTTTTCTAAGTTTGTTCAAACAGTTTGTTTGTCCTTAACTCATATTCTTACAGCTTTTTTCTATCTTTTACTACTTTCTTTAAGTTTAGGGCCTCGTCTTTTTTTTGTCTTTTTTTACCGACATTCATTTATTTATTTATTTTTCGTTTTTCGTTTCTATTTCGCTGTCGACTTTATCGCCAAGAAAATACAATGCCTTCTCGGTTTACCTGTTTATTGCTAAAAGGTCAGCCGAGAAATTGTGGAAACAAGTGGATCTTTTTTTTTCTTCTTTATTTCTTTCCTAAAAAAAAAAAACGAGAAGACAAGACTGGCGAGTGAGAATGAGAGTGTGGGGATGTAAAATAAGCAAAAAGAGAATAATTCCACGTGGAGATAAAGAAAGACAAATAAGAGAAAGAAAAATAAGAAAAAGAGAAAAAAAAAATCGGCAAGACTAACTATATAACAATATAAGGTACAAGATGAAAATGAATTAGAAAAAAAAATCCAAGAAGAAGAAAAAAAAAAAAAGAAAGAGTATAAATGAATGTGAAAGAAAAACAAACGAAAAAAAAAGAGAATGTTTAAAAAAAGAATAGCGAAGAAATAAAATGAGTAATGAATGAATTTTAGAAAAAGAAATGCAACCCTATTAGATCATGGCTGTGGCGATCCGGCGAGACAAATTGAGGTAGACGAAAATATAAAGTGGAAAAAAATAATGTTCCCTGTATGAAGTGTCCTGGGTATGACGCTAAACGGCATCTACTGATAAGATTCAAATTCTGGAGTTCTGGGGAGTGTGGTGCACCACTTCATTGCCATTACTTCCAGTTCCACTCTGACCCGGAGTGGCAGCACCTCTTACGTTCCCATCTAAATTTTGAATAAATGAAAAATGAGTTTAAAATCTTTCTAAAAATGAGTTAAAAATTGAATACACAACAATAATTGATAAAACTGCAAAAATAAAAAACACCCTCCAGTTGGGAGTAAAAAGTTCAATGTCAGCGAGTTTGTACCCTAAGTAAGTAAAATCATCAAATTCATTAAAGGATTAAAAATAAAACAATTTGAAATGTAAACTTTAAATATGTATTAAAATAAAACAAATTATATATAGATATATAATACCAGTCATGTATTTATAAAACTTGTTTTAAAAACAATGAGGACTGTCTAATGTTGCATGTTCAAATTTTGAGTGTATTCACTCTATGTTATGACGATTTTGGGTAATGTGATGTAAGCAGTGACGTAGTTTTTGTAACAGACAAAAGCCGGAAGCGAATCTCCATTATTAATAGATACGGTCTCCTCTATCTCCTTGGTCTAGCGCTAGTAAAAAGGGGATAGACTCTCTCTGTCCGGTTGATACCGACAGCAGGCCTATTTTACTATATATATATATATATATATATATATATATATATATATATATATGCAAATTGGTATATAACGCATGAAATGGTAGAAGAATGAGTCATCAGATATTCGTTTGAAATGAAATATATATATATATATATAATATATATATATATGTGATTTGTGTGTGTGTGTGTGTGTGTGTGTGTGTGTGTGTGTGTGTGCGTATGTGGGTGTGTACCCAACCCATCCGTACGAGAAGGATGCGACATAAGGTTATTTTTAGAGTGGGGTTTAACAGGTTTGTTTTTAGAGTTTTCCTCCTTGGCGTTTTGCAGTAATTAAACGACGAAGCGAAGGTTGATAAGGCATTAAACAAATAAACTTGTGTATGTAAGTATGTAAGGGCCGGGTTAGCTCAGTCGGTAGAGCGTTCGGCTAGAAACCACAAGTAAAGAACTGATAGTAGGTGTGGCGCTCAACCTCAGACACTAAAATAATCTCCTTGGTCTTCCGCAAGGGAAAATAGGATAGACTCCCTCGCTGATTGGCTGATACCGACATTAGGCCGCCAGGACGACTTTACTTACTTACATTGTATATTTATTCACTAAGCATAGCTCGAGATGCAGCACAATGCCAAAAGTATGGGGCACCCAGTGAGAAACGAACTCACTAACAATGGTTTGTTAATCTAGCTTGTTAACCCTTAGACCACGTGAGGCACCCATTGTATAAGGGCGACAAAAGACATGTATTGACAGAGAGACGGTTATGCAATCAATTTCAGGTAGAGAGACATAGATATCCTACCATTAAGTTGCCATTAAACGAATAAACCTCCGTGTACGCATGTGTATGTATGTATATGTGTAAAAATAGTTATATATATACAGTATAAGTGTGGAAAAGAGGGCGGAATTGGCAGGGGGACTGGGAGACAATCGAGGCGATGTAGATGGATATTGATAACCCACCAAGATTGATATGCCATTAAACAAAGAACACTGTGTGGTGTATGTATGTGTGCGAAAATAGTTATTATGGACTCTCTCGTCGATTTTCGACGCATGAGGGTTCACACACAATAAACACCCACACAGTGATTTGTTTATAGTGGTGAAGGCTTGTGTTGGACCATCCACACTTTTTGGCACAGTCGATAGGAAAGAATTGGTGCATCAAGGGCTGCCCCAAACCCAATCAACGACCGACCTCAGGAATTTTGAATTCAGAGTTATCCCTCTCCTAGACTGGTTACCTACCCAAGGCTGAATGGCCCAGTCTGCCCTACTATTTAACCCATATCTGTAGGGAGAATATATGGATTCATACCTTTCCCAAGGGTATTATCGCTATGTGAAATGCCAACAGCTTCGTCTAGGAATTGAACTCGAATCTCGTTATTCTGTGATAAATAATTTCTTATCACCTTCCATATACCAACAAATGCCCTGAAGATGATCTAATTAATAGATCGAAACACTGCAGTGTCGGCCAATAAACTCGCCACTTAACCCATTTAAACCTGTGTTTTTTCATTTTTCCTAATATACTACATACCGTCGGATTCACTTCCTTTCTTCACACACACACACACACACACACATATATATATATATATATATATATATATATATATATATATATATATGTTTATTGTATAAGCGTGAAATATAGAGAGGGATTGACGCAGAGACTGGTAGAATATCAAGTGAACGCAGAGAGACATAAATAAAGCATTGCGTAATAAACTAATAGATGACTGAATGAGAGCAAGTAAGAAAAGAGTCGAGGGCATGTGTCATACTCTGTAACTTTTACCTATATTTTACTTATATTCAATGCTCTGACCTTGTCTTCCTTACAGACGGAACAACCCCTTCCCTTCCATTTGCTGTAGGCGGGAAGGTCAAAAGGGTCACCAACAA
>CM042138.1:132286631-132314131 GCA_023376005.1 Doryteuthis pealeii | reverse complement strand
ATGATTTCACAAGACAACATTATTATCCCGGGTGATAGCACCTGTTAGGGTCGCAACTATGGGTTAAATAGAAAAAATGATTTGTAAAAGTGTGTTTTAAAAATTGAATTAAAAAATTGAGTTACCAATGAAAATGAATACAAAAAAATATCTTCGGCATAAAATAACCCAATAGGTTGACATGCCGTAAAACCAACCAACCAACCAACCAACCAATATTATTTTCGTTTTATGCTCAACATCTTTAGGGTAATCCCTATATTCAAGTTATCTATAAAATTTCATTAACACATTTTATATATGATTTACGACTATAATTATTATCATATATTAATAGATATATATATATATTTACCAACCCCTCCGCAAGAGCAGGATGCGACACAAGGTCAATTTCTTAAGCGGAGTTTAACAGATTTTAATTCAGAGCTTTCCTTCTCCTAGACTGGTTACCTAGCCCTGGTTAAAGAGTCCAGTCTACCCTGCAATTTATCCATAGCTGGAGGGAGAGTAGAATTCATACCTTTCCCAAGAGTATTAGCGCTATGTGAAATGCCAACAGCTTCGCCCAGGAATTGAACTCGCGTTCATGAGTCCATTTCCTACGACTCTAACCTTTAGACCACGCGCCTCCCATTATATTCATAGATATACCCCGGTATAAGTTGCCTATTACAGCATTTGATAACTATACTTAAGGGCTATGGCAATTTAGTTCAATATGTATCATCATCATCATGTCACGCATGCAGCACGGATATCCATGACAATCTCTCGCCAACCCTCCCTATCATTCATTGCACCTGGGAGGTCCTCTGCAGAGCAACCAGCATCTTTGCATAGTTTGTCAATGTAGGTCCTTGCTGAGCGCCCCACATTTGCATGTCCATGTGTTGGCTTACACAGGAGAACGTCGCTTATGAGCCCACCCTTGCTTCTCCGGCATTGTCCTGCATGCCTTGTCCGTCTCACTCGGATAGTTTTTGAGATAGGGGGCAAATGACCGTACAGCTGCTTTCTTGTAGGGTGCTGTTTCCACGACTTGTTCAAGACTGCACGCAGCATTCTTGTGCAGCTCTCATCTAGCTTATTCTCAGGACGCTTCGTTAGGGTCCAAGTGGTGCAGCTATATAACAGCACTGATACAACCACATCCTGGAAGAACTGTCGCTCAGCTTGTCGGGAGATCTCAGGCAATAATCCTTCTTTAATTTTCTCTTCTTTTTCTCTTCCCTTTTTCTAACATTCTTTTTCTTTCTTTTTTTTTTTGATTTTTCCTATTTCATTGAAACAGACGATAAGCACTATCACTTCCTATCTCTCACCTTTCTTTTCTTTTCTTTATTTCTTTCTATATTTGCTATCTTTTTACCCCTGACGTGTAGTAAGTTCTTTTTTTTCCATTTCTTTCATCACAATTACAGCCATATTGTTCATTATTTATTTGAGGGAATGACAGGGCATAACATTTGACCACGCGCATTATATTATACATCAAAATGGAATGGTCCATTATCAATCTGAGGTTATGACAGGGTCTGACACACGTAGCTATGTACTAGCGTCGGTTTAACTCAGTCGGTAGAGTGTTCGGCTAGGAATCACAAGGTTCTTGATTCGATACCGGCCCTCGCCAACTCAGCGAATGAGTAGCACAGGGATCTGTGTGGTAAAGTCAGGAGCTGATGGTAGGTGTGGCGCTCCACCTCAGATGCTAAAATAATCTCCTTGGTCTAGCGCTAGTGAAAAGGGAATAGACTCCCTCACTGTATGGCCGATACCGACATTAGGCCGCTCTGACGACTTACTTTACTTATATAGATTATGGAATAACCGAATATTGAGTCGAAAATTATGGAATCAATTGAAAAAATATATTGAATTAATACTTAGTGGCAATCTTCGAGATTTTATGGTATCTATAAAAGTGCTACGATCTTTCCCAAATGGCAGTCAATGGATCTTTGTTGACGGATGGGTCGTTCTCATAGACAATTTTTTAAATCTTTGAACATATTATTTTAGTTGAATTTAGATACGGAATGTTCACTGGCCATTTAGTTGGTTTTTATAAGCTTTACTTGAAGAAAAAACTTTAATTCTTTTTGGTTTGAAAAATGATTTCATTACCACCAAAATCATCATCTAACTATTTTTTTTATCAATGGAATGATAAAAATATTCCAGGATTTCAATGTACAAGATTGCCATCTTCTTGGTCCTTGATGTCTGCAAAATTATCTTTTAACTGTAGATCAATTTCCATATTTTGCTGGCATTTGCTTTAGGAATGTGAATTACACGATCATTCCTTGGTTTTTCCTCAAACATTGGGTTGTTCTCTAATGTTTTCCTCTGCACTACTTTATAAAGCCAGAATGTTCAACTATTTATTATATATACTAGCAAAATAAAAAGACGCCCGCCGGGCGATGTAAAAATAGAGTGTGTACCATAAGTATGTAAAATCGTCAAATTTATCAAAGGAGTAAAAAAAAGAAAGAAAGAAAGACAATTTGAAATGGAAACAGTTCCGATAACTTTAAATATTATATTAGAATAAAACATTCATACATAAATATATAACGCCGGGCATCTATTTATCAAAACAATGAGGATTGTCTAACGTTGCATGCTCACATTTTGAGTATATTTATTCTATGTTATGACGTTGGATTATGTGTTGGGTAATGTGACGTAAGCAGTGACGCAGTTTTTGTTACAGACAAAAACCGGAAGCGAATCTCCATTATTAATAGAGATGTTCAAAGAAAATCGTTTTTTGTTATATATATATATGGTAAAATAAGGAATGAAAGAACAAAACTCAGACAACAATGTGTAGTATATTTCGCAGAAATGTTAAATTCCGCTTCCTTAGCCTTTATTGAATCATTAGGATCATACAGGTGTTTTATAGAGGGGAGACATAGGTAGGTGGGTAAGTTTTGTGGTGAGGGAAAGATTTGATTGGTTATAGGAGACATCTTTGGGGGGAAATAAGGAGCAGGTAGAAATAATGAAATAGAGATATGGCACACAGTTGCTGACCGTAGTTCCTATTCCTTAAGTGTTCACACATCTAAGCATTGAACAGGCTCACCACTGCTTAACTTTGTTCATCTAGAGGAAAACGGTGCTTTCAGGGGACTTGATTGTAACTTGTTTTAACTTGCACAACTTCATTTTTTTTCGGTTTGATTTTTAGTTGATGACATGACTGAAAGGGGCCGTAATCTTTCGGGCTAAAATGTATTTAGGATACGAGTACAGATAATTCATGGAATAATTACAAACCTTCATTTCTCATCCTCTGAAAGTATTCATCATTTTGGAAATTCAGCTTCCACTGAATCCTGTTATTTCTACAAATCTTATTGGTAATTTCATTGCTATTTTGAGTTATTGGCTTCGTTGTCACTGCATTCTTGATACTTATTAATTCCGATGAAATATATATATATATATATATATATATATATATATATATATCAAACTTATTGGTAAACCCTCGCGGTGAGAAAAAAACCGGCAAATAGTTTGATTGTAAAAATATACTACCAAACATCACCTGTGGAGAAAAAAAATTTTTTGAAAAAAGAAAAGACACAGATAATCGTACCAACCAAATATAATCGATTGATACAATACTTGGCCAAAAGAAAAAAAAAACAATATATATATATATATATATATATATATATATATATATATATATATATTAAACACCTGAAGGATATACTAAAGTTAATAAGTAAAGATTAAGGAGAGGTAGTAATTATTAGGGTTACATCTATGGGTTAAATAGATAAAAACAATGAGTTTTAAAAATGTATTTAAAAATGAGAACAATTTAACACCGAAAAAGAAGGAATAAAACAAAACGTCTTAGGAATAACATAACCAAGGGTTAACATACCTGAAAATCACCAACCAACCAACCAACCAACCAACAAACAAACAAACAGACAAAACTTTTCAAAAGTGTGCCGGATTCATCGGACCAAATGAACATTCAGAATTTATCCCAGGTCTAGTTCCAACGTTCCCATGCCAAATGAAGGCATCGCTCCGTCCGTACAGCGTCCAGCTAGTAATCACAAGGTTCCTGGTTCGATACCGGCCCTCGCCAACTTAGCGTATCATATATCTACCGAGTGACTCAAGAGCACTAAGTAAGTATGCAAAGTCGTCGGGGCGGCCTAATGGCGGCATCAGCCAATTAGCGAGGGAGTCCATCCCTTTTCACAAGCGCTAGGCCAATGATATTATCTTAGCATTGAGGTGGAGCGCCACACCTACCATCAGCTCCTTACTTTACCGCACGGATCCCTGTGCAACTCATACGCTGAGTTGACGAGGGCCGGTATCGAACTAGGAACCTTGTGGTTTCTAGTCGAACGCTCTACCGACTGAGCTCACCCGGCCCTTAATGAAACGCGAACAGCCTCGTTTAGGATTCGAAATTTGGTCACCGATTCCATTTCCTTTAATGGTAACCGTTTCTCTAAGATTGTTTTAACTTCTTTGTAAAAATAGTTATAAACAGTCCAATCTGCCAATATATATATTACGAACCCCTCCGCACAAGCATGATGTGACACAGTCAATATCTTAAGCGGAGTTTAACAGGTTTGAATTTAGAGTTTTCCTTCTACTGGGCTGGTTACCTAGCCATGGCTAAAAAGCTCAGTCTGCCCAGCTATTTACCCATAGCTGGAGGGAGAATCGGATTCATACCTTTCCCAAGGGTATTAGCGTCATGTGAAAAGCAAACAGCTTCGTCCAGGAATTGAACTCGGGTCGACGAGTCCATTTCCTACGACTCTAACCATTAGACCACGCGCCTCCATAAATCTGTCAATTTTGCTTTCTGAATGAGTTTCTCACTGTGCAAGTTAAACACTCAGATATAACTTCGAGAAGAATGAGGAAAATGGCTGTTTAACAAAGATGGCTGTCTCGAAATCTTAAATCATGTACAAGTCTCTTTATTAAACATGCTGTAAGCCTCGTGACTTTCCTAGATACTTACTCCATTATATATCAATTATATTTAATTCTTCTTTTTGTTTTGTTTGCTGTAATTTCGATTAAACATTTACATGTTGAATTCGGTATTTTTTTCAAAACTTTTCCATATCTTATCATATCGAAATACTCGTCTTTCCTCTCTATTCCCTCTTCTTTCTATCCTTCCTCTTTTTCTTCCTCAACGCCAATCACCTAACCACGCTGCTACCCGCGAATCATATCATCAACACTGCAGCCCATACCCAATAACCGGCATTTTCCCATTCTTCTCACCGGCTCATGATGTATAGCCGTTTGAGCATATCAGATCGAGGCAGTGATGAAAAAGTACAGGCTCAGCCACAAGATACATTCATCTTTTTCCCGCCACTACGCATCTTTGATTGCATCTGGACGCAATCCAAAGAGCCATTAATTTTACTCTTCCATGTAAACTTCTCTCACCGATAAGCTAATAGTTGAACCGTGATAAAGAACATGAAGAAAAAAAAAGAAATACAAAAAGAAATATAAAAAAGTATTCTAGGAGCGACGTAATGGACGACTCAGAAAAAAAAAAGCAAATATAATTTGAATAAAAGCAAACAAAAAAGTAAATAAATAAATAAAAACGTAAAAAAATAAAAAATAAAACGAATATGTTTTAAAAGATTGCGTAAAACTTTAAGCTGAACTTTAACCATCTAAATATAATAATTTCCTGGAAGTATTTTCTGTGGGTTTTTTAAAACTTTTTTGGGTTTTTGATCTGAGGTGATATATTCAGTACTATCACTAGTATTTAAAAAAAATAAAACTTCGCATTAAACTTTTAAATATCATCATCATCATCATCATCATCATCATCATCATCATCATCACCATGGGTGTGTTCCCGTGGCGTAATGGATAACGTGCTGTACTGCGACATCATAGTAAGTGAGTTCGAACTTAAGCCATGCTAGTACGTTCAATTTAGGACTAATGGCCATGAGAAAGGTATGAAATCCCTCACTCCCCAAGCTATGGGGGATTTATTACCACATCTGATCTTCAACAAGGATGGTTTTTGCATCAAATAACCCACACAGTTTGAGAGGCCATTAAAAAAGAAACACACCCGAAAACAAATAATTAAACATTACTTCTAAACTAAAAGTGTCAATGTTTTAACAATAATCAGCATCATTATCTTCGAGGGGAGGGAGGGGTCCGTAGCGGAATCGTTAACGTGCTGGTCTGTGCATCGTAGTAAGCGAGTTTGAAATCCAGTCGTTACTTGCTATGAGCGATAACCGAAGAGAGAGAGAGAGAGAGAGAGAGAGAGAGAGAGAGAGAGAGAGAGAGAGAGAGAGAGAGAGAGAGAGAGAGAGAGAGAGTTACGGGCACCTATACCGTCCGTGTGACATAAGGATATTGGTTTAGTTACTTTGTTTAATGGCATATCAAACTTCGTTGGTTATTAAATGCCAAATCATCATGTGTAATAACAGCAATTGTACTATTCAACTCATAGCCTAGTGTTTATGTTTTTCCCAAAAGGAATTAAACCGAAAATGAACATAATATCACGACTAGAATACAACCTCACTTACTACAATTTTGCATCCCAGCGCGTTAACCACTGTGCCTAAGAAAATATGGTAACAAGAAAGATCAAGGAATTAACGTAAAGAATGAGTTTACTAATCAGATTTCTACTTCCGTTAACAAATGATTCTTCGTAAAAGATAAATGAGTGTGTTTACCTAACCTCTCCACTCAAATAGAATGTGACACAAGGCCAATTTTTAAGCGATGTTTAACAGGTTTGAAATTAATGTTTTATTCTTCTAAACTGGTTGCCAATACAAAGTTACAGCCCAGTCTGCCCTACTATTTACCCTTAGCGAGAAGGATAATAGTTGGATTTCTAACTTCCTCAAAGGTATTAGTGCTATGTTGATAATGTGAACTCGGGGTGCTGTGTTTATTTCTGACGATGATAATCAGTATTACCGGTAGAAGTTGAAATGTAGAGCAGCTGGTGTGTTTATTGAGGCATTCTTGAAACAAAAGCGCTATTAATTCAAATGTTAACAACTATTCCCTTATTATATTCAATCTGTGCTTTTCTCTGTTGTTGTTTGATCCCCCCTCACCAGACCTTGATTGATTTTAATGGCATGTCAACATGCCTAGGCTTATTTTATGCATACGTCTCGGGGACTCATTCATTTACTTTCTCATTTACTTTTTTCTGGTTGATTTTTTAAAGTTTTTTTTTGCACACTGTTTTATTAAATAGTAATCATTTTAAGCAGCTCTATTAAAATTACAAATGGGACATTAACATGTCATACCACCCCGCGTCTGAGTAGACCTGGGGTAATGACAATGATCGTGTACTCCGTACTCTTCAGATATCCAATTGTGCCTCAAAATCAGCAGTTTCATATCAAACCAGCGACAACCCTTTTTTTTTTTTTTTTGGGGGGGGGTCTTACCTCTGCAAGAGACGCTGTTTGTGGTATTTTAAGCCCTATAAATAGGGATGTTGATTAAAACGTATGTGTGCAATGCATGCTGAGGCATCTATGTAAATTTAATCATAAAATTAGGCATAAAGCACCTTAAAAGAAGGAAAACTCTGAATTTCAACCAGTTAAACTCCGTTTCAGAAATTGACTATATGTCACACCCTACTTGGACGGAGGGGTTGGTAAATATCTATACACAAAGTCTTTCAAAATGTGTGATATCATTTGAAATGTACTGGGTATTTCAGAAACAAAAATATAATTTCATTTTCTAATAACTTGATCATTTTTCATTCAAATGTTCTCAAATGCTAACAGCGTTTGTACAAACAAAACTAGATCCTAAGTTAAAAATTTGAACACGCATTGTTCGTATGAGAAGAACTGCCGTAAATACTGGCGCCAAACGAGTATAGATACGCTGAATTAATGTCATCCTTTCAAAATGCCAATCAAAATTGAAGAATGGAGAGTTCAATCAATAAAATATCTTATTATAATGGAGATTGTAGTTTGTCTGTCTGTAACCGAAACTATATTACTACTCAAGTCACAATTCCCTTCGTTATTTACATCACATTCTCCATGATTTTATTTATATTTAAACCTCAATTATTAATAAAATTGCTTCACCTTTTTATTAGTATTGTCCATATCTACATACAAATAACATGCAATTGTATTTATATATACAACAAAATAGCGGTTTACAGGGTAAATGGGAAGACTAATTTGCATATTGATATTAAAAATGTGATTTTATTAAATATGTGCTTAGTATTATTGATTTCTAACTGTTTGGTTTTATTTTAATGAATATAAGCAAAAATCTCTTCAATGAATCTTAAATGAAATCCATTAACAAGAAAAAATATCTGTCATTTTATTCTTTATTTCCTAATTTAACTAAATAAGTAAAATTCAGCAATGAAAGACGGGAGTGATGGAAGAGTAAGTTTCATTTCTATTTTTCTATTATACCCCCATTCTGTTACATATATCTTTTTATCAGCCTTCTTATTAGACTTTCTAATTTAATACGATATTTCATTAAAACTTAAATACTTGCACCCGGAGGGTGCATATATTTGCTAGTATATATAATATTAAAATAACATTTTGAAAAATCATTACATACATCTATCTGATTCAGCTATTGTATCTTAATTATTTATAATTTTTCCAAGCCATGAATTAAAGGAAAATGTTTTGCGTCTCATCTGTTGTTATTATTCTATTTACTGCTAAATAAAAATCTTAATTTTTTTAATTAAAATTTTACAGTGAACGGAATTTCTGGAATGTTATAACTGAAATGTGTTTACATATGATGTTAAGCACTGACGTCTGGGGAGTAGAATACACCGACTACCCCTGTACCGATGGGTAAAATACCCTAATAGAGTCACCTGTTAGCTGTGTGTGGTGACCCGTGATGTTTAAGGATGAAATCCTGGTGGCTGAGCAAGCATTGACATGAAACACTTTACTATGGTCCTTACTTAGGCTAGACGGTGCCCTGGGTATGACGTTATCTGTATCTAGTGGTGAAGTTCCTATTCTGGATTTCTGGGGGAGTGTGGAGTACCCATTCATCGCCATTACTCCCTGGTCCACTCTGATCTGCGGTGGTTTTACCTGTTAGAGTTCCATCTATGGACTAAATAGATAAAAATGCGTCTTTGAAAAACAACTGAAATTGAAAAGAATTAAACAAGAATGAGTAAAACAAAAAAAAATAACCCAAGGGTTAACATGCCGTAAAATCCAATCAACCAACGAACATATGCTTTTAAGATACGAGATCATTTGAACGTGAATTGGTCAAATTATTAGAAATGATATCCATATTTTCTGAAACAGCCTGTGTATAGTTATTTTATAAGCTTAACTTAGGAGTGGCACAAGGTCATAACTATGGGGCGGCCAGTGAGAATCCAAATCGCTAATAATGGTTTGCTAATCTATGTCGCTAACCAATAAGCCAATATACTAAGCTTTTGTTTAAATGTGGCACAAGGCCAGAAGTGTGAGCTCCTAATGAGAATCGAACTCAGTAACAATAGTTAGCCAGCAAGATGCGTGCTGGCTAACCATTACACCACGCGAGGAGTCCTTATAGTTATTTTTAAGCATAGATGTGGCACAAGGCCAGAATTATGGGGCACTCAGTGAGGATCGAACTCACTAACATTGATTTGCTAATCTAACTTGCTAACTATTACACCACATGAGGTTCCCAAACAACCTGTGTATAAAACTGTTGTCTTCGTAAAACTCGCAGTTTTTTTGGTGGGAACGTCCATTTTACTTGGTTTTTGATAGCAACGTTCATTTTTCGAACAGTTGCAATCTTTTAGTGAAAATCGAACTCACTAACAATGGTTTACTAATCTAGCTTGCTAACCATTACATCACATGAGGTGCCAAAAACAGCCAGTGTATAAGACTGTTGTCTTCGTAAAACTCGCAGATATGTTCTTCGGTTTTTGATAGCAGCGTTCATTTTTCGAATAGTTGTAATCTGTTAGTGAGGATCGAACTCACTAACAATGGTTTACTAATCTAGCTTGCTAACCATTACATCACAGGAGGTGCCAAAAACAGCCAGTCTATAAGACTGTTGTCTTCGTAAAACTCGTTTTTGGTTTTTGATAGCAGCGTCCATTTTTCGAACAGTTTCAATCTGGTGTTTTAGATAGGGTTCAGTGCGAAGAAGAAATGGCTGCTAACGTGGCCGATGCCATTGGTTCTCGATCCGATCAACTTAAGATTTTCTATAGCGCATGCAAATCCACTTTCTTACGACTAAAAAACTAATCGATGCCCATTAAATCCAAACGCAAACAAACATTAATCTTCTGTCATCCTTTGTTTTTTTTATTCTCTTATCTATTTCAAATGCCGTCGACTTAAACGCATTTATTCCTACCAACTACACACACATTCACACACTCACACGAACGTTCGCGCACATAGAAAAACAAGCAAACAAAAAACAATAAAGAAGTATAGAAAGAAAAGAGATTATAAACATTTTCTTCTTTCACCCTATCACTCGTTTTTTTCTTCTTTTTTTTTTCTTTCCTTACAATCTCAATTTTTTGGCGACTGGTCCTGTTCTTTTCTTTGCTCTTTTTTTCTTTCTTTTTAGTTTTGTGTCTTTGATAACTTCAAAAAAGATATTTTTTATTAGATAACTCATAATAATAATAATAATAATAATAATAATAATAGCATTTTAACATTGATGTTGCTATTGATGATGATTATGATGTTTTCTTTAAGATGTTTTTTTTTTTATAATCGTTTGATTTGTTTTATTTAAATATTTCTCGATTATCTTTTATGATTCTTTATCTCTTCCTGAATATTTCTTTTATATTTTTATACGCCATGATTTGAACTGGTCCTTAATTTTACTGTTTACCATCCCTTCATTTTATATAATATTTTATAATCTTACAATATATCTACATGTGTGTGTAAGTGTGTATGTGTGTGGCTATACACTATCTATCTATCTATCTATCTATCAATCTGGGTGGACGTGCTGAAATGTTCATATGATGACGTCATATCTGCGATTGGTGACATTTTTTCATGAATGGGATACAAGCATTGCAGCCCTGATGGAATAAGTGTGTGTAACAGAAGGGGTACTATGTTAAAAAATAAACATACGTTGGTTAAATTTCGTGAGAGAATCCCTATCAGCCTATGAACTTTTCAACCTACCACCGTATCTCTCTCACTCTCTCTCTCTTCCCCCTCTCTCTCTCCCAATATATATATATATATATATATATATATATATATATATATATATAGTGTGTACAGAAATAACCTACTCGAGTTTCCCCATAAGGATCTGCAGGGTTAAATCCACTGAATTAATCAATATCTTGAATAATGCATTGGATTTAATCCTGACGATCCTTATGGTGAAACTCAAGTAGGTTAAATTTGTACACACTATAATAATAAAACCGTTCTAATTAAGTATTGAGCACTTTATATTTGTTATAAAGCTGACTTATCCGAGTAACACTTACACCAACCAAATATTGAGACCATCTGAGAATATTTTTACCGGTAAGTCATTCTTTTTACATATATATATATATAGAATGCACACACACACATACACACATACATATGATACACACACATACACACACACACACACACACACATATATATATATATATATATATATATATATATATATATATATATATAATAAATGAATGGCTATTCAACCCTTTAGGCTACGACTTCAATACCATCCCTTGCCAACTCATCACATGAGTAGCACAGTAATGTGCGCTAGACTCCCTTGCTGTCCAGTTGATACTGACAATAGGCTAACCCGCCGATTTTAATTAATATCATATCATATATATATATATATATATATATATATATATATATATATATATATATATATGTGTGTGTGTGTGTGTGTATATATATATATATATATATATATATATATATATATATATATATATATGAAGATGAAAAAACAAATGGTTAGACAAATACGAATATCTCTTTTATGTTATCTAAATTATATTGTTCTCATCTGATTTTGAACTTAGGTTATTGTCCGAAGAAAGAGTTTTTTTTGTGAAAAAAAAAATGTTTTTAGAAAGTTTAAAAATATAAAGTTTTACACAGAGTTTATATACCCCAAGAGAAGCAATGAAACATGTCTTAGTGACGAGACATATCTATTTGTTGCGTGAAACCCATCTTCTGGCTAAAACCATCTTCGGTCAATTCCTTCTTTTATATCTCTGTGATAAAGGCACCTGGCTAATGAGTTTTTTATTAGGTTTTAGAGTAGTGCGTTTCAAATTAGCCGTGAGTTTGTCCAGGCTGAGTTATTTGTTTATATTGGCGTTTGTGATTTCCACATTTTATATCCAGACAGGGTTATTAAATTTCATATAAAATCCAAGTGGCATATAGATTTGGGGACATTTTTTCCATTTGTCTTCTTTCAATTACTGATTTTACGTTTGTATATTTTTCAAATCTTTTTATGGTAGAGAATTTAGCATCTGTGTTAAAATTGGGACTATTTGAGTGGAAATGTTGTTCTACAAGTATTAATGTACTGTGATCCAGAGATTTGATTCTCTGTCTATTGTTGTGTAGTCTAAAATAAAATGGCCATTCTGACTGAAAAAAATATTGTTTTCTGCAGCGTTTTTTTAGCAGAGTGTGTTGTCAAGAAAATAAATTACATTTTTTTTCTGAAGATGAAAAAAGTCAATTGATAAATGGGAATATTTTTTGTGTGTGTTATTATTTTTTTTTTTTTTTCAACTATGATGCTTGTAAGTGAAAAAAGTTTTATCCGAAAGTCTTTAAGATACTTTTTAGAAGATTTTCTATACAATAAGAGAAGTGACCAAAAATCGAGTCATCACGATGGATATCCATTCGTAAAATGAAATGATAGTTTCTGTTATCGAAGTGTTTTAAACTGACCTTAATATATCTTCTGTGAAGAAAACTAGCACAGACTTTTCCAATTCCGGAGGATAATATTTAGCATTGGAGATGTGAGTTTAAAATTATCCGTCGCAACGTGGTTAGTTCATATATATCGAGGCACGTGATGTAATACCTATCGTCTGTATTTACCACGTACCCCAGGTGTACGGGTTAGGCACAATGCCTTATTAATGTGAGACCACCCACGAACCGAAGCTCATGGGTGGCAGGTGCAAAAATGCGTGAATCCCGTCGGCATTCCCCTCAAGGATGGCGCCTCAGGTATTGGGCAATAAACCCAGCCATGCCCTTTTAAATCGTGGGGGCAGGTGTTGCCGTTAATTTCATTTATAGACACAGGCCCCGAAAGGCTCGTGTTATCGTGAAAGTTCAAGTCAAATGTAATACCTATAGTCGAAGGAAATGGATTATGCAATTTGACTTCAATAGTTTCATTCATAGCAAAAATGACAATTGTTATGGTTTACTTAATTTTATCTTTAATTTTGTTTAATATCCAAAATATCTATTGAAAATAAACCTGGGAATGTTGGGCAACTTGAAGTTGATTTTAATGTTTTATACGTAGAATCTTGTGGTTGTTGTTGGCATCCTTCCATCTATGAGAGACGATGGAGTAGTGTCCATTTGGGTGGGGGGTGACTACATAGCCTGGGTGGGTTCCTATGAATGATGAGCTGTTTCCAAAGCAGCAAATCACGCCTTTCCACACTGCCGCTGTGATTAAAAGGAAAGGTAAGGTACCAATGCGGTTTGGCAACGGTAGTGTCGCAGGAGTTACTGGGTAGCACTGGATTTCAGCATCACACCACCTTAGGGAGTCCGGCTCCTGATTTGTTTTCAGGACTTAGTCCCTTAGCCTTTCCTTGAAAGGTGGCGGAGGTTTTGTGTCGGATTTTTTCTTGACTTAGATGGGTTGCCGACCAAGACTAAGGAGCCCCTTCTAACCCATAGACTAACGCCTAACGTTAGAATGTAATCTTAAAATAACTTAAACATCTTTTTAATCTTTTCGAGGCACAGAGAAACTATTATCTTCTTATAATGGAGATTATGTAACTTTATATCTGTAACTGAAACTACGTCAGCAGTGACGTCACAATTTCCTTAGTTTATATTCTCAACGATTATGAAATAGTTATTATCTAATTTTAATTAGCATCTTATTCATTAACAATGTATATTAAAGTCTAGCTCAGTTAGATTTTCTGCAAGACTACTTATATTATGAATGCATTTAATATCATGTGTTATATATCTCTAAGAAATGAAGATTTACAGATTATATGGTATGAATCATTTTCATAATGATTTTAACAAAGCTGGGTTTATTAAATAATTATTTGCTGTTACTGATTTCTAATACTATCATGTTGTTCTCAAAGCTATTAAAAGTAATCCTGTATATGAAAGATAGGGAGAAAGAATAAGAAAGGAAAGGTGAAAGCGAAACAAAAGCTAAGTATGTAAAAAAAATTTCTATTAACGGTTTTTATTAATTTGTTCATTTTTGTTTTAAAAAAAAAACCTTTGACATGTCCACACGGTCGCAACATATTGCAACATCTTACCAGATGTCAGCCTTGTTCTCAACAAACTTTTAAAAAAGAAAAAAAGGAAGAGAGAAATAAGAAATTACAGTTATTCGCCCATTCATAAAGGAGGAGAAGAAGAAAGAGAGGAAAAAAAGGAGAGGAAAAGGAAATATGAAGAGAAATTATAACCACACAAATAAAAAAACATAAGCACGTCATTTCTGAAAAAAACTCTGATGATAAAGCTTTGCTTTGAATTCGATTAGACATATAAAACATCTTTTTGTCTTTATTTTTTACGCATTGTATTGCCTTCGAATTTTATTATTTTATAACATACTTAACAATGCTTCAAGCAAATTACCAATTACTTTAATCCTGTATATGTTTTTATATAAAATCAATTAAAATAACATTAAAATAAGTGTAATATATTTATATTCATTCTTATTTAATTTTGTCAGTCTTTCTAATTTAAATCAATATTTTTATGATATTAAATCTTAAGTACTTGCACCCAGGGGATGCATACTTTTGTTTTTTATAATAATTATTGTTCCTGATACACTTGGTGCTGCTGCTGCTGTTGTTGTTGTTGTTGTTGTTGTTGTTATTGTTGGAATTAGGATAATGAAAGTCTTAGTATTGGTAATCTTACAATATTTTTACTCCTTTTCTAAGTGCATTTTCGCGAAAATTATGGACGATGTTAAACTGATAGTCATTTTAATGTCTAAGATTTCCATTAAAAAATAATAATGATAAGCAGGAAAATAAACGGAATCTGTGGCACATTAGTGAATTTCATATAAAATGTACATTTTAAAAATATAATTGAAAATGTGTTATTAGATAAAAATGTCCCGAATTTTCATCTCTTAATGACGATGACAATGACGAAGATTTGAGGTTGATAACTATCTTGGAAGTATTTTGCCAATGAAGAATGACATTATAAAGAAATGAATTTGCTTTTATATTCGTTGTACTGATTTACTAAAATAAATGAAGAATTGAGAGATATTGTTTTATGATATGTTGTTTGGTTTTAGTAGAGAAGTAATGGTGATATTTTGAAGGAAATAAAAAAGAACCAATCTTCTGGATTATTTGCATAATCTGAAGTTGTTACAGACCGAGGAACTATGTTGTCTTGGCAACACAAAGCATCGCTCAAAAGAAAGAAAGAAAGAAAGAAAGAAAGAACGGGGTAAAAGGGGTAATACAAAATTCGGATGTTAGAAAAAATAAAAAAAAAGGTTAAAAGAACACGATATGATACCGAGAAGGGAGAAGACTAGTAATTAAAGCCATTGTAAGAGGGAAGAAAAAGAAAAAGAAAGTGAAGAAAGAGAGGTAGAAAGAGAGATGAAAGAGAGGGAGAGTAATAGAGGAAGAGAAAGAAAGAGAGAGAAAGCTGAGGATAGAGAGAATCAGAGATAAAGAGAGAGGGAGAAAGTAAGGGAATGGAAAATGCAAGAGAGAGGTAGAGAGAGACGGGAAGACACGGAGAAAGAGACAGAGAGACAGAGAGACAGGGAGCGAAAGAAAGAAAGAGAAAGAGAGAGAGAGAGAAAGAGAAAGAAATAAATAGTGAGAAGTGATATATATATATATATATATATATATATATATATATATATAGAGAGAGAGAGAGAGAGAGAGAGAGAGAGAGAGAAATAAATAGATAGGAGTGAGAGAATGTGATTGAAAGAAAGAGAGAGAATGAGAGAGAAAGAGAGAGGGGGAGAAATAAACGTTGATCTACAAATAAAGTCATTTTTCTTTTACTTTCTTTTATACCCATTATTATATTTTCCCTCTCCCCTTCCTCGCTCCCCCATCTCTCTCTCTCTCTGTCTCTGTCTGTCTGTCTGTCTGTCTGTCTCTCTCTCTCCTTATTTTCTGACACTCTTCACTCCTTTTTATACCCATTTTTAAATCCACTATTATATTTTTCTTTTCTCCTCTCTCTCTATATATATTTCCTTCTCTTCACCCTCTCTCTCTCTCTCTCCCTTCCCTCTCTCTCTCTCTCTCTCTCTCTCTCTCTCTCTCTACTCCTTTCCTTATTTTCCGACACTCTTCTATTCTTAATATATGTCTATGATTCCTTTTCCACCATCTTTCTTATGAAATAATTTTTTCTAACATATAATAATCTTTATAGGACACTCCCGTTACGAAATCACCAAATATAAGTATTACATGTTGAAGAAGGTAAACATTTTAGCATATATTTATTCTAATATTAGAAAAAAGGAAATATGTTGCCCTGTTATATATCTTTAGCTTCTTAATTTTTCATCTTTGATTTTTTTTTTTGGTGTGTGGGGGGGGGGGGCTACATTTTTCTATGCAAGTATGATTTTTTGTTTGTTTGTTGTTTTCTTCTAGTCTCACCAGTCGTTGGAGGGGGGGGAGGGGTTGGTCTATAAAGACGCATAATGTTCAGTGTTGCCTAATCTGGAGATTCACCTTTTGTATGGTGATGACCGATGCGTGTTGCACGGCTAATTCCCTAAAGACCCACTTACTGTCAGAAAGCAGAAGATATATCACTCCCACAGCGAAAAAAGACCTTTAGCCCACAATGGATTCTTTTTTGTTATTGATGTCATTTCTTTTTTGTTCTTGTTTTTTTTTGTTTGTTTGTTTGTTTGCTTTTTGGTTTTTTTGTTTTTTGTTTTTTGGGTTTTTTTGGGTTTTTTTACGAATTTTATACATTTTTGTATTTTACTGTGTTTTTATGGGTGAAAGGGATTTTTCTCCTTTATAAGCTTTATATTTTGATTGATTTATTTCTTTTTTGTTTTATTTATTTATTTATTTATTTTAAAGCTGTAAAGAGGAACGTATAGAAAAGATGGTAGCAAATGAATCATGGAAGAAATATCAGGGACCGAAGAATATCGAAAAAGTACCAGAAAATTGAAAGAGAGAGAGTGGGGGGGGAGAGAGAGAAAGGATGGAGAGGGAGAGGAGAACCGAACGAGAGGGAGAGAAAAAGGAAGAGAGAGAGAGGGGAGAGAGACAGACAGACAGATAGACAGACAGACAAAGCTGAATATATAGAAAACTATCAAAGAATAAGAGGGTACCGAATAATATCTACAGAGTAAGAGAAAATTGAAAAAGTAGTTAGAAGAGAGAGAGAGAGAGAGAGAGAGAGAGAGAGAGAGAGAGAGAGAGAGAGAGAGAGGGGGGAGAGGGAGAGGCGGAAGCGAATGAGAGAGGAAGAGAAAGAGGGATAGAGAGAGGGAGAGACAGACAGACAGACAGACAGAGCTGAATATATAGAAAACTATCAAAGAATAAGAGGGTACCGAATAATATCTACAGAGTAAGAGAAAATTGAAAAAGTAGTTACAGAGAGAGAAGAGAGAGAGAGAGAGAGAGAGAGAGAGAGAGGGGGGGAGGGGAAGCGAGTGAGATAGGGAGAGAAAGAGGAGGGAGAGAGAGAGAGGGAGAGAAATAGAGATACAGACATAGACAGACAGACAGAGAGACAGAGCTAAATATATAGAAACATAGAACGAAAACTATCAAAGAATAAGAGGATACCGAATAATATCTACAGAGTAAGAGAAATTTCAAAAAGTAGTTACAGAGAGAGAGAGAGAGAGAGAGAGAGAGATGGGTGTGAGATGGGTGAGAGAGAGGGATACAGAAATAGACAGACATACGGAGCTGAATATATAGAAACATAGAACGAAATCTATCAAAGAATAAGAGGGTACCGAATAATATCTACAGAGTAAGAGAAATTTCAAAAAGTAGTTAGAAAGAGAGATACAGAGAGACAGAGAGACAGAGAAAGAAAGAAAGAAAGAAAGATAGGGAGACAGACAGACAGACAGACAGAGACTGATAGAGACAGACAGACAGACAGACATTGAGAAAGTGTGACCGTGTCTCTTAGACGGGGAGACAGATATCAAGACAGAGCTGAATATTTAGAAAAATAGAACGAGAAGAGACAAACAATAAAAGGGTACCGACTAATATGGAGGGAATAACAGAACATTTAAAAAGGAGGGAAACAGAGACAGAAAGAAGGATGGAGACAGAAATAGAGAGATAGAGATAGAGTATATGTTGTATATATAGAAAAATAGAAAGAAAACGAGCAAAGAATGAACGGGGACCGAATAATATCAACAAAGTAACAGACAATTGAAGAAGAAGAAGAGAAACAGAGACAAAGACATTGCATGTGAAAGAGAAAGCGAAATAAAGATGAAGACTGAGCTGAATATATAGAAAAAGGAATGAAAACTAGCAAAGAATAATATCGAAAAAGTAACAGGAAATATAAAAAGTAGAGAGGCGGGGGTAGACATATAAAAGATAGATAGATAGATAGATAGAGAGAGAGATAAAGAGAGAGGAAGAGAGAGAGAGGGGGGTGGAGAAAGTGATAGAGGTGAATGTATAGAAAAATACAACGAAAACAAGCAAAGCATAAAAGAAGACCGAATAATATCGAAAGACTAACAGAAAAGACAGACTGAGAAAGAGAGAGAGAGAGAGACAGACAGACAGACAGACAGACAGACAGAGACAGAGACAGATAGACAGACAGACAGACAGAGACAGAGACAGAGAGAGACAGAGAGAGACAGAGAGAGAGACAGAGAGAAAGAAAGAAAGAAAGAAAGAAAGAAAGAAAGAAAGAAAGAAAAGACAGAAAGATGGTTTGGAGAGAAATAGAGAAAGAAATAAGTATATATAAAAAATAGAAGGAAATCAAGCAAGGAAGAAATGGGGAGAGAGACAAAACATAATAAATGGTATAAAAAAAAAATATATATATATAAAAGTAGTAAGAAAATAGGTAAATAAGAAGGAAATGAAGATGTTATAGAAAGAAAAAACACACAATTACGATGAAAGAGCAAATAGAATAGAAAATCAAAAATATTAATGACGGAAGAAAATCGAAAGAGTAAAAGAAAAGAAGAAGAGATATGAAATGACTTGAACAAATCAATACAGAAAAACAGAAGGACAATAAACAAAGGAAAAACAAAGAAAATAGTGCAGAAAAAATAAAGGTGAAAGACAAATAAAAAGTGACCACAAAATGAAAAGGAATGGAAAAAATTACGAAAAATAAATGGAAAGAAACATAAAATTAAAAAATAAGGAATGAAAAAAGAAATGAAAAATAATGAATGAAAATTAAAATTAGAATAATGAAGAAAGGGAATAAATGAATTAATGAATGAAAAAAAGAAAAGGAAAATGAAAAAAAAAACAATGAATGAAAAAGACAATAAAAAACAATAGAATGCAAAAGAAAATAGAAAATGTTGAATGAAAATGAAAATAAAAACAAATAATGAAAAAAATAAAAACAGAAAATAATGGATGAAAAAGAACCGAAAAATGATGAATAAAAATTTATAAAATAAAAAATGAATGAAAAATGAAATAGAAGAAATTGAATGAATAAAATAAAAAACAATGAATGAAGAAAATCGAAAATAATGAATTAAAAATAGAGTAGATAAAATTGAAAAAAAAGAAAGAAAAACAATGAACGAAAAGAAATTAGAAAAATTGAATGAAAAGAAAAGAAACACAATGAATGTAAAAGGTATTAAGAATGAATGAAAAATAAAACCGAAAAATCTGCATGAAATATAAAATGAAAACTAAAGCAAAGAAGATGTGAAGAAAGTAAACAAAGTCAGAACAGCAAAATGAAAAAAAGAAGAAAAGAAGAAATTTTAACTGAAAGAGAAATGAAGAAAAGTTTCAAAGTCAAAATGAGTGGAAAAGAGTTAATACATAATGTGACTTAGATTTAAGGTAAAAAAAAAAAAAAAAAAACAAAACCTGAAAGAGTTGCAAGTTAGGAAAGAAAAGGGATTTCTAACATAAGAGTCCAAGGAGATTTATTTATTTATTTATATATTAACTTCTTTTTCTTTTTCTTTATCTGGTTTTTTTTTTTTTTTTTGATGGGTCGAGAAAAGACGAGAATGTAGTGGGGGTTGGGACTTATTGTCTTCGTTCTTCATTCTTCCTTCGCATTGTTCACCTTTTGTTTTGTTTTATTTTATCCTTATTTATTGGTCGTGAGGGAGGTTGGGTGCATCTCTGATCTTCAAGCGATCAATCTTTTTTATGTCTTTTTACGCGATAAAGATGAACGAGAAGCAAATAAACAATGAATAAATAAAGAAAAAGAATAATTGAAGAAAGACAAGAAAAAACAAAAGATAGAGGGAATGAAAGATAAAAAGAGAAGACAGAAAAATAGAACGAAAAGGAATAAAGGCAGAAAAAAAAGAATAACAAGAAAGAGAAAAAGTTTGAAAAAGAAGAATCTAACAATATACAAGAGTAAAAACGAACTAAACATAGAACAATATAAGGAAAGAAAACCAAGAGGCAAACTGATGGAGTATATATATATATATATATATATATATATATATATATATATATATATATCCATAACTTTTTGCCATACGATTAAAATTGTATATATATATATATATATATATATATATATATATATATATATATATATATATATATATATATATGGGGGTGTAATATATAATATAATATATAATATATAATATACAATTAAAAATCCTGTTTATCTGTTAAATCTGTTAAATCAATTGAAATTTAATGTAGCCAAAAGCAAGTTACGACTAGAGGCTTTTAAAAAAAAGTTCATGAAAAATCAATTAATGATCTGATTTTCACGAAAATTTCCATAATTACTTGCCTTTTGATGAATATATGATTAAAATAAGTTTTCCTTAAAATATATTAGTGGAAATATTTTTTACGAGGTCTTCACCCCACCTGTTTTATTTCATGAAATATGAAATAAATGAACCCACAAGAAACGATTTTTATTTTTTTCTATAAACATAAGAATCTAAATAATTATATCAGATGATTTTTATAAGTTTCTATAAAGGTGTTTTTAGTAAAAGAACCATGAATAGAGAATTCTGTTAAAACTATCAATAAAGAAACTGACTCTGTAGTATAAAACAGACTGTTTTACTTATTTTCTAGAAAACGGAGAGTAATTTTCCCCAGTCACATAATTTGATTTTGCAATTAACTGTTTTTTTTTTGTAATAACTCTTTATGTTCATTTTTTTGCGAGAATTTTAAAAAAGTTTCAAATTTTTAAAATTCTCTTCCTTTGATTTTCTTCCTAAACTTATCACGTGATATATTTTGGTAGTACCTAGCGAACTCATAGGTAACCTTCTCCTGTGTACACATGGACACACCAACAAGACCGACCAACAAAAACCCACATCAATCAGTAGTGAATGGATTCTAAAGGCCGTGTGGAAGACCTGACTGGGGAGATAGGGACGGATAGCAAGAGAGTCATGGGTATCCGTGCCATCGGCGTGACCAAATGAGGATGATGATGATGATGATGAGGGGGGGAGGTGTATAAGTGTCCAACATGCTTTGACTGTTGATGTTGATGTTGCTGCTGCTTCTGCTGTTATGATATTCTACCAAAATTATTTTTTGCATATTTCACTGATTTATGCATGAGTTTTTGAAAGGAATCACTTGAAATTATCACATATATTAACTCATACATTATGCAGCCATTCGCTGTTTTACAGCATTCATTAAACCCAAAAGCTGTGGTGTAATCCGGTTTTGACATAAATCGAACATAATTTCTTAAAAATGCCTTAGAATCAGAACAGACACCTCAAACTAGCCTTAGTGACGTCATGGCGTACATTTGTTTACCATCTTTCGATATAAATATCTTAATCCAGCTTTTGACGTAAATTCGACGTAATGCTTTAAAATAAGATATATATATATATATATATATATATATATATATATATATGAAAGGTAAAAATGGATATTGAATCCGACAATATGTAGAAAGTTTTGTAGAAAAAACAACAAGATGTTAAAAGTTTTGCAGACAGAAATCTGTTTCGACATTATGAATATGTCTTTATCAAAGCAACATTGTAAGCGGAAAAACGAAATAAATATATCTTTAATTACGAGGCACAGAACGCACTCGATCAGTAACGGAATTATATATATATATATATATATATATATATATATATATATATATATATATATATTTATATATATTTCTCATTTTAAATATCATTTGGTGTGTATATATATATATATATATATATATATATATATATATATATATATATATATATATATCATTTATGTTTTCGCGTATGCTTCTAAATTATTTAGTTAGAAATTAATGGTAAAATGAATGAATGGATGAAATCAAAATGAATTTAATGAGGGGGATAAATGAAAAATCCTTTCCAAGGGACCCCTCTCAAAAGTATTAAAACAATTTTTAACTTGATGCTTCAAAGGAGTCTAATAATAGATGAGAAAAACTTTCTATCAGGGACCCCACTCTCAAAAAGTGTTTTAATACTTTTAAGAGGGGTCTCTTGGAAAGGATTTTTCATTTATCCCCATCATTTCATTCATTTTTATTTCATTCATTCATTTTACCATTAATTTCTAACTTTATATATATATATATATATATATATATATATATATACATATATATATATGTGTGTGTGTGTGTGTGTGTGTGTGTGTATTATCAAACTGTGATAGATCTATATAGAATGAAATAACATTTTTGCATAGGTGTGCCCTGTTTTATTCAACAGTTTTTGTTAAAAGAGTTGGCGAGGGTAGGTATCGAACCCGGAACTCTGTACTTGCTAGTCGGACGCTCTACCGATTGAGCTAAACCGACCCCTTAGAAAGTAAAAAAAGAAAAAAGGAAAAGGAAAACTAGAAAAGTAAAATGAAATGAAGAAAGAAAAAAGAAAGAAAAAAATCAAAAAGGAAAAGTAAAGGATAAAAAATGCCCCTCGTCTAACAAGAATTAAAGTCGGTGCCTGAGGCGCCTCCTTCAAGTGGAATGCCGATATAGCTAGGACTATTTTACTTTCTAGGAGGGTGTTTTCATAAAATTGACCTTTGGCAATTCCGTTAAAGGCTGTAGAATTTGGTAAGAGATACCAAATAATATATGCTTTAATTGAATAATGTTCCACTAGATATGAAATTCTGATATCTTAATTTTTTTATGAAAAAGATTAAGTTGTACACTTATTGCATAACAAAATTTATAGATTTAATTGAAGATAGGTTTGTTTTATTTGTTTTAATGGCATATCAACCTTTATGGGTTAACTAATGCCATTGCCATCTATGTAGAAGAACAGTAAGTAAGTAAAGTCGTCGGGGCGGCCTAAAGTCGGTATCAGCCAGTCAGCGAGGGAGTCTATCCCCTTTTCAATAGCACTAGACCAGGGAGATCGTATTGGCTTCTGAGGTGGAGCACCACACCTACCATCAGCTCCTTACTTTACCGCACAGATCCACGTGCTACTCATACGCTGAGTCGGCGAGGACTGGTATCGAACAAGGAACCTTGTGGTATCTAGCTGAACGCTCTACCGACTGAGCTAACCCGGAAGAACAGTAGTGGTACTCGTTCTCATTGCTGGGGGTGAGTGGGTGTTGTATATTGGAAAATAGAATGTCTAGAACATCCAAATTAGGGTTTGCGCTAACAATAAAGTATTTCGCAACAGTGCTAGAATTGAGGTCTGAAGTAGACGGTCCTCATAATGATCAACCATTGTTCAAACAGCAGTTGAACAGTTCATTTACTCTCCCCAAAAAGATAAGATATGTTATTTCACAACATACCTTTCCCAAGAGTATTAGTCCGTAAGTGAACGTCGTAGCGCTACTAGGTTTCGAATTCGCTTACTGCCACGTCGCAGTCCGGAACGTTGACCATTACATCACGGGGACACGTGAAGATGGATAACATTTTAGATTTATTTTTAGCGTACATACATTTTGTATATGTGCAGTATTGGCCATACTTAGGCTACGAATTCTTCTAAACCAAAGATTCCAGAAATGTATTACTTGCGAACAAACATATATATATATATATATATATATATATATATATATATATATATATATATATGGCGGTTAAAGTGTCTGACTGACACTGAATAGATCGGAGTTCTATCCCAGTTGTAGGTAGCCCACAAAATGTCTATCCACACTGAAGAGACTTGAAAAGTTTGTGGATCACTATATATATGCTCCTCATCCCCCTAGGGTTGAGCACTTTGGTGGGGGGGGGGCGCTGATGACTACCAACTAAAGCGTAAACGCAACGCTTTTCTATATAATGGGTGGAGCACTCTGTGGTGGCCTTTATATACAAAGCGATGTGTGTATTAAAACAGTTAAAAATCCCCTTCGCATTCTGTAGTTGGTGACAGCTTGGCGGTTAAGGTGTCTGACTGACACTGAACCGATCGGATTTCGATTCCGGCTGTAGGTAGCTTACAAATGTCTAGCCACACTTGATAAGAGACTTGATAAGTCGAAACACGTGTCTGTGGATGAATATATATATATATATGCTGTTTGTTACCAATCCCTACAACAATGAAGCTCAATAATTAAAAAATGGAACACGTCTATAGCCGAAATGTACATAAAGGATATTCTTATTGTTGAACAGATACATAGTAATAAGCACGCTTGGCGTAACGGTTATCATCACTAGAAATGGAATCAGTGACCCGAGTTCAAATACTGGATGAGAATTTTACTGTTAATACCATTGGAAAAAGCACGAAACCCTCTGCTTCACTTCTCAGACTATTGGAAAATAGTTGGGCAGATAGGGTTCTTTAGTTTTGGTAGGGATACCAGTCTAGCAGAAAAAAAACTTCCCGTGACGCAGTGGCTAACGTGCTAGACAGTGACATCGTAATAAGCAAGTTAAAAACCCCAGTCGTGCAATTACGTTCACTTTCGTACTGATATAATTAGGAAAGGTAGAAACCTCCTCATCCCCCGGCTATTGCTTGGATAGTACCACTACTGTTCTTTTCCAAGAACGGCTTTGATATCAATTAACCCACAAAAGTGCCATTTAACAACGAAACCAATCCAATCAACCCAGCTGTACTCTACTGAAAAATCAGTGTCGGATCCTGCTAATTGAGGAGGGTCTGAGTAAATATATATAGTGTTTACTTTTGTTTACTGAATTTTGTGCTGCCGCGGATGTAAATGAAAATACCTAATAATATCCGTTTTTATCGTTATAATATTCCAATCTAAATAATAAAAGCCTGGTTAAGAAGAAAATTATATTTTGCTTATTAAAATTTGTTAGGATCGTACTTATTTATAGGCTAAATAAAAATTTCAGATTCACAATGAAAGCTAAATTATGCAGGAAAATATTATTATTATTATTATTATTATTATTGTTATTTTCACTCCTTGCGAGTTTTTCACACCAGCATTAGCTGATGGTGGTTCACTGGAGTCTGAGTGACAACAAGTCTCCTCGGGTCTCCAGGACCCATATGGGTATTCTAGCCGATTGTAGCAATGCAGGAATCTGGATGGTCGCAATTCTTACTCTGATTTCCAGATAACTCCTTGTGAGTTTTTTCACACCAGCGTTAGCTGATGGTGTTTCACTGGAGTATGAGTGACAACAAGTCTCCTTAGGTCTCCAAGACTCTTCTGAATATTCAAGCCGATTGCAGCAATGCAGTAGTCTGGATGGTCTCAATTCTTCCTCTGATTTCCAGATCCTCCAATCTTTTTCCAAGCTTTTTGGGACAGTTCCAAATTCACAAATTGCAGTTGGTGCACTTGGAAGGGTCACATTGATGTATCACACGTCCGGTAACAATCATGGTGCGTAACTATCTGGAAATTTCTAACTGTACTCGTTTATTTCATCCAAATATGAGATGCTTCTCATTTCACCGTCCATACACAAGATATTTTTATATCTATTTATGTTTCCTTTACTGATGTAGCTTATGTGCATCTTCCTCTGAAATAGAGTCTACGACATTTCGTTCGACCCGAACGAGAAATTGAACTCACAACTGCCGAATAATTAGTTACACTTTAACCAATGCTTTTGGCTACCTGGACGAGACTGTCTGCTTTTCACTTTGAGGTAATACCCTTAGGAACGGCATAATTCATCTTTTCTTCCTACAGCCATGAGGAAATAGTAGAACAGAAGTTCTCCAAGCCCTGACCGCTGGGCTTTAAAATATACCGACTGCCCTTCTGCAGATGTGTAATGCCCCTCCAAATAGGGCCACCTGTTGGCCGTGGGTGGCGACCCGTGATGCTTAAGAACGGAATCTTGGTGGATGAACAGTCCATGACATGTAACGCCCCACTTTGGCCCTTACATGGGCTAGACGGAGGGGCGGAGAGGCCCCCTCCGTTCAATCGGCTGGTCATGCCAAGCTCTAGCACCTAAAAGATTGTCGCGAACCTATTGCACTTAGGGAAAGACCCAATTCTTTTATCATATGGATGCTAGAAGGCGGTTGCTGAGGGTCTCAATGTCCAGGGTATGACGCTAAACTCTATCTGATGGTGAGGTTCCAGTTCTGGAGGACTGAGAAATGCTGAGCACCCCGTCATCACCATTACTCCACTCTGATCCGGAGTGGTAGTACCTGTTATGGTCCCATCTATGGGTTAAATAGAAAATTTGTTTAAAAAAGAATTGAGTTTTAAAATATTCTTCTAAACTATCGCTATTAATCTCTCAAAACTTTGCCGGCATTAAATGACCCACAGTGTTTGATATGCCGTAAAACCAAACCAAACCAAACTAAGTTCTCTAACCTTGACAAGGCAGATAGTATTAGAGAAGGAAAACCCTGAATTCAAACCAGCTATAACCCGCTTAACAAATTGACTTGTGTCACATCCTGTTTGTGAGAGGATTGTAGCATATACCACTACTGATGTAGTGATACATGCTCGAACATTGTCACGTGGG
>CM042138.1:132274131-132281631 GCA_023376005.1 Doryteuthis pealeii | reverse complement strand
AAGCGAGAATTCATCAAGTCTGATGTCGTAAGAGGTGCTACTGCATGGATGCACCACTAGTACTCTTATAGAACCCCTGGAGAAATGGCTTGATGCGAAATGTACAAGGATGCTGCGTGTTGTCTTGAACAAATCCCGGATGCAGCATCTTACAAAAATGCAGCTGTCCGGTCACTTGCCACCTATCATAAAAACCATTGGAATAAGACGAACAAGGCATACTGACTTTTAAGGTTTTACGAAACTTTGGATTAACAACAGGATTCTTTGAACAACAACAACAATAACAATAATACCACCATCAACAACAACAACATAATCCGTACAATGGCTTCACGGATAACAAAAGAAACATCTGTTAAATTGGCCTTTAAGCAAGAGCGCTTGTCCAGCAGAATTCCTTTGGCAATCCTCTCGCGTAAAGAATGTTAAGTTCCTTCGTCAATGGTCGCAAGTATACTGTGAAATAATCAATATTTAAGTAGTGTATCAGACACGCAGTATGGCCAGTGATTGGCTAAGGAACAGACCACGTGACCTTGCCTAGTCTATAAATTCAGGTTAGGAATTAGAGCACACCTTATATACCAAAAAAATCCAACAGCATCAATGCATAAAATAATCCTAGACGGGTTTACATGCCGTTAAACTCAAACCGTCAGTCAATCATTCATAAGTAGTCAATCTATGTTTACAAAAAATAACAATAACTAAAGCAAGAATTATATCAAGCTGTGAGTGTGTTAGTGTTACTATATGACTGCAGTACTTGGACTCTAATTGAAGAAAAGGCTAGATTGGAACTGTATAAGGATGAAATATGCTTTCCTGAACAAATTCTTGAAGTAGCACCCCTCAAAAGAGCAACTGTGTGGCTACTAGCCTTCTATCCCACAAACCATTCGGGTAAGACGAAGAAGACACACTGGCTACTGATGGAGAAGCAAGGACGAGCTTATAAGGGACATGAACACAACAGTGTCGGTCGGTCAGCAAGAACCTATATTGATCAGGTCTATGCAGATACTGGATGCTGTGCAGAGGACCTGCCATGAGCTATGACCGATATATATATTTACGAATCTCTCCGCACGAGCAGGATGTGACACAAGGTCAATTTCTTAAGCGGAGTTTAACAGTTTTGAATTCAGACTTCTCCTAGACTAGTTACCTAGCCATGGTTAAAGAGTCGAGTCTGCCCTGCTATTTGCCCTAGCTGGAGGGAGAATTGGATTCATACTTCTCCAAAGGGAATTAGCGCTATGTGAAATGCCAACAGTTTCGTCCAGGAATTGAACTCGGGTCGACGAATCCATTTCCTACGACTCTAAGCATTTGACCACGCGCCCCCAACTATGACCGATAGGGACAGGTGTCGAGGGAGAATCGTGGAGATCCGTTCAATTGGCACGATTTGCTGCTGCTGATGATGATGATGACTGATGATGATGATGATGATGATGATTGATAATTTCCATACTGGTGAGATTAAAATTCTCCGCACTGCGTAATCCTTCATTTTTCATATGTAAACCTTTGAAATTGTTTCAGCTGAAATACCTACAGGGCACTCTAACGTATTTTATATTCATCTTCAAATTATAAACTCTGGAAACCATCGTATATATATATATATATATATATATATATATATATATATATATATATATATATATATATGTCTGTATGTATGTATATATTCTTTTATGCAAAAGGAAGTGAAAAATATGACCTCACTTCGATGAAATATTATTTTTCTAAACTTTTTCTCTTTTCTCGTTCTTCTTAAAGTCTACATAACTTTTTTTCTCTCTCCAGAGCGTTACGTATCTTTCTTTCTCTTTACTCGTACAATTCTAAAACTTCCTCTTTCTTACTTTTTAATTCTTTCTTTTTTATTTTTTTTATTAACATCCTTTACTATTTATTTATGCTGCACACACCGTTTCCATTCTATGGGGGAATCGGAAAAATGATGGCAAAACCATGGATTTGTGATTCCTATGAATACAGGGTGAGGAAAAGTCGCTGGGCCTTTTGAGATATTTCACTTGGACGAGTTTTCTCACACGCCGAGATTTAAGGCTTCCCACTTCTAGACCTTCAGGTTAGAACTTTAATCTACATATTCTAAAAAAGATCAAAGTTTCTTATATTCGATTTTAGTTGCCCGGGGTGTTGGGAAGTGAAAGGTCGCTTAAGGTAATCTGGCCAGTTCCTTCGATTCTTCTACTTTATCGAAGAAGGTTGGAGCTAAACATAGCCAGCAATTAAATATCTAAACTGACATTCACCCATGGGCCATGATCTTTACACAATGCTGGACAAATATGTATGTATGTACGCATCTGTGTCAGTATGTTCCTATCTATCTATTAATATCTCTCTCTCACTATATATATATATATATATATATATATATATGCATACAAACATACATGTATATACATATATAAGTTATGGAGGGCATAGACATAGAGTTACCGGCGCCATTGTCTCTATGTCTATAACTTAGAGCTATATATGCTCCATCAGTGATATTGAGCACTCTTTATTTATAAATATAGAAAACTATATTCTCAATATTAACACACACACACACACATATATATATATGTGTGTGTGTGTGTGTGTGTACACGCACACGTATACATACATATATTTGTGTGTGTGTATCGATCCCCCCTTCCCCCCTCTCTCTCTCTCTCTCTCTCTCTCTTCTCTCTCTCTCTCTCTCTCTCTCTCTCTCTCTCTCTCTCTCTCTCTCTCTCTCTCTCTGTCTCTCTGTATGTATAAAGTATATTTACGCATAAGTCTATCTCATTAGAATATTTTGGTAAAAATAACACAGACAAGGTTCTTTTTACTATTTTTTTTTTAATCATTTGTTTATTTTTGGATATTTTCTGTCGTTTTACAAGAATTCTTAAGTGGCGATCAATCTCTATATATAAAGTTGTAGTTCCAGTCAGTTTGTTCGTTCATGAACTCCACTTAGGGTTTTGGCTATAGACCCCCATAACCATATATATTCTGAAACTACATTACCCAGTGTAAATGGATAAGTCTATTTCAATTTAATCAAAGGGCGTCCCCGAGGAGAACATAACCCCTACTGATGTTTTCTTTTTGATTTAAATGAAATTTAAACCATATGTAACTGACCAGAAATTATTTCTATTCATGTGATATCAACAAATGTCAATGATATTAAGGCACCGTGGCCTATTGTCGAGATTTGCGAGGGAGTATATCCCCTTTTCAATAGAGCTAGACCAGGGAGATTTTTCTGCGTCTGAGATGGAGAGACAAACGTATCATCAACTCCCCACTTTCTTGCACGGATCCAAGCTGTGCTACTCATATGCTAAGTTGGTGAGGGTAGGTATCGAACCCAGAACTTAGTGGATCCGAGGCGGATGCTCCCTAATGGTGGTTAAACCTCGTATATTAAAGATACATCCCTATATTGAGAATTTCTAAGATTAGGCTTTTGAGATATAGACCCTATAAGCATATATAACCTGAATATAGAAATATCTATTATTTAGGGGTCTTTCTTCTATTAATGAAACGTAAATTAACAAATTAAGCTAGTTTTATATAAGAATTATCCAACTTTTTTCACGCTGTCGCTGTTCGTCATCATTGGTCATTTGAAAGGTCATTTTAAATGAAGATGTTATGTATATTCAGTACTGATTAAATTTGTCTTTAATATATTGACATTTTTCCCATCGTGTAAAAAGTTTTCGAGTATTTTCAATTTTTTTATATTGTGTCATTTTTTCATGATCTTATAGATAATCTATCGATTAAATCAGGGATATATTAGATATGAACAAATTGACAAACATGAATTAGTTCATTGTTATAAAAAGGCTGGGCTACACAGAAATTAATATAGGTAAGTACGTAGATAGATAGATAGATAGATAGATAAGTATTATGGTCAAGTCGAGTGGATAGCACCGATTCCCGCTAGATCATCGAAGTTAAGCAGCGATGAGCCTGTCCAACACTTGGGCGACCACTTAAGCAACAGTTGGTACTGTAAGTAATATGAGTCCGTTGTTTATAAAAATGTCTTTGTTTGGCATTACATAAACCGAAAAGGGTTGATATGCCGTAAAACAAAACCAAAGCAAATAAACCTAATCTCAAATTTTAACAATATATGGAGAAACAATTGAAAATACTAAGTTTAACATTGAAACAGTTTCTTTTCCAATAAATGACATTTCTATAATTGGAGGCTCACCCTGTAATGGTTATCGTCGTAAAAATTGGACTTGATTGGGCAAAGCTGATTGCATTTACCATAGCACAATTACCCTTGGGAAAGGTATGCATCCAGGTATGCGTAAATAGTATGGCTGACTGGACTCTTAAATCTTGATTAGACAACCAGTCTGAGATAAGGAAAATTCGGAATTCTAACCAGTTAAACTACGCTTAAGAAATTGACACTGTGTCACATATGTGGTTTGAACTGAATATCGCATAGGGGAGAAACTGTCAGTAACCAGGCACCGTTGACTCCATATCCATGCTACCTTAACATAGATATATATGTTCTATCCATGATAGTGGGCATTGTTTACTTAAGAAAATGGCACCATATTAACTGTATAATACACACACACACACACACACACACACACACACACGTAAAAGGTGTGTCAAAAAATTATCGAGATTTTTTTTTTACTTTTGACACACCTTGCATTCTGAAAAAATAAACGTTCCATTTATTGTTCATTTCTATCTTGGTAAATAGAGCTTCAAACTCGGCACTGTTTGACACACCTTGTATTCTGAAAAAATGTTCCATTCAGTGTTAATTTCTATCTTGGTAAATACAGCTCCAATCTCAATATTTTTATGACAAATTTTATATATATATACTAGTACAAAATAAAAAAACCCGGGCGATGTAAAAATAGATTTTTGAAAAATATTGCCTGAGGGGTGGGAGTAAAAAATTCAATGACAGCGAGTTTGTACCCTAAGTAAGTAAAGTCATCAAATTCATTAAAGGATTAAAAAATAAAATAATTTGAAATGTAAACTTTAAATCTGTATTAAAATAAAACAAGCTATATATAGATATATAATACCAGTCATGTATTTATTAAAACTTGTTTTAAAAAACAATGAGGACTGTCTAATGTTGCATGTTCAAATTTTGAGTGTATTTATTCTATGACTATTTGGGGTAATGTGACGTAAGCAGTGACGTAATTTTTGTTACAGACAAAAACCGGAAACGAATCTCCATTATTAATATATATATATATATATATATATATATATATATATATATATATATATATATATATATATAAACAATGTAAAGAAAGAAAGAAAGCATTTTGCAGGCCTCCTTTATCAGATACATTTTTTTTTCTTTTTACGCCCGATGGATCTACAAAAACACTTCATTTGCTAGAATTAATTCTAAAAAAACAAAAACAAAAAAAACAAAACAAAACATTCTTTTTATTAGAGAGGGAATAAGATTGCGTTTAGCTCATATATTTACTCATAGAATATAACATTACTAAAAAATATGAAACTCCCATTTCTCAATACCAACGATTGTAATAGAATTTTGATAATTAATTCCTAATAATAGTTGAGGATTTACATTATTTTTACATCTGGATAAACACTTACAAAATTGTTGAATTTAGCCAAACAGAATCATAAAAAAAGTGTGCATAATATTATAAATATGCAGAGAAATCCGGAAAATTATATAAAAATACTGATAACATCTTGTTACGTTTCTTTTATTTTTGAATATGATACACACGACAATAAAATATTCCCATTTATATATATATATATATATATATATATATATATATATATATATATATATATATATATATATATATATATATAAGTAAGAAAAGGTGGAATGAAAACATCACACAATGCTGTTAAAGAAGAAAACAATTTATAATATAATCATAGCTGATATTGATCAATATTTCGATTTTACAAAAATCATCATCAGAGCTCATTCACTCCCGTAGTTGTTGGGTCGGAGAGGAAAGTCAAAATGAGTTTACAAAACAAAAAAAACCTTAATACTGCAAAAAAACGAAAGACGTTACAATATTCACCAACGTGGGCATTTCGCGCCATATATATGTCGGGCATGTCTCATGTATATCTTTTGTCAACAAATGTAGCGAATTTTTGAGATGTTGGCAACAAGACGAAACAATTTAAACGGAAGGGGATGGGTGTTAAGAAATGTGACGGTTGGAAATCAAAAGACTTTTAGTAAAGGAATTTTTTTACGATTAATTGTTTTTATTATTTAAATTTTATTTTTAAGTTCTGTAATTCATAAATGATTAGATATTTACTGTAATTAGTTTTATATATAAAGTGAAAAAGTTATGAGCGGAATATGTTAATATTTTAGAAAAGGAGTTTTTATATATTTTTATTTTACGATTAATTATTTTTAAATTTCTAATTTTTATTATTATTAAGTTCTGTATTTTTATAAATGATTAAATATTTATTGTGTTTTATTTTTATATATAAAGTAAAAAAGGTTATGGGCGGAATTGGTTATTATTTTAGATAATGTTAAGCGATTTGGATCTAATGTAAGGTATTATTTTAAACCGAAAACAAAAAATATATATATATATATATAAAGGGTGGGTTACCGGTGAATATGGGCACGATCGTTGGGGGTGCACAGGATCCAGGGGTTAATTCCGTGATAAAACAAATACAAAGTGTTCAATACAAAGTAGAGCAAATTTATTGAAGAAATGGATACAACAGAAACCTACTCGAGTTTCATCGCTAGAATCATCAGGGTTAAATCCACTGAATTAATCGAGTTACCGATTAATTGCAGCTGATCACTCGATTAATTCAGTGGATTTAACCGTGATGATTCTAGCGATGAAACTCGAGTAGGTTTCTGCTGTATCCATTTCTTCCATAATATATATATATATATATATATATATATGTATATATATGTATGTGTGTGTATATATATATATATATATATATACATGTATACATATATATATGTATATATATATATACAAACACACATGCTTACACACACACACACACGCGCACACACACATACACACACACACACACATATATATATTAGGGGTTTTGAGACTTTAGGAAATAATGATGTGCAAAAATTGTTATGCAATAATGTATTTCATTTTTACTTTCAAATTACTTACATTTTTTACGATCATACCGTGATGATGCATGTAGATTTATTTGAATTCACATTTGATAGACATTTATCACATTTTTATCCCGTATTTGTTAATTTCTTTTTCTACGTAAAACCCATGTTTAGGAATGCATGATATATATATATATATATATATATATATATATATATATATTTAACATCAATTTTTCACATGTATATATATATATATATGTATATATATATGTGTGTGTGTGTGTGTGTGTGTCTGTTGATCTAAC
>CM042138.1:132259131-132269131 GCA_023376005.1 Doryteuthis pealeii | reverse complement strand
CGATATTGAGCACTGTTCACTTATTGATATAGCACTCATATTCTAAATTATTACTCCCTCTACTACTTGATTGTTTAAACACGTTACATCCACTCCTGAAGCTGGCATTTCACAGTGCCGAAAAGTACTAACGATTAAAATTTTGCAGTAATAATCGACACATTTCACACTCATATTAAGAAATTGGCTTGAAAAGACCGAAAAGAAGCTCGTCAGACACGAAACATCAGTCTTGTTTAATACCATATGCATTAAAAAAAAAAAAATTCTGCCTATATATATTATTATTTATTTATATTAAGAAGGCAATTACAATGCGTATAAAAGAAAAGAAAAGAATGTTCAATGTCTAATCAATTTTGAAGAAACTCCATCTTCAGAGACTGTTTTTGAAATGGACGCGATCTTGTGTGTTTTTTGTTTTGGACGTTATAAACACGCGTCTCGTGGGTTGTTATAATTATCTAATACTAATATATATATATATATATGCTTAATTAAAGTCATACCTAATTTTTTAATTAATTAATTATAATTAAATAAATTAGGCGTGCAAATTGGTTTAATTGTAAGGCGTAAACAAATCGAGAAAAAGTCAATCTCTGTATGTAAATTTCAGCCTATTAGGCCTCACCAGCAGAGTTATAGACAGGGCAGTGCTTTGTGCGTGATTCGAATTACATTTAAACCGATTTGCACGCCTAATTCATTTAATTATAATTAATTAATTAACAAATTAGGTATAAGCACATAATCTCCAAAAAAATTGTCTGTCCACTTCATATATATATATATATATATATATATATATATATATAATTATTCATGCATGAAGAATTTCTGACTAGCATCAGGTTTTATTATTTGCACATTCTACAAAGTGTATTATAAACATGTAACAACGACACGGGTATTGTCTAATCTAATCTCGAATGTTTTCCTATTTATACAGACATGTTCGCACGCGTGCACGCACAGCCACACTAATATATATATATATATATATATATATATATATATATATATATATATGCGTCTGTGAATATCTTCAAGCACACATACACTTTATGTTGCGTGCTTGAGTTTCAATATCTGGGGATTCATGCATTGGTCTTTACCAGACGCCTCCAACACGATGGGGGGGGGGGAGGTGACAGGAAGTCAATTCTTAGCAGAATATAATTTATTTAAATTCGGAATTCTCCTTCTCCTAGACTGTTTTCCGTTCCAAGGCTACAGTACCCAGTTTGTCTTATTGTTTACCAATAGCTAGACCAGATGGATTCATGATTTTTCCAAGGGCAGTAGTTCGAAGTGAGACGTGGTCTTGTTGAGAAATTACACTTGGATTGTCTCGTTCATTTTCTACCCTATCAACACCTACTAACATTTGTACTTTATGCATTTGTACTTTAAACTAATACATGCAAAACATATATAATACATATATATAAACACAACATATATATAAACACAACGGTCTCCTATAAAAGGGATGGAGCACTCTATGGCGGCCTTTACATACAGATGTGTGTATTAAAACAGTTAAAATACCCTTCGTATTCTGTAGGTGACGATAGCCGAGCTGTTATGCTGTCCGCCTGATAGTGAATCGATCGTGTTTCTATCCCGGCTGTAGGTAGCTTACAGATGTCTAGCAACACTGAAGAGACTTGATAAGTCGAAACATATGTACAAGATATATATATATATTGCTACAATATTGAACTATATTTATGAATAGATAGTGCATAATATCGTTGATAGACCATCTATATCTAATTTAGGGTAGCGTGGACATTAAGTCAACGGTGCTTGGTTTCTCGCCTATAGGATTTTAAAAACTCCTCTCTTGTTATTCCCTGGGATTTGAATATCGCATAGGCGAAAAACTATCAGTAAACCAAGCACTGATTACTTCATGTCTAACCCCCTATATTTATATAAGTTATGCTATCGAAGACATGAAGTCAACGGCACTGGTAGCTATGCGATTTTCCAACCAAGTGCCATTTTCTAAAAATCTCTTAGGCGGAGTAACTAACCCAGTCTGCCCTACTACTTACCGCAAAAGCTGAAGAAGAACGGATGATTTCATGCCTTTCCGAGGCATCAGGGGCGAAGTGAAACGCAAACAGAGCATCTAGGGATTTGAACTCGGGTTGACGTGTCCATTATTTAGTCAATGATGATTATGCTGGCGCGCCAATATTCTATTTCAAATACACACAACACACACACACACACACACACACACACACACACACACACACATATATATAATATATATATATAATAATATATATATATATATATATATATATGGAGGCGCGTGTGATAGTGGTTAGATTCGTGGAAAATGGACTCGTCGATTCGAGTTCAATTCCTAGACGAAGCTGTTGGCATTTCACATAGTGCTAATACCCTTGGAACGGTATGAATCTAAATATCCCTCCAGCTATGGGCTAAATAGTAGGGCAGACTGGACCCTTCAGCCTTGGGTAGGTAACCAGTCTAGGAGAGGGATAACTCTGAATTCAAAATTCCCTCCAGCTATGGGTTAAATAGTAGGGCAGACTGGGCCCTTCAGCCTTGGGTAGGTAACCAAGTCTAGTAGAGGGTTAACTCTGAATTAAAAATTCCTGTGGTCGGTCGTTGATTGGGTTTGTGGCAACCCTTGATGCACCAATTCTTTCCTATCGACTGTGACAAAAAGTGTAGATGGTCCAATACAAACCTTACCACTATAAACAAATCACTGTGTGGATTGTTCATTGTATGAACACTCATACATCGAAATCGCCTGGAGAAGTCCATCATATATATATATATTATATGTGTGTGTGTGTGGTGTGTTGTGTGTGTGAGTGGTGTGTTGTGTGTGTTTGTGTGGTGTGTTAAGGGTACGCGAAGATATGGAGTCCAGTTTCACGCCTATGTGATTTTTAAACCACTTGGTTTGAAAATCACATTTGGCAAGAAACTGATAGTTACTTAGCGCCTTTACTTACTGTATTCTCTACGCGTAACTTAGATATACATGGCCTATCAATGATTTTGAACACTCTTTACTTATAAATATTAGAAAACTATATTAACAATATTAATGTATATATATATATACTTATATGTGTGTGTATGTGTGTGTGTAATTCAATTATACAAGCTGTCTTAATATACATATATATATTTCTGTGTGTCTGTGTATGTGTGATTTGATTATACGAGCACTCACATACTATAATATAGTATATATTATATATATATATATACACATATATATATATATAATATATATATATATATATATATATATATAATAAATATGTTGGCGTTTGTTCATAAAAAATGTCAAGTAAATAAAAACGAAACTTCTGCCACTCTAGAGAATCAGTTAAGGGAAAAATTGACAGAAACCGGAAGAACAAAAATGGTTTCTCCACATTTTCTTGGTTTCCTTTACTCACCTCTTTTTCCTTTTGTGTATTCCTTTTTGTCTGTTTTTTTTTAAAGGAACTTGTTATCTCTACTCTTCTCTAATTTATCCACGTCCCTTTTTTAACCCCCTCCACTCCATATTGAAACCTTCATTACGTTTGCTCTTTATTCTTAGAATACTATTAATTTTCCTTTCTCTATTCCTGTCTCTCTTCTTCAACTTTTCTTGTTCCATCTTTCTCTGTTTTCTTAATTTCTGTAGAGTGTTGTCTTTCTTTTACTTCTTTATTTTATCAATTATTGTTTTCTTCACCTTCTTTAATACCCGTCCAAATTCATTTCTATTTTATTCGTCAGGTGTCTTCTTTCTCTTTCTATTTGGTGATTTATATTATTTTTAGTTTATTGTAACCTTTTAATGTATTTATATTCTCTTTCTATTTTCTCCTTTCTTTTGCTTCTTTCAGACTTTTACTTATTTTCACTTCATTCATGCTTTCTTTCTTTCTTTCTTTCTTTCTTTCTTTCTTACTTTTCAACCCATTATATAATTGTCACTTTTCATTTTTCACATTGTTCTTTCTTTCTATCTTTCTTCCTTTCTTTCCAGTATTTTATAACATGTTTCTTTTTTTTTTAAATGTTTCTTTCCCAAATGTTTCTTTCTTTTCTTTCGTCCTTCCTTTCTTTCTTTTCAACACATTTTTATAATTGTCACTTCTCATTTTACTCATTTCCATCTTTTCTTCTTTCTACTTACTTCTTCATTACAGCAATTTATGACTTATTCACTTCTTTTGTATATTTTTCTTTTCAAATCCATCTATCTATCTATCTATCTATCTATTTTCTTTCTTTCTTTATTTCTTTTTCCTTCTTTCTTTGCACTTAATTTTTCCAGCACTTTAAGACTTATTCACTTCCTTTTTTATTTTTCTTTTCAATCATCTATCTATCTATCTATCTATCTTTCTTTCTTTTTCTTCTTTCTTTCTTTCTAATTTTTCCACATTTGAATATTCACTCTTTTTTATGTTTTTTTTTCAAAATCTTTCTTTCTTTCTTCTTCTTTTCTTTCCACCCTTAATTTTTTCCAGCACTTTGATTTATTTAGTCTTTTTTATATTCTATCTTTTCAAATCTCTTTCTTTCTTCTTCTTTTTCTTTCCTTCTACTTAGTTTTTTCCTTTCAGTCTATTATGACTTGTTCACTTCTCCTTATTTATCTATTTCTTTTACAATTATTTCTTTCTCTCTCTCTCTCTCTCTCTATCTATCTTCTCTTATCTATCACTCTCTCTCTCTCTCTCTCTTTTCTCTCTCTCTCACTCTATTGTCTCTCTCTCTCTCTCTCTCTCTCTCTTCTCTCTCTCTCTCTCTCTCTCTCTCTCTTGTTCTTTATGTTCTATGATCACTTCCCTCTTCTCGTTCGTTTTTACCTGTCTATTTTTTGCAATATACATCTTTAAATTTTTTTACATTTATATGCTTACCATTTTCATTAAGTATCTGTCGATGATGAACACCATCCGGTGATGTATTTTGTCATAATGTAATCAACAGAGAAAATTGTGTTTTTCCTAAATGTTTCTCTCAGCCACTATATATCGACACTTTGCAGAGGAAAAAAAAAAAACGATGCGGTGGGTGGAGGGCGAAATATGAAGGCGATAAGAAATTAAAGGAACCGACAAAGTGAAACATATAAAACAACAAGCAAATGACACAAAACAAGTGAGATGATGCTAAAAAAATTGAAATAAATAGAAATGAACATAATAATTGCCCATGGATGTCTATAAACATTGTCTGTTTTTGGCAAGACGAGAGGAGGCACAAAAAATTTGATGGACAAAGGCAAGAGAAGGAAATTGGAAGAAACGAAAGAAGCGAAGAAGAATTAATGAAGGAAATAAGAAAGCCAAAAAGAAAATTAAGAAGAAAAAAATTGACAGAAATAATAATAGGTAAATTAGAAGAGAAGATAATAAATAAATGAAGGAAGGTGTGCATGAACGAAAAAGTGAATGAAAAGTGAAAGAGAAAGAGAAACGAGTCTGAGAAGAAGAAGAAATAGGAAAAACATCGAATGAAAGATGAGAAACAAAAGAAAAGAAAGAAAAAGAATGAAAGTACGGAAGGAAGGGATGAAGAAAAGATTGAGTGCTCTGAAAAGAAAGATAACAAAAACACCAGAAGAGAAAAAGGGTCATACAAAGGGAAGAGGGGGTTGAAAGAACGAACGAAAGAAAGAATGAAAGAAAGAAAGAAAGAAAGAAAGAAGAAAGAAAATGAAAAAATGAAAAAATAAGAATAGTGGTATTCGAAGATAAGATAACTAAATGAAGGAAAGTGCGCATGAAATAAAGAATGAAAGAAAGAAGGAAGGAAAAAGAAACAAAAGAGAAGAAAAAAAGTGAAAAGATTATAACCAATGAAGAACAGAAAAAAAAAGGAGAAAAAAAGAAAGGAAATAATAATTGAACAAACAGAAAAACAGAAAAATGGAAGACCGGATATATATATATATATATAATAATAAAGTCATCGGGGCGGCCTAATGTCGGCATCAGCCATGCAGCGATGGAGTCTATCCCCCTTTCACTAGCGCTAGACCAAGGAGATTATTATAGCGTCTGAGGTGGAGTGCCACACCTACCATCAGCTCCTTACTTTTACCGCACAGATCCCTGTGCTACTCATACGCTGAGTTGGCGAGGGCGGATATCGAACTAGGAACCTTGTGGTTTCTAGCCGAACACTCTACCGACTGAGCTAGAGAGAGAGAGAGAGAGAGGAGAGAGAGAGAGAGAGAGAGAGAGAGAGAGAGGGGGGGAGGGGATGGGGAGAGAGAGGTTTTGATTAAAAATAAATAGAGAGAGAGAATGATAAAATTTTTAACGAAATATAGAAATATGGAAAGTTAGCAATACATGCAGAGCTAAAAATTAAGTTGAAAGAAAGAAAGAAAGAATGAAAGAAAGAAGAGGAAGTAAGAAAGAAAATGTAAAAATGAGAAGCAACAATTATGTGTTGAAAAGAAAGAAAGAAAGAAACCGAGAAATATCTGAATAAAAAGATAAATCTGGAGATGTGAGTACAAGAAGAAATAAATAAGGAAAAATGAGAGAAAATTAAGAATATGGGAATTAGAAAAAAGACAATAAATAAATGAAGAAAGGTACGCATATACTAAAGAACGAAATATAAAGAGGGGGGGGGAGAAACAAGGAGAAAATATTGTAACTAATGAAAAGAAGAAAAAGAAGAAAGAAAAGAATGACTATGCGGACAAATAGAATAACAGAAAGATGGAAGAGTGGGAGGGGAAACAATAGAACGAATTCTAAGAAAAGAAAGAAAAGAAACAACGAGAATCATAAACAGAAGTAGAGAAGAATAAAAAAGAAAGAAAATGGAAGAAATATGAACGGAATGAAAGAAAGACAAAATTAACGAAACGAATGAGTAGAGAATGGAAGAATTGAAAAACAGAACAAAATAAGAAAGAAAGAAGGAAAGAAAGATCAACAAAACAAATGTACGAATCAAAAAGTAACAGGAATGCGAATATGAGAATATGTGGAAGAAGAACTACAAAATGAAATGGTTAAAAAGAAAGGAAGAGAAATATAATGTAAGAGTCAAAAAGGAGAAAGACAATAAATGAATGAAAAAGTACAATAATGAAAAGAAGAGAACAGTCAGGATTGAATGAAAGAGTTTGAAAAGGAAGAAAAAGAGAAGAAGTTTAAAAAAGGACGCTGTAGAGAATAAACGAGCGTTAAACAAAGAATGAATAAGAGAAAAAAGAGCTTAAAATGTAAGAAGGAAAAGTAAAATGGAGAGAAACAAAGATCCAACAAAGAAGGAAAATTCAACAGAATGAACAAATGAATACGAAATAAAGAACAGAAAGACCAAAGAGTAAAATAATGTCAAAAATGGACAGGAGACTAAAGAGAGAGAGAGAGAGAGAGAGAGAGAGAGAGAGAGAGGAGAGAGAGAGAGAGAGAGAGTGTGTGTGTGTGTGTGTGTGTGTGTGTGTGAGAGAGAGAGAGAGAGAGAGAGAGAGAGAAGAAAAATTGCAATAGAATAGATGCAAAGACGAACGAAAAATAGAAATGAAGAATTAATAAAAGAGAATAAATGTGGTGAAAGAAAATGAATGAGTGTAAAGAGAAAATTATTGAAGAAGAAGACGTAAAAAGAAGGAGAAACTAAATAATGAACAAGTAAACAAAATGAAAGAAACGGTAATATAATTAAAGATATAAGAAAGAAGAATTAAAGATCAAGAAGAGAATGAAGAAGCGTAAAAGTAAAGAAAGAACACACCAAAAGAAAGAATAATAGAATGTGAAGAAGAAAAGACACCATAAAGAAAGAAAAAAATATATTGAAAATAAAGAATCTGCAAGAGAAGGAAAGAGCGTAAAATAAAGAAAGAACATAGAACAAGGAAGGTATAACAGAATGTAAGGAAAAAAAAAAAGAAAGAACAACAGAATGTATATTTAGAAACAAAGAAAGAATGCAAAGAGAAAGAAAGAGCGTAAAAAGAAGAGTATACCAAAAGAAAGAATAAAAGAGTGTTGAGAAAACAACAAAGAAAAGATGAAGAACATTGAGACAAAAGAAATAACAAAAAACGAATATTTGGAAGAAAAAGAAAGAATGTACACACGAAGGGAAGAGCGTAAAAAGAAAGAAATATCATTCCAAAAGAAAGAATAACAGAATTTAAAGAAACAAATGGGAAAGCGCACATGACAATGAAACAGAATAAAGAAAAAACAGAATGAATATATTAAAAAAGAAAGAATGTACAAGAGAAGGAAAGAGAATAAAAAATAAAGAAAAACACAGCAAAAGAATGAATAACAAAGAAACAAAAAAGACAAAAGAAAGAACAGCAGAATAAATATGTTAAAAAGGAAGAATTTACAAGAGAATGAGAGAACGTAGAAAGAAAGAAAATAACAACGAAAGAGTAAAGCACAAATGTAAAAGAAAACAAATAGAATACTTTTACAAAGCAATGAAGGGAGCTATAAATATATAAACAAAATATATTAGGAAAGAAACTAAGTGCCCAAAAATGCCGAACGAAAATGAGGAGAGGCAACGGATAGAAACGAAGCAAGAGATACCGACCAAATAGAAAGAAAAAATGATATAAAACAGCCAGTAATTAAATATAAGTGAAATGAAAATAAAGGACGATAAATCAGGAAAAAGGCGAATCAAAGAAAGAAAAAAGAAAGTATCTGATGAAAAATACGAAAGAGAGGCAGAGAGGAGAGATAGATGAAGACGAAATTTGTAAATGAAACGGAAGAAAAACAAGAGAAAACAAAAAACGACAAAAACAGTCTAAAAGAAATAAAGACAAAAGGGAACGGAAACCAGAACGAGAGAAGAGAAAAAAAACTGTTTTTAGCGTAATGAAACTTTGCAACATTAAATGAGGATTTAGATGGAAGTGAAAAACCTTGAAGGTCATAAAATATACGTGTTAAGAAATGGATAAATAGACCGATGATCTGAAAAAAAAGTAAGAGAAATTGATAGAAGCTATCAACATGATCGGGAGAAGATGCCTTCAAATGGTTTATTACGGTACATTTAGGGCAGAAAATGTAGATACAAATATGTTTATTATGATTTCGATGTAGCTGGTTACATATCATTGAATCTGTTATTTATACAAATATATAAACATACGTACATACATGCACACATATATACATACTTGCACCCACTCAACAGTGTACCGACGATCATGGCATTAATACTGATTCGTTGGCTAGATATATATGGGATACACTTAAATGAATACGGCCAGTTATTCGCGTAACGGTTATGTTGTAGGAAATGGAAAAAGCGATCTGAGTTCTAATTCTGGACGAGGCTGTTTACATTTCACATAGAGCTAATACACCTTGAAAATACATGGATCCAACTATTTTCCTTCAGAAATGAGTAAATAGTAGGGCAGACCTTTTTCTTTACCCTTGGAATGACAACTGATCTGGGATGAGGAAAACTCTGAATTCAAACCTCTTAAACTGCGTTTAAAATTATCTTTAGTGAATCCAACTATTCTCCCTCCAGCTTTGGGAAAATAGTTGGGCAAACCTGTCATCTGGGCTTATACAATTTTCCAACTGTACCCTGTAGAAAGTTAATCATCTCCAATGGAACCAACTGCTAGCTGTAGGTGGTGAACCATAATGCTTGAGGACGGGATTGTGGTGACTGAGCGGTCCATGAACCAGATACTAAGTTGTTCCATAACACGTAGCACTCCACATCGGCCTTTAATTGGACTAGACGAGCAGTTAGCGAAGAACCTACGATCAATCAGGAAGTTAAGCCCTCTCATCTATACGAATGTCCCGACTACATTCTTTTAATTGTTCTTATGAGAAACACCCAACCATTTTTATCTTAACGGTTCTAGAAGGCTGTGGCTAAATGCCAATTTATTAATATATTAATTTATTAATAATTTATTAATATGCATGGCGATATTTCTTTAAATTTATTGATACACAAG
>CM042138.1:132216631-132251631 GCA_023376005.1 Doryteuthis pealeii | reverse complement strand
AAAACACAGGTTTAAATAAGTTAAGTGGTGAGTTTATTGGCCGACGCTGCAGTGTTTCGATCTATTAATTAGATCATCTTCAGGGCATTTGTTGGTATGTGGAAGGTAATAAGAAATTTTTATCACAGAATAACGAGAAAAGCAAGTGGTAGTCCTTGTTATTCAGTCTGTTTAAAATTTGCGGTTTGAAAAAAAGGAGACGGTTTGAAATATGACGTCAAATATTCTCTTTTACGGTGTGAGTATGGGACTGTGTAAGTGTGTGTATCGAAAAGAAAGCATTGTGCATTTTTTAGGTGTGTGGTTGCGCGTGTGTGTATAAATCTTTTGCGATAAACGACAGCAAAACAAACCTCAAAGTTGTGTGTGTGTGTGTGTGTGTGTGTGTGTGTGTGTGTGAGCATGGTTACCATTGAGAAACGATGTATATTTCAGGTAGCAAGAGAATATTTTTTAATCTTTTTGATTTGCTGTGTGCATTGGATATGTAAAAGGTATATATATAATATATATATATATATATATATATATATATATAACTTTTTGGAGTTGTAAGAGGTATATATATATATATATATATATATATATAACTTTTTGAGTTGCTGTGTGCGTTTGATATGTAAGAGGTATATATATAATATATATATTATATATATATATATATATATATATATATACGCTATAGCTATATATAAGTGTATGTGGGTGGTTGTGAGTTTGTGTATTTGTGTGAGTGTGTTGGCCACCTGAAGTTGGTTGCGCCGAGTAATGAGAAATTCTGTTGTCATGGCAACACCTAATGAAGAAAAACTTTTGGTTACTTATTAAATATACCATACTGATGAAGACCTTCTTCATCTTTGTAAACACTGTGTGTGTCTCTCTCCCCTCTCTCCCTCTGTCTCTCTGTCTCTGTCTCTGTCTCTCTCTGTCTCTGTCTCTGTCTCTCTCTGTATATATATATATATATATATATATAATATATATATATCACAATGTCAGCTTTATCTATTCACTGTTGATAATCTGACGATATCCATAATATATATATATAATATATATATATATGTGTGTGTGTGTGTGTGTGTGTGTGTGTGTGTGTGTGTGTGTGTGTGTGTGTGTGTGTGTGTGTGTGTGAATCTTGCAACATAGTCCCTCTACATTTTAATAACAAATTCCGTTCTTACAAGGCATTTCAGATATTCAAATATGCCTGTGATAAAAAGGGAAATAGACGAGTACATTATAGAATTTAATGCTAATCTCTCTCCCTTCCCCCCCTCTCTCTCTCTCTCTCTCTCTCTCTCTCTCTCTCTCTCTCTCTCTCTCTCTCTCTCTCTCTCTCTCTCTTTCTATAATTCTGTCTTTTCCCTACGTTATTTTTGTCCTTACTCTCTTCACTTTCTCTAATTCTCTCTTTGATTTTGTTTTCCATTTTATTCTTCCATACATTCTTTCTTTTTTTCTTTTTCTTTTCTTTCTTTCTTTTTTCTTTCTATCTTTTCTTTCTTTCTATCTTTTCTTTCATTTCTTTTCTTTCTTTTTTTATTTTGTCTCTTTTTTCTCGCGACTCCTGCATTCTTTACTTACACATGAGTTTGATATTACACTCTCGAACCAGCTATAAGAAGAAAACAAAACAATTTAATACGTTTATAATGATCTGAGAACCAATTGAAGATTGCAAACCTTTTTTCATTCATATAACTGATTTTATATTATATAAAAACTATTTGGCTCTAAGTATTAAACTGTGACATAAGATTATTTCACGGTTACTATTTGCAGGCTTAATACTTTATGTGTGTATTCGTAGTTAGAATATATATAGTGTATATTACACACTACATATAATGTACATTCCAACAGAAATACAAATACAAACACTTTTGGTTCAATTAAACGATACATCTTATTGATAAGAATATTTGTTTAAAAATAAAATGCTCTAAAAATCATAGGATTTGTTTTATGGGCATTTATTGCGCTTACTATGTTAGTTTATCATATCACTTGTCACGCCATCCGCCAATTATCTAGCTGTATTCAAATTACTCTTATAGTAAACATACCTTCCTTTTTAACATATGGGTGCTAGAAGGCGGTGGCTGAGGGTTAATGCGAATTTATAAATTATGACAATTTACTAATACACATGTATTTAATGCTAATTATTGATACCAGTTCATAAAACCAAACCAGTATTATTTACCTAAACTATCAAAAAATATACACAAAAAATAAGAATTAATATTGAGTAATACAAGGATTGATATGCCATATTTTGTCTTTGTATATTCGGCATACACAACCATTCAAACGTGTATATTTACACACACGGGTGCGTATATACATACACATAAAGGAAGTGTGATAATAAAGTATCGAGACAGAAGTTTTACGTTTTAAGATTTTTTAAAAATCAAAAGAAGTTATACACACTTTATTGTTTCACAAAGTTTCAAAAGCTATCACCAAATTGTCAAAACCCAGGTATTAATGTTCCCATACCTAAGTAGTAATATCTCATCCACAGAAAGCGATGTTAATGCACGTATAGGAAAGGCATGGTCGGTCACAACCAAATTATCAGTCATATGGAAATCCGATCTCACTGACAAGTTAAAGCGACAATTCTTCCAGGATGTGGTTATATCAGTACTGATGTATGGCTGCACCATTTGGACCCTAACGAAGCGCCTTGAGAATAAGCTAGATGGGAGCTGCACAGGAATGTTAGGTGCAGTCTTGAACAAGTCGTGAAGCAGCACTCCACAAGGAAGCAACTATATGGCCACCTGCCCCATCTCACAAACCATCCGAGTGAAACGGACTAGGCATGCAGGACACTGCTGGAGAAGCGGGGACGAGCTTATAAGCGACGTTCTCAGACGAACACATGGACATGCTAACGTAGGACGCCCACTAAGGATCTACATTGACCAAATATGCGAGGATGCTGGTTGCTGCGCAGAAGACCTCTCAGGGGCGTTGAATGATAGAGAAGGTTGGCGAGAGATTGTTGTGGATATCCATTCTAATTACGCGACATGATGATGATGATGATGATACCCCCATAATCATATCCCCTTTTTCCATCTTCTCACATCCACCTTTAAAAGAAAGAAAAGTATCTTTACACAAAACATATACAATATCTTATTATAATGGAGATTGTGTGTTTTTCTGTTTGTAACCGAAACTATATTACTACTCAAGTCACAATTCCCTTCGTTATTTACATCACATTCTCCATGATTTTATTTATATTTAAACCTCAATTATTAATAAAATTGCTTCACCTTTTTATTAGTGTTGTCCATATCTACATACAAATAACATGCAATTGTATTTATATATACAAACATAGCGGTTTACAGTATGAATGGGAAGGCTAATTTGCATATTGATATTAAAAATGTGATTTTATTAAATATGTGCTTAGTATTATTGATTTCTAATTGTTTGGTTTTATTTTAATGAATATAAGCAAAAATCTCTTCAATGAATCTTAAATGAAATCCATTAACAAAAAAAATAACTGTCATTTTATTCTTTATTTCTAATTTAACTAAATAGTTAAATAAGTAAAATTCAGCAATGAAAGACGGGAGTGATGGAAGAGTAAGTTTCATTTCTATTTTTGTATTATACCCCCACTCTGTTACATATCTTTTTATCTGCCTTCTTATTAGACTTTCTAATTAAATACGATATTTCATTACATTAAAACTTAAATACTTGCACCCGGAGGGTGCATATATTTGCTAGTTAATACAATATCTACATACAGGCCAAATTCTGTTATTAGATATTTAATCCAATAGTTCCAAAAAATTCCTTTTTGGTGCTGCATTGCTGTTCTTGATCTGATTAGGTAAATCTTTCCAAAAATATATTAGACTATTAGCGAGAAAATGTTCATAGGATACGAGAAAAAGATTAGTCCGAATGGAAAGTGCTACACATGCGCAATCATGTTTTACCCAAACTGACCAATAAAATGTATTGAAAATTGACACAGTCTTAAACAAAATACTAGGCATCTAACATCAGCCTAGACGGCTAGACAAAACCATATTTATAAATAACCAAAAGATTATGTATGAAAATCGTTAGACTGTTAATTAAACAAGCCATAGAAGAACATTTGATCAACAGACAAATTATTCAATATGATTTCACAGATTTGGTCATTGATATGATCAGATACACAAGGGATGAATGAGAAAGGCTGGAGGATCCAGCGGACGAAACGTTATGTTTTTGATACCCTCAATAAAATGAGACCAACAGTCTAAAAAATCAAATATATACACATCAAGCCTCATCAAAAAATATACACATATAATGTAATCCAGCAGTACTTTTAATCTTTAATAAACTGAAACACATATATGGGTTTCAATTTGTATATATATATATATATATATATATATATATATATATATATATATATTGGAGGATATGTGCTTAATTGAAGTCGTACCTAATTTTGAAAATTAATTAGTTTATAATTAATGAATTTAGGCGGGCATATATGTTCAAATGTAAGGCTAAACGAATCGAGAAAATGTCAATCCCTGAATGTACATTTCGAACTATTAGGTCTCATCAGCAAGGTCAAAATGTACATTCAGGGATTGACATTTTCTCGATTCGTTTAGCCTTACATTTGAACATATATGCCCGCCTAAATTCATTAATTATTTACTAATTAATTTTCAAAATTAGGTATGACTTCAATTAAGTACATATACTCCAAAAATTTTCGGCTTAAAGCCATATAAAAAAACAAAACATTTCTTTGTTTACTTAACCTCATATATATATATATATATATATATATATATATATATATATATATATGCTTCGTCCAATGATTGTTTATCATGGGAAGGGGAATTGACATTTGTTTATTTTAGACTAGTTTTTGAATCTTGTTCTATTGGCCAGTATATAAGCAGTGTTCTGACTTATGGAAAAACGTTATTACAATGATTTGTCTATTATATATATATATATATATATATATATATATATATATATACTGATGAAAATAGATTTGACCCACTCTGTTCTGACATTGAGCACTTTTATTCTTTATGATAAAACAATCAATCCTCCTAAACTTATTCTTTTATTCATATCGCATTACTATTGTACACACACACACACACACACACACACACACACACACACACACACTTTCTCGTTCTCCTTATCTTTCTCTCTCTCACACACATGCTCACATACACATACGTACACACACACACACACATATATATATATATATAGTTGTGTTTGGGTGTGGATAGAAATGAATAGATAGATAGATAGATAGATAGATAGACAGAAGTGTATTAATGCACTCATAGATAACTGATAATTCTATCCTCATTTTTATTGGTATATGTACGTGTATGCGTGTAACCCTTTGCGTCTTTATATAAGCGGGCATTTATCTAAGTGTATTTACTGATCTTTGCGTGAGAGCGTGTATTCAGGTATGTGAGCGTATCTCCGTATATCTGTCTGGGTGCGCCCCCTTCTCTACCCCCCCACTCTCTCTCTCTCTCTCTCTCTCTCTCTCTCTCGCGCGCGCGCGCTCTCTCTCCTAGAGAACATTTGTGCTTAAATCATTTGTTGGACCTTCGGTCGCAAGGTTACGACCTTAGCTCGGCATGAATAACGACGGCCCGATAAATGAGTTCGATTTTCACTGCCGGTTGATTTATTTGTCATTTACTCGTTCCTCTGATGTACGATACTGTGTCAAAAATAAATCGGAGCACTTGTGAAATGATAGCTGCACCCACAGCGGATCATTGTGACGCACGGAGATGAACATTTTCAATATCCCTTCTCTATCGTACATAGAATCAAGTACTGATACAATCAAACACTCCTAAAATCCCAAATGTAATAATATTCAAGTTATTACATTCTCACAACTACGCTTACACAAAAACTTCTAGAAGAATGCTCATGTTTTCACATGTCCATGAATAAGGGCCGGTTTAGCTCAGTCGGTAGAGCGTTCGGCTAGAAATCACAAGGTTCCTGGTTCGATACCAGCCATCGCCAGCTCAGCTTATGAGTAGCACAGGGATATGTGTGGTAAAGTGGGAGCTAATGGTAGGTGTGGTGCTCCACCTCAGATGCTAAAATAATATCCTTGATCTAGTGAAAAGGGGATAGACACCCTCGCTGTCTGGCTGGTACAGACTTCAGGCCTCCCCAACGAATTTACTTACTTTTTTACTTATTAATTTTTACTAAATGGGTATAACTTTTATTTTTTTATTTTTTTACCGGCCCTCGCCAACTCAGCGTATGTGTAGCACAGGGATATGTGTGGTAAAGTGAGGAGCTAATGGTAGGTGTGGCGCTCCACCTCAGATGCTAAAATAATCTTGGTCTGGTGAAAAGGGGATAGGCACCCTCGCTGTCTGGCTGATACAGACTTCAGGCCTCCCCAACGACTTTACTTACTGTTTTACTTATTAATGTTTACTAAATAGGTATAACTTTTTTTTTACCGGCCCTCGCCAACTCAGTGTATGTGTAGCACAGGATATGTGCGGTAAAGTGAGGAGCTAATGGTAGGTGTGGCGCTCCAGATGCTAAAATAATCTCCTTGGTTTAGTGAAAAGGGGATAGGCACCCTCGCTGACTGGCTGATACTGACATTAGGCCGCCCCGACGTCTTTACTTTATATACACACATGGTATATTGACTTACGAGTCACCCTACTTATGAGTTTACCGAGTTAAAAGCTGTCAGTCGTAATTTTTTTTTTTTTTTTGCGTTGGCAGCTCAAATTTGAAGTACGGGAGATCTTCAGATACGCTTATGCTAATAAGTTCATTAAAAACATTTAAATTTCCAAAATTATTATACCAAAGAAAAATAATTCATAAAAAATAAACATTAAAACATACTAGCAAAATAAAAAACACCCTCCGGGCGATGTAAAAATAATTTTTTGTAAGATATTGCTTGAGGAGGTTGAAGTTAAAAATTAAATGTCGAAGAGTTTGAACCATAAATCATGAAATCATCAAATTTATTAAAGGAGTAAAATAAAAATAAAACAATTTGAAATCGAAACTAAGTTCTATTAAATTTCAATATCTATTAAAATAAAACAAACTATATTTAAATATATGATACTGGGGATGTATCTATTAAAACTTGTTTTAAAAACAATGAGTACTGTCTAATGTTGCATGCTCAAATTTATTCTATGTTATGACGATTTCGGGTATAGTGACGTAAGCAGTGACGTAGCTTTTGTTACAGACAAAAACCGGAAGCGAATCTCCATTATTAATAGAGATTACAGCATATATTCATTACATTCTATCTTATTATGCTTTTCATATGATACAATGCCATTTTTCTTATTTAAATAAACGTAAAAAAAATTAGAGTGTTTTTGAAGGGGGTGCTGGTAAGGATTAATTACATTTCACTTTATTTCAATGTGGATAATTGATTTGATATACGAGGAAATTGAGTTACGATCAGATCGAATTAAACTCGTAAGTCAAGGTATGACTATATTCAAGTTATTACACTCTCATAAATACGCTGACACTTTCACATGCACATAAATATAAATATGTATATACACACTGATTTAAATTCTAATATAAAACGTCGTCGTCGAGGTAGCCAAAAGTCGGTATCAGCGAATCAGCGAGGGGGCCTATCCCCTTTTCACTAGCGCTAGACCAAGGAGATTGTCTTTGTGTCTGAGACAGAACGCCACACCTACCATCAGCTCCTTACTTTACAGATCCCTGTGCTATTCATACGCTGAGTTGGCGAGGGCCGGTATCGAACTAGGAACCTTGTGGTTTCTAGCCGAAAGCTCTACCCACTGAGCCAACCCGGCCCTTTAATGATTATTGTGATTCCTTTTTAAAAGCTAAATATATTTTTCAGAATTTGTGTCCATAAATATAGATAATGCATTGTCTCTAATTGGTTCATTGGAAAAATTATTTTAATCTTGAAAAAATTGTTCTAAAGCTATTCAAAATGGTTGTAAATAATATTGAATGCTCCAGGCTTGAATTGAGGTCCATCGGTGGTTGAGAGGAGCAAATCATGTGTAATTTACAGAAACGTGTGTGATGTTGGTTAGATAGTTTGATTTTACGGCATGTCATCCTTTGTTGGGTTATTTTATGCTGAAGACTTTTTGTTTTATTTATTCTTGATAGTTATTCAATTAAAAAAAAATTAAACTCAATTTTTTAAACAAATTCTTAAACACATGTTTGATATATCTGACCATAGTTCAGCTACAGCGGGTCAGAGTGCCCATAGGAGTAATGGCGTGAAGAGGTACTCCACAATCCCCAGATCTTCAGAATTGAAAGTTCACCATCAGATGCTGTTTAAGTTCATAACCAGGATATGAAATACGGGATGTGTACAGAGAAGTATGCTTTAGCAAATAAAATGTTTATACAATTTTATTTATTATTATTATCTATCATAGTAAATACAACTTCAGTTTCGGTACTTTTCAACACACCACGTAGTCACTGAGTTGCTAGAAGTAAGTTTTTATTTGTCTCATACCCCACCTGTATGGACTGGGCACAAGGCTCCGTTTTAACGTGGGCCCACCCACAAGCCGAAGCTAATGGGTGGGAGAGAACAAAAATTGCGTCGATCCCATCGGCATTCCCCTCAAGGGGGGCGCCTCAGGCGCTGGGCAATAAACCCAGCCCTGTCCCCAAAGGGGGCAGGAATTGCCTGGAGGGATGGCCCTCTGGGATCGACGCTATTATTATAACCTAACCGGTCCAACGGCCGAAGCTCGCCGGACCCCCAGTCGAAACCGGGTGAGTTGCTAGAAGTAAGTTAAACGTAAAGTTGGCAGAGTAGCTTATTTTCGCTATCAGACAAACATGAGGGTGTCTATTACCTTTTCCCTAGCTAGACCAGAGAGGTTGTTTTTACCGCCTGAGGTGGAAAGTCATACAGACCGTCAGCTCCCAACTTTACCGCATAGATCCAAGTTGTGTGGCTTATGTGCTGAGTTGCCTTGGACCAGTATCTGGAAAAGTGGGTTCAACAAGGATGATGTTCTACCGAGTGAGCAAGGCTGCATTTTGACAAATTCCTTATATGTACCCAACCTCACCTGATTTTCTACAATAGCTAGTGAATACTGAGAAGGTGCATTTACCATGTTTAAAGACAGGATTCTTGCTTTTTCTTTAATTTAAACACAATAGATAAAAGTATTTGAATATGATTAAATAGATGAATCGAGTGACTTGGATTATTTTATGAACAACTAGCAGAGCTAACCGATGTTTCCCGAGATCTTATTCATATTTGTATATTTAGATTAATTGCAAATGATTTTTCCATATATTTGTTTTCTTATCTTTTTCTTTAATATATTCTTGTTTTTAAATTGTTTATTTTTATTCTTCTTTTTGTTTATATATTTTCTTTTATTTGTATTTTCTTTGCTTTCTATTATGTTTATCCTCTATTAATTTGTTTATATTGTAATTATTCTTAATTTATTCTTAATATATCATTGATTTATACCCTTATTTGATTTGTATTTAGTTTTTCTTACGCCTCACAGACAAAATTAGGGTATGGATAGTATTATACTTTGATATTTGCTGGTCTTCAGGGCCAACATTGGTTGAATTTTATATAATCCATTTTAAGACGAATCGCATACACTGTAACGATGTTATATACTCGTTCAATATCGGGTATACAAACGGGGATATAGTTCTCAGGTATACAATGGGGTGAGAAACAGATAGATATATTAGAGATGATAATAGTTAATTGTCTTACTTTACATTTTGCTTACATCGTCTACTCGTATGGACGCCATGTTCTCTTGTCGATCTTACTTCTCTTCGGGATTCTGCTGAGGTTCATTTTTCTTTGTTCTGGGCGGGTCATTGCTTGTTTTAACATTTAATTAACACAATAAGACTTGCTTGTTTCTTGATCAAACTTTTATTTTCAACCTTGCCCATTTGACTCCGCCGTGGGTGAGTTGCGAACCCTAATAGACATCCTCTCTGATAGGGTGTCGTCTCGCATCTGACCCACTAAACTAAAACCTATTCCCACTCGTCCAATCGCGCGCTTTCAAAGGGTCAAGTAGAAGGTCATCATCCGTCAGGACTGTGTGTAACTTTCCATGTACCCCGTCATTTTAAGTTAACAAACTCTATTCAAAATTCGTTCTACAGGTACGTTCGTAATCTGTGACTGCTCATAAATTATGTAACAACGATATTCTTTCTATTTTACAATCTTCGTTTTCAATTAAACTAATTTTTTTATTACCTTCGTTGGTTATTCAAGGCCAAATCCACCCTTATAGAAGAACAGTAATGTTATCATTTAACCTATAACTGGGGAGATGAGACTGTTTATTCATTTCACAACGGTATTAGTCCGAAACGGAGCGTAATAACGCGACCGGAGTTCGTAAACACTTACGGCGATGTTACAATGCAGCAACAAGTTGTTGATGTCCACTAAATTTTAATGATGTTCTTTGTAATATGAATAATAAGTTATTTTCTTTTGATGAATTTAATCTACAACATAAACAGAACATGAAATACTCACGTTCACACACACACACATACGCACACATACACAACCATTAAAATAAAAAAGTTGTAGTTCGCGGAATGGTCTATTGTTGGTATCAGCCGGACGGCGAGGGGATCTATCCCCTTTTCACTTGCGCTAGACCAGGGAGATTGATTTCCCTGGGTTGGGGCTCCCACTTTACCAACATATCAGATTACCCAATCTGTGCTATTCATACGCTGAATTGGCGAGGACTGGTACCGAACCTAAAACCTTGCGGTTCCTTGGCAGGTCTTCTACCGACTCAGCTAATGAAATAATGTATATAAATAATTACTTGATAAAAGAAAATATCTAATAATATATGAATATTGCAATGCCAAACATCTGCAGATATACAAAGTTCAGCAAAAATGGACTCTTTATTACACTATGTAATTACGAAATTAAAGACAATAAACATAGCAATTAATATGACAGAAATTGCATTGTTTTTTAATTGCTTGATACAGGAATCGGTTTGATAGATGAAATGAGTACACTTTTCGTTATCATGTAATTCAGAGACAATTATAACTATTATATTATTTTTCTCTATATCAATGTAAACAAAATAAAAATTTCTCTTTGGATATAAGAATATGAAGACGCAATCGGAATACAAGAATATCTAGATAAGATGTGGAATACAAAAATATCTAGGCGCAAGCGGGATACAAGAATATGTAGATGCAAACGGAATATAGGAATATGAAGACAAGATGTGGAATAGAAAGATATGCAGGCGCAAGCACAAAACAAGAATATGTAGATGCAAGCGGAATAGAAGAATATGTTGAGCAAGCCGAATACCAGAATATCAAGACCAGAAGTGGAATAAAGGAATATGTAGACAAAAGTGGAATACAAGAATATGTTAACAAAAAAAAAAAAGGGAATACAATGTTATATGGGCAAATATTAAAATTGAATACATTTGATGTTATCTAAACTTAATTTTGGAGAATACAAATGTACAATTACCAACATGGCTTTTTGCTGCACTCTGTTCATTGCTACAGTCAACTATTTGTCCGCGAGAAAAACATATTTTACAACCTCTTTCCTGGGTCCAAATTATTTGCTTACACACTTGTGCAAATTAACTGTGCAAATTAACGAAACAGAATATTCCGTTATTTATTATAATGGCGATCTCCCTCTAAGGCTTTCAAGTTTGCTCGTACGGGATTACAATTTTCGTATGCTTCCTTGGAGTAACGTCCATCGCAGACAATGGCCCTATGACAACTAATCTACAGTATAGGCCTGGGTCTTATAAAAATCTGTTGCGACAACAGATGACGCGTTATTTTTCAAGACCAAATAAATGTCATCATACAAAGGAAACGCACTTGTCATATTCTTATATGAGTGGTACCTTTCTTGATAGCTATTGTCTCTAAGTACCATATTCACATTACATAGATTGTTAATAAATATTGAAAATTATTTGTCAAAAGTATCTCATTGTTTCCTCGGGAAAAGTATGGGGCACCCAATGAGAATCGAACTCACTATCAATTGTCTGCAAGAATAGCTTGATAACCATTACACTACGTAAGGTGCCCCACCCGTGAAGCATATATATTCAAAAAGCCTCTCTGCCTGATGAATGCATGAACGGAATGAAATCAAGGGTTACAGAATTACTTCCACGCAATATATATATATATATATATATATATATATATATATATATATAATATGGGTGCTATATTTGTAAGTAAACAGTGCTCAATATCTTTGATAGAGAATTTATATCTAAGTTAAAGTTGTGTGGACATGGAGCCAACGGCGCTCGGTTACTGAGAGTTTCTCGCCTATGCAATATTCAGAGCAACCTCGATGGTCTGAAGATAGTGTCAGTAGAGACCTGAGGAGACTTACTCTCACTCCAGTGAAAAATCACCAGCTAACTCCGGTGGGTAAAAGTAAAAAGGAGTAAATTAAATATAATAATAATAAATAATAATAATAATAATAAAGTGAAATTGATACCAATTGTGGTTGGTGCACTTGAACAGTCCAAAAGGATTGGAAAAGGGTTTGGAAAGTTTGGATATCAGAGGAAGGATTGAAACCATTCAGAACACTGCACTGCTGCAATCTGCCAGAATACTCAGAAGAGTCCTGGAGACCTGAGGAGACTTGCTGTCACTCAGACTCCAGTGAAAGACCATCAGCTAACACTGATGTGAAAACTCAAAAGGAATAATAATAATGATAAATATAATTATAATTATAATCATAATAGACCCACCCTCTCCATTTCTTACCCTCTTGCGTATGTATTTTCGGTATCTATAACATACTTTTTTATATATACCTTTCACATTTAAAACAGAAAAGACGTTAACAATCTAGACTCGCAACTTCATCATCATCATGTCACGCTATTAGCACGGATATCCATGAAAATCTCGCCCAGCCGTCACTATCATTCATTGTTCTCGGGAGGTCATCTAAGCAGCAGCCAGTATCCGCACAGAGCTGGTTAATGTACGTTTTTGCTGGCCGGCCCACACTGGCGTGCCATGTGCTAGGTTCCAATGGAGGATGTTACTTATGAGTTCGTCCGTGCTTCTCCAACAGTGTCCAGCGTGCTCGTATTACTCGGATGGTTTGGGTGATATGGGGCAAGTGGCCATACAGCTGTTTTCTCGTTGGGTGTTGTTTCGACGTCTGTTGTTAAGGAAACTTAACTTTTGTTCGCTATCGTATAATGTCCCGTATTACTATAACAAAGCAATTTCACTCTAATCTGTAGTGATACCAGTTTGAGTGATCACCGGACGGACGGATGGATTCCTCATATATATATATATATATATATATATATATATATATATATGGAATCACGTGTTTTATATATAAGTAATTTAGCAGTTCGAACTATTGATTAGAACGTTGTTGATCTCTCAAGATTTAATTTCCGTAATGTTCTGATCTGCAGAGCATTCTTATTATTAAAAAGAATAAAAAGAAACTTCAGTGAATTCTGTTTATCTAATTATTTTTCTTTGAAGATTTAGCGCTATGAGAAAGAGAAAGAGAGAAAGAGACAAAAAAAACAAAAAAAAAAAAAACAAACAAGTGAAACGGAGAGTTTTTAACAGCCAATGGAAAATTATGAGAGAAAGAAAAAGCGTAAGAAAATGAGATTTTTTAGAACTGGAAGAAGAAAGAAATAAAGAAATAAAGAAACAAAGAATATAATGCTTGACAAAACGAGCTGTTCCTAAGAATTAGTAGAAGAATTAGTGGAAGAAAGAAAGAAAGAAGATAATAGTGAAAAATTGCGGTTCGTAAGAGTAGTGGAAGAAAGAAAGATAAAAAGTATAACGTGACAAAATCAGCTATTCGGAAGAGGTAGTGGGAAAAAGAAAAGAAGAAAGAAAGAAAGAAGATTAAACGTGAAAAAACTAGCTCTTCCTAAAAGATTAGAAGAGAGCAAGTAAGAGAGAAAGAAAGAAAGAAAGAAAGAAAGAAGAAAGAAAGAAGATTAAACGTGAAAAAACGAGCTCTTCCTAAACATTAAAAGAGAGAAAGTAAGTAAGAAAGAAAGAAAGAAAGAAGATTAAACGTGAAAAAACGAGCTCTTCTAAAAGATTAAAAGAGAGAAAGTAAGTAAGAAAGAAGAAAGAAAGAAGATTAAACGTGAAAAACGAGCTCTTCCTAAAAGATTAAAAGAGAGAAAGTAAGTAAGAAAGAAAGAAAGAAAGATTAAACGTGAAAAACGAGCTCTTCCTAAAAAGATTAAAAGAGAGAAAGAAAGAAAAAGAAAGAAAGAAGATTAAACTTGAAAAAACGAGCTCTTCCTAAAAGTCATTGGAAGAAAGAAAGAAAGAAGAACGAAAGAAAGAAAGAAAGAAAAAGAAGAAGGTAAAGCTTGAACGAATGAGTTGTTCCTAAGAGTTGGAGGAAGAAAGAAAGAAAGAAAGAACGTAATAATTACATGTAATGAAGAAGACATGATAAGGAAAAAAGAATACTTAAAAAAGGAAGTGTTGAAAAAATATAAAATTGTATTGAAAGAGAATAGAAAAAAAAGTGTAGAAATTTTTTCAACGAACGAGTTTAAAATGTATTGAATGAAAGAAAAAGAAAAGACGAAAGAAAAGTGAGAAAAAAAAAAAGAAATATAAATAAAATAAAGTTCAAATCATAAACCATTTCTCATTCATACTTTTTCAAATGTATATATAAAAGTAATATTCTGTCGGTCTGTCTGTAAATGTGTATCATTGTTTTGTATGACAACCAAGAGAACATCCTTTTATAAAAGAAAATTATTGGAGACAAGCAAAAGCAATGTTCCATGAAATCTACACCCTATTCTTGTCCGAAAGGGTTTTTTTCAAAATATTTACCCCTCATTTTCCAAAAGGAAACTAAAAAGAAGATTAAGAAAGATTTTAAAAATGATTAAAAAAATAAAACAGTATAAAAAAATATAAAAAATGCATAAAAGATTATTAAAAATAACAAAACAATAAAAATCAATAAAAGCACATAAAATAAAATAAAAAAAAATATAAACAAGAATAATAAGAAGAATATTAAAAAACAATCTATACATATATAAAGTGCAGTTGTGTGTGTGTGTATGTCCGGAGGAAACTTCGAAAATAAAACAATTAACAACAAGTAAATATATATACACATTGAATATCACCAGGGCTTGGTTTTTGAGCAAAAATAATGATTTGATTTATATTCCTGAAATAACTAAAAAATAAAATTTAAATGATAACAACATGTCTTTTTTTTTTTGCATTTTGTATTTTAAATAGGAGACAATATTTTTTTATTTTCAGAGTAGTTGGATAAGGGCAATGTCTTTTTACATAGGGATTTAATGGGGCCTCCTGCAAGGATCCAACCCGTGATTCAACAATAATGGATCTGAGAGACGACCTTTTTTACCCCGTTTTACTTAGGTGACACCGGGTATCCGCTTCAAGTAATATATAAAGAATAACAGATAATGAAATATATATAGAGAAAAATAATTGTTATTAATCTATATATATAAATATTGATAAGAGTTTATTTTTTAACTTTTTAAATCCCGATAATCACCTGATAACTCTGATAGTATACAATATTAGCAGATTTACCTGGCGATTTACCAAGCATTGCCCGGAATAATTCTGACACACAGTTTAACACATTTTATGGATAAAAAAAAATATAAGCTGCACACAGCGAAACATTTTAAATATAAAAAAAATTTTTTCTTCGTTTCCATTATAAAATACATTTTTGTTTTCCCATATGTTAGAACACTTGTGAACAGCTGACATATAGCTGGCCATGTAAAAATCATGGATTTGACATCGTCCTTCCCAACAAATATGAAAAACATACGAAAGTCTCTATCCCCCTGCCGTCTAATGACTCTCTCTTTCTCTCTCTCTCTTCTCTCTCTCAACACACACACACACACACACACACACACACACACACACACACATATATATATATATATATATATATAAAGATAATCTACTGAGTCAGACGAACCTACTATTAGTTTCGCATAAAGCTCTTCAGGGCTAAAATCTGACTGAAGAAGAAAATCTTCTTCAGTCAAATTTTAGCCTGAAGAGCTTTATGCGAAACTAATAGTAGGTTCGTCTGACTCAGTAAATTATCTTTTTTACTTGGCTCTACTTAGGTATCGAGCACTTTTTACAGATTAGCTTCTCCTAGCGGTTATATGAATATATATATATATTATATACATAATATACATATAAATTGTTTTTTCTTTGGCCAAATACTGTACCAATAGATTATTTTTTGTTGGTACGAATATCTTGGTCTTTTTTTTTTCAATTTTTTTTTTCTTCCTGGTTGATGTTTGGTAGTATATTTTTACAATCAAACTCTCTGCTGGGTTTTTTCTCTCCGCAAGGATCTACCAACACGCTTGGTATATTATATATATATATATATATATATATATATATATATATATATATATATATGTTGCTCATATGGTAACCCAAAAATTTTTTGTGTCCTGGGTATGACATTAACGTGAATCTAGTGATGAAGTTTCAATTCTGGAAACCTGGGAAACGTGAAGTACACCTTTATCGACGTTATTCTCAAGTCCACCCTGACTCGGAGTGGTAGTACTTGTTGAGTCACATCTTTGGGCTGAATAAATAAAATGGATGAATAAAGCAAAATGTCTTCGGTATAAAATAATCCAATTGACATGCCGTAAAATCCAACCAACCAACAAACCAACCCACCGGACCGGATTAACACAAAGTCTGTTTTACGTTTGGATTTAAAAGAAATTAATAACTGTAGAAATGGATCCGCGAGACCAGCTTGCTAATCATTACACACTTACAAAATGAACTGGAAACTGGAATCAAAAGTTCTAAATATCACCAGACACAGCCCAGATGTCAGAATAGATGAGAGGTACAGCTAGACTAACATAATTATTATCTATTAATAATGGAGATTTGCTTCTGGTTTTTGTATGTAACAAAAATTACGTCACTGCTTACATTACCCAAAATCGTCATAACATAGAATAAATACACTCAAAATCGTCATAACATAGAATAAATACACTCAAAAGTTGAACATGCAACATTAGACAGTCCTCATTGTTTTTTTAAAACAAGTTAAATAAATAAATGACTGGTAGTATATATCTATATATATAAAATATAAAATATGGGGGGTATGAAAAATACGAATGCCATTTCGACCGGTTCTTTTTCAAGTATAAACACCGGCGATGAATAAAAGTCAGATTGTATAAGAAATATTCTTTAGGAACGACTGGGGGTGAGCCAGAGGAGGACAAACAAACAAAACAAAAAAGGTGGGGGGAATATATATATATATAAACCCCTCAGGTCAAACCAGGATTGGAAATATCTCACAACAAGTAAAGGGAGTGTTTGGGCTTTTGTCTGCACAATATCTCTCTCTCTCTCTCTCTCTCTCTCTCTCTCTCTCTCTCTCTCTCTCTCTCTCTATCTCTCTAAATATATATATATATATATATATATATATATATATATATTATAACTAAATCCAACTAACCAAACCAAATCAAGCAAATATACATATTTATTTCAGTAAGTGCGCCTCCCAATCGTTTGCTATAGAGTAGTGAGTTATAACCTCATTAAGTTTACAATACTTGTGGCCAAATCTAACCTATGTCTAATTTTTAAAAAAATCCATGGTTTCTTCCAGTGGTGTAATGCTTAGTGACTTAAACTAGCAGACCCTTGTTAGTGAGTTCAATCCTCGATGCCTACATCATACTTCTGGGCCTAATGCCAAGCTAACCTAAGCTTCGTAAATCCTTACGAATGAGTAATAAGATTAATCTCCCCTGAATTCCCCATTTGTGTGGTATGGTGCCAAATAAAGTCTATGATTAGTAAATAACTAATTGCATGTAGATTACTAGTTCAGATATGTTTTGGCCGGTTTAGCTCAGTCGGTAGAGCATTCGTCTAGAAATTGCAAGGTTCCAGGTTCGATACCAACCGTGCCAACTGTAGCACAGCTGAGTAGTAAAGCATCTGGGGGATGACGTTAACAAAAACAATCTTCCTTATCTAACACAAGCGAGATGGAGTTAGACTCCCTCGCTGTTCGGCTGATACCGATAATATGCCATTCCGCAAAATTCGCTTACAACTGCACACACACACACACACATATATATATATATATATATATATATAATATATTAATATTAATAATGGAGATTCGCTTCCGGTTTTTGTCTGTAACAAACATTACATCACTGCTTATGTCACATTACCCAATATCGTCATAACAGAATAAATGCACTCAAAATTTGAACATGCAACATTAGACAGTCCTCATTGTTTTTTAAAGCAAGTTTTAATAAATACATGACTGGTATTATATATCTATATATAGATTGTTTTTTTTAATACATATTTAAAGTTTATATTTCAATTTTTTAAATTTTTTAATTCTTTAATGAATTTGATGATTTTATTTACTTAGAGTATAACTCGCTGACATTGAATTTTTTATTCCCACCCTCAGGCAATATGTTTCAAAAATCTATTTTACATCGCCCGGAAAGCGTTTTTATTTTGTACTAGTTATTATAATGAGGATTGTGTGTTTGTCTGTCTGTAAGCGAAACTATATCACAACTCAATTCACAATTCCCTTAGTTATTCATGTCACATTCTTCGTAATTTTATTTCTGTTTAAACCTCAATTATTAATAAAATTGTCTTATGTTATTAAAACTGTTAGCAATATCTACATACTAATAATATGCAATTGTGTTTATATATAAAACAGAATAGCGGTTTACAGTGTGAACGGGAAGGCTAATTTCCATATTGATATTAACAATTTGATTTTGATAAATATATGCTTGGTATTATTGATTTCTAATTGTTTGGTATTCTCTTAATGAATACTAGAAGTGGGTACCCGGCGTCGCCTGGGTAGAGGAGGATTTTTTTTAAGTTAGTCTCACAGATCCATTATTACTTATCACGACGAAAATATATAACAATATAGTAAGAAATTTTCATTCAATGATTTACAATTTTAAAAACAGATATAAATGATGCAATTAATTCAATCAATTAATATTATATTTCAAAGCGGAAAAAAAAACATACAAAAAAAAGAAAAGATAAACAAAATAACATGCAAATGACTTTCCCTTCTGTTACTTTTAAAATTTGAATTTTTAAATATCTTTCCAAATATAACTCAAATCTTCATTATTTCTTGCTCAAAAACCAAGCTCTGGTGAAATTTAATGTGTATATATATATTTACTTTGTCGTTAATTGTTTTATTTTCGAAGTTTTCTCCGGACATACAGATTCACACAGTAATAATGAATCTGCGGCACTAACTTAGAAAAAAACCCTCTACCCAGGCGACGCCGGGTAGCTGCTGCTAGTTTACTATATGTTGAATAATCTATTATTTTCTAGTGTTTTTATTTATTTATATATTTATTTATTATTATAAGTGCTATTATTGGTATTTTCATTATTACTGTTGTTGTTGTCGTCGTCGTCTATAATTTTATTCTTATTTACCTATTTTTGTTTATTTACTTTATTTTTATTTTATTTTGTTTTAGTCTTTGGAGTCGCTTTTTTCAGGTGGATTAGTCGAATCTTTTTTTTCATGCTTACCTGCACAAATCTTAAACTATAAGTAGCTACGTGCAAAACATGCTCTTTTAATACGCACGGAGATTGTTAAAAATATTTTTAAACGACAATAAAAAATGGAAAATTAACTTTTTAAATTTTATTTTACGTTTAATATAAAGAACAATTCCAAGTTTATGTGTTATAAAAAAGAAAAACAGATTTCTCTTACATAAAACCTAAATTTTTGCATTTAAAAGTAAATTTACGTAAAAAAAGCGCCATTTCTTAATCTTTGTTGACAAAATTATCGCATCTTGACGTGTGCACTATTTTTTGTATGGAGGATTATACGTAATATGTTTTCAAACAAATAAATAATAAATTTCTTCAAACACTGTTTGTTTGAGTTCTACAAAGTATAATTATACTAGCGTCACGGATTTGAACCTATTATCGCTGAAGCAAAAAATACAACAACAACAACAATACCCAAAACCCAGATTTTTTTTATATCCCTTAGCAACCCCCATTAATAAAAATGACGACAATTTGTAATTCAAACATTATTTTCAATTAAAAAAAAATAAAAACCGAAATATGTTATGTCATTATTTTTAGCTAGATATTTTTTATACAATATTTTCTTTGATCAATAAATACGATTTTGATATCCGCTAAAGAAAAGTATTTATCTTACATTTTATAAATTTAAAAAAAATTCCCTGAAAAAAAAGATTAACAAGTAGACAATAGGAACTTTTAATATAAAATTCTCTAGAAAATAACCTAACAATTTAGAAAAAAAAAAAAAAAAATTTTTTTTCTTATTTACGAGGTTTAAGTTTCAATGTTAAAGATGCCCTATTACCAAAACCGAATTAGTAGCGATTTAGTTTTTTTTACATATGTTCCGTCATTAAATAATCTTTCCAAAAATGTAAAAATCATTTATATAAAAAAAGAAGATATTTGTACGGGGGATCAATGCGCGAAAATAAAACTAACGAAAAAAATGATTAGCCTTTTCAATTTAGTAAGCATTTATTTACAATAAAAGTTCGTCTTTTATAACTTCATATACCGAAAGTTTTATTAAAATCGGATAGTTTGTTTATTTTATATCATTTTTAGAAGAATTTTCTGTGATCACCCTTTTTTAGAGCCAGCGATAGAGCTAACTATAAGTAATATTTAATATTCTGAGATAAACATTTGTCCATTTCTTTTTCAGTTTTAAAATTTATAATAACTCATATACCTTACAAAAATTAATTTCATATAACCTTACAATTAAAAAAAAATACTCAAACGAAATACGATAAAACATGAATGTAAGCAGATTCAGTTTTGTGAAGCTAGTAACTTATCTTTATATGTAAATTCATTATGGGCCGAGTTAGCTCAGTCGGTAGTTCGATTCCGGCCCTCGCCAACTCAGCGTTATGAGTAGCACAAGGATCTGTGCGGTAAAGTAAGGAGCTGATGGTAGGGGTGGTGCTCCACCTTATATGCAAAAACAATCTCCTTGGTCTAGCGCTAGTGAAAAGGGGATAGACTCCCTCGCTGATTGGCTGATATCGAAATTAGTCCGCCCCGACGACTTTACTTTACTTTACTTACATTATTTCATAGAAGAATAATTATCTTTTAAGATGGCTCGATTAATAATAAGCCTAACGTTGCCAATTCACGAGGAGATCAAAGTTGAAATGATTGCAGCCGAAGATAATTATTAAAAGCTATCAACAAAACTATTGCCTATCTAAAAGAAAAGAAAAACAAAATACAAAAGAAAAAAGAAAAAAAGAAAAAAATGAAGACGAACAACAGGTTATCAAAATTTAAGATCGAAAAAGAATAATTAAACATAGTTATCTATTAACGGTCTTATTTTATACTGTCCTGGTATGATGTTAAACTGCCATCTAGTGGTGAAGTTCCAATTGTGAACTCTGAGGAATGCGGAGTACCCCTTTATCAGCATTACTTCCAGATCCACTTGACTCGCAGTTGTAGTCACTGTTAGGGTGTAATCTATGGTTTAAATAGATTTAAAAATAAGTATTAAAAAAAATTGAACACCAACAAGAATGAATCAGACAAATATTTTCTGTTTCTCTGAATGTTTGAGATGAGGCTTGATGATTAGTATTATCTGCGTTATTCGGACTATTGTCCTCCTCTTCATTGTTATCTGTACAACGTTTCGACCAATATGCCCTACGGCCTTAAGTAGACCGAGCATAGAAATGAATACAATATGGGAACCCATAATTAAAAAGGCTAAATCAGATTTTTTAAAAATGAGTCTAGGAAAAAAAAATCATACATAAAAATTGAATAGGTAGATATTCTTGTTTTGATGAAAGATGGAAATTAGCAAATAGAATTAGGAAGTTATATAACAAGCGACAAACATTTTTACAGCTGGGAAAATGTAGTTTATAAATACCGGGCATTTTAAATCATCGTCAGGACAGCTAAGTATAAGTGTTGCTGACGATAATCTGTCCTGACGATGATCTGAATTTCGTATGCCCGGTATTTTATTTGCTTTATCTTTTCTAAAAAAATAAGTGAATATTTCGTTCATGTAAACAATAATAAATAAAATCAAAACACTTGTGTTGACTTATCAAAACAATTAATTTCATCCTGAACATCGTTTATTTTTTTTACTTTCATATGTAATTTAGGCAGCAGGTACTCTTGTATATACAAGGTGTATAAAAAAGTGTCGAGTTTTTTAAAACCTTTAGACACACCTTGCATTCTGAAAAGATATTCCATTCATTGTTCATTTCTATCTTTTTAAATACAGCTTCAAACTCTGCACTTTTATGATACACACCGCTTATTCTGGAAAAAATAACGTTCCATTCGTTGTTCATTTCTATCTTAGTAAATACAGCTTCAATCTCGATACTTTTATGACACACCTTGTAAAATTTGATGAAAATAACTAACAAGGATTTTGTGTTGAGCTTTTAATTCATCTTTTCCTGTTTGCGAGTGAGATTTTACAATTGTGGTTGAAGGCAGTGTAGTCCGAGTACAGGTACTTCTGATCATACTAGATCAATGAGTACTCCATAGTTGATGACTTGTTCTTAAATACGACTAAAAATACTAAACACGTGTGTGTGCATATATATATATATATATATATATATATATATATATATATATTATATAAAAAATTATAGCAAACAATATTTTCAATATATATATATATATATATATATATATATATATATATATTATATATATATATATATATTTGAAAATATAGTTTGCTCGATATTTTTTATAGAGCAAATATATCTAAGTTAGAGAAGCGAAAAAATAAAGTCAACGAGTCTTGGCATCTATCAGTATCTCACCATGGAATTTTCAAAACAAGTTTTGCCGAAAAATACTTGGTTTGAAAATCGCAGTGGCGAGAAACACAAAGTTACCAGACCTCGTTGAATTTATGTATTCGCTACATATATTGGTCACAGTCATTTCTCACATATGCGTGTTTTCAATCCAAGTTGGTTTTTAAATAGTTTGAAAATCACATAGGCGAGGAACTGACAGTTATCCAACGCTGTTGACTATTTTTCTTCGCTACCCAAAGTTGTATATATATATATATATATATATTAAGAAATTTGAAAAACGAAGTGTTCCAAAAATAAGATGAATTTATTTATCGACGCTTAAACGTTTCGGTTTATTTAAACCTTCATCAGGATAGATTTTGGGGTGAAGGAATTGATGGATGTTTTGTAGATGACATGAGCTAAAAAATATTTATAAATAATTTTCATCTATCCTAATGAAGGTTTAAATAAACCGAAACGTTTAAGTGTCGATAAATAAATTCATCTTATTTTTGGAACACTTCGTTTTTCTAATTTTTATATTGTCGGATTTATTTCCATATTTACCCCATATATATATATATATATATATATATATATATATTATATATATATGTGTGTGTGTGTGTGTGTGTGTGTGTGTGTGTGTGTTTTCAGAGTGCGTATGTGTATGTGTGTGTTTTGCACTTGTGTTTGTAACTATATTCATATTCATTTACAGATGTGTGAATTATCATGCATAGGTGCGTATGCAGATATCTCTATGCTTACTGAAGTGTTCACGCATGTATCTGAAAGTGCAGGCGTATTCTGCAACACATCTGTCGAGCTACATACATTTTGTTGTATTTGTATGCGTTAGTGTCGATGTGCGTCTGTGTGTGTATCAGTCTATCCTTGTGTTTCCATTTCTGCCTGTAAATGCCTATATCTGCTCGTGGCTGTGTGTCTGTCGAGGGTGACGGTGGCGGTGTGAGGGAGAGTGCAAAAGAGAGATGCTTGCCAGCGGCGGGGTAGTAGGTGACGGCGTAGACACTAACTTGCTCGCTTATTCGTCCGTTCGGTTGCTTAACAGCCTCCAAACCGAAGCACCATCCCCCCCCGACCCAATCCTCAGCGTTTTCCCTTGCCACTCCTCACCACCACCACTGGCGCGTTATCGGACAGTAGGAAAAGGACTCCACTGTTAATCTAGTTTTTGAGTCGCTCACCCAGTGGATGGCTCGCAAATTTGATTTGACAATATCAAACTACGAATCTCGTGGAATTAGCAGATTTGACCTCCGACCTACACAGAACCCGTTGGCTTCACCCGACGGATTGGCTGGGCCAAGTAATAAATACTCCTAAACGGGAACTGGATGGGTAAAACGAAAGGTGTGTGAGGGGTTGCAGGGGTGAGATGGAAGGAAGAGGGAAAGATAAAATTTGGATACAAAATAAGAAGAAAGTAAGAAGCAAAGAATGAAGGAAAGAGTGAAAAAAAACAACTGAAAGAAGAAATTGGTTATAGAAATGACAAGAAAAGAAGAAAGGAAAAGGAAAGAAAATAGCGAAATGCACTAGAAAATCACTAGAAAGTGCATAAAGAAAAGAAAAAGAAGAAAAAAGAAAAGAAAAGAAAGAAGTTAAGCAGATACTGAAATATATGAGAGCACAAAAATAAAGAGAAAAAAGAAGAAGGAGAGAGAGAGAGAGAGAGAGAGAGAGAGAGAGAGAGAGAGAGAGAGAGAGAGAGAGAGAGAGAGAGAGAGAGAGGAGGAGGGGGGGAAGAGAACAACTTCAACAACAACAGAAAAACAAGAACAAAAAAGAAAATAAGTGAGAAAAAAAAACGGAAAGAAAGAAAGAAAGAGAAAGATAAAAAACAAATAAACAAATAATGAAAAAAGTGCAAAAGTCCAGAGTAAATAAAGAAGAAAGAGAGTAAGAAAGAATGAAAAAAAACAAATGAAAAGAAAAGAGAACAAGAGAAAGAAATTAAAAGAATGAAAGAAAGAAAATGAATGAACAAAGACAGAAAATGAAGAAAGAAAGAAAGAAAGAAAGAAAGAAAGAAAGAAACCCAAAATGATCAAATACGAAAAATAAAAATAAAAATGAAAAATTGCAGTAAAATAAAAGATAAAAAGAACGATAATAGAAAACCTGAAAAGAAAGAAGGATAATGGAAATTAACAGATAGAAAGAAGAAAGAAAGAAAGAAAGAAAAGAAAGAAGAAAAGAAAGAAATATTAAGTAGATTAATGTGAATGATGAAAGAATAAGAGTGCTGAGAAAAATACTGTGTATGAAGAAAGGAAAGAAGGACAGATTAACAATTGAAAGAACCTAAAGGGAATTAAAATTCAAAAAAGAACATTGAAATGGAAGAGACTGTACTAAAAATAATTGTCTCATTTTGTAAACTGTGTTTAATCAACTAAGTAAAATAACAGTTATGGCACAGAGATATGCGAAATCAGAAAATGAATGTAAAAATTAAGAACGGATAAATATATTAAGAAAGAAAGAATAGAAGCAAATTAAAAGAAAGAAAGAAAGAAAGAAAGAAAGAAAGAAGAAAGAAAGAGAATTAGAAAATAGAAAAAAAAAAAAGAAATGAAAGTAAAATAAAAGTAACATATAGAAGAAAATGGAACAAACTATTACATGAAAGAAAGAAAGAAAAAAGAAAGAAAGAAAAGAAAAAACTACAGGAAGAAGGAAAAAAGAAAGAAAGTAAAACAAAAGTAACAAACGGAAGACATTTGGACAAACAAATAAAAGAAAGAAAGAAGGAAAAAAAGAAAAGAAAGAACGAAAGAAAGAAATAACTAGATGAAAGAATACAAAAAAGATGGAAAGTAAAAATAAAAGTAACAAAGGAAAGAAAGATGCACCCCCCCCAAAAAAAAGAAAGAAAACAAGTGAAAAGTGATTTCTAAATAAGAAAGAAAGAAAGAAGTTCGGGAACAAAAAGCGCCGGCGAAGTAGTAGGGACGGTGTCGGCACTGATTACTTTGGGGGGATGGGGGTGAGAAACTTGTTCGGTAAAATATCTTGCGGTTGCGATAATAAGAAAAGGGTCCTTCCTAATCGAGAAGCGATTTGAACGTTTGTGCCCCTTTTGAGAAAACCTCGCATCCGAAGGGCACACAAGCAATGGGAGACCGGGTGAATGAGTCGAAATTTATTGAGAGATAGTCAGTACAAAAAAAAAGACAAAAAAAAAAAAACAATACAAAAACAATAGATCATCATCAGCTGCAACAGCAGTAGCATCATCAACATTCTCTACATCACCATCCTTAAATCAGTTTTATATTCATTATCATTCACTAAGATTGCTTAGTCTCCTCGGGTTGTGACATTGAATTGCATCCTATGGTGAGGCTCCAGTTCTGGAGACCTGGAAAGTGTGGACTACCCATTCGATGTTATTACTCCCAGGTCGACTCTCTTCTGTTATTGTCTCATCTACAGATCAAATAGTACTAACTCTTTTCCTACTTTTAGCTGCTCATAGCGGCTCTCCCACCACCGCGACACTATCGTAAGCCAATGCTATCGTCTCTCGTACGTGTCACTTGTTTACACTGAAAAACCACTACGTGTACACCCCCTGTCATCTTTAGTTTCGTCTGTGGACCAACCCTGAGACTAGCACTTGATCCTTTTGCTATAGGGAACCAGTTGAATAGAATAATACCAAGAGAATTCGGTAAGCAAAGGGTTAAAAAATATTTCTCTTCAATAGGAATTATTGATAGCATATACGATGGTCATTCAATAAATAATTACGTTTTAAAAATAGTGATTTTTTTTTCAAATTCTTTCCGCGAATATGAACTTTGCTTTGTTTGGAATTTGATGATAGCAAAAATATTTAAATTTTGCAAGAATATTTGTTTTGAGGTTATAATTCAAAACTGTGGCAAAGCAAACTGTTTTACATAATTCATGGATAGCCTATGAATTATGTAAGTAGTGTAGTATAAACTTTGAATCAGAGTTCGCTAGATAATTCAAAATCGGAGGGAGTTAAGTGAGAAATTACTGTCGGCCGTTATTGAAAGTTAATAACCTTTGCTTGACAACTTTCGGAAATGCGTCAATAGGACACGCGAGACAGAAATCTTAGTCAGTTACGACTAGTTACTCGCTGAAGAAAGACGTTATTTCGAGATGTCACTTCTCAATCCGCGCGGTTTTAGGCTGGAATTGTTTTAATAAAAGCTATAAAGAAAACAACACAGTCTTGTTAAGTAATTAAAACAAAGGATGACCAGCCCGAACAAAAACCAAGAAAAAGAATCAGCCCGAATAAGTCAACCCTACAGCAGAGCCTAGAAGACCGACGAAGTATATAGACAAGAGAATCAGTAAGAACCAAATTTATCATCTCCTCATCACCCCTCATCGTCTCTACTGAGTGTGTATCTCTCTATCGCCGTTATATACCCAGTAGGTAAAGTGTGTATATAACAAGTGTGCACCAGGCTTGAATATAGTTCCGTTATAAAATTTCTGGTGGCTGAGAAGGAAAACTACATGACATTTACAGAAAAAAAATTGATGTCTACGGAAAAGCATGTTTTATAGGAAAAATACAAATAGTCTAAACATTGGTTTGCCACTATGAACCTGAGTCGAAAAGAAACTCTACGCAGTGGAAAAACACTGACTATTCGGTAAAGAAAGATTTACGGACACAGCTGTCAGTAAAGAGGGTGATACTAATATTCTGGGACATAAAAGGACCCATCACTACTGATTTCATTGAAAAAATGTGCAACTGTAAGCAGTGCTTTCAATTGTCAACTCCTTTGGACAAATTCACCTTATTCATTGAATGGACCTCGTGATACCCAAGAACAAAATTTTGAGTTACAAAGAGTAACTACTTATAAAATATGAAATTAACAACATTGCAAAATCGGTATTATCTATATCTTTATATGACTAGTATATCACTTTGCTGTTATTGTCACTAAGTAACCTATTCATATTAAAAAGATTGTTACGAAATCTTGAAAAATTATTATTCTGAAATATTTGAATAAGTGACTGCAAACAGTGCTTCCTATTGCCAACTGTATAAGTAAAATCCACCTTATTTATATAATGACCCTTGTAAATGTAAATTATTTGTATTAAGGATAGTTACATATACGTAGCTATACTTATTTACAGGGGATTATCATTTTTAGTTACTGGAAACCATGCAACACTGTGCAAATTACTTTCATTAGGTGCAATTGATATATATATATATATATATATATATATATATATATATATATATATATGTTTGTGTGTGTGCGTGTTTAAAAATTATTTGTAATCGATATAACCGTCTGCCATATATAGGCGTATTATTTTCTATTTAGAATAATATTAATTTCTAGTTCGCTGCAGTTTTTAGAATTTGCTGACTTTATCTTCTAAAGAAAAAAGGATGCGAGTTCATGGACACGATACTAACCTGCGTCTAATGATGGGGCTCAAGTTCTAGAGATCTAGGGATGTGGATTACAGTTTCATTGTCATTACTCAGGTCTTTTCTGACCCGGAATATTAGTACCTGTTCCGGTCCAATCTATGGGTAAACTAGATCTGTTTTGAAATTAATCATATTTGATGGAACCGTGTGAACAAAAAAGAAACTCTTAAGGAAATACTACACAATAAATCTAAATATGAATTTACAATGAACGAGTTTCCCAAACATCTTGGCATTAAATAATCAGTGACGATTTGGCATGCCATCTATCAGTCGATCAGTCCGTTAGATCAAGAGTCCCCAAATATTTTACCTCAGGATTTTAGAATGAGGAATAATTTGGCGCACTTTGTGGGTAAATTAAAAAGTCTATCTAAAAAAAGTATCCATAAAAATCAAATTGTAGAAAATAATTACATTTCTTAATTCAATAGATAACGGATATCTATCAAGGCGAGGTTTGAATTAGATATTTCTTAGAAATATTTATCTATGTAACGAGGTACATGAAACCTTTTAGACTGACATTTTCTTGTGTCTTGGATTAACACTAAACAGCATCTGATAGTGAGGCTCCTGTTATGATGTGTTGAATACTCATTCATTGCCATTATTTCCAGTCGCACTCCGACCCGGAGCGGTTGTACCTGTTTTGGTCCAATCTATGGGTATAACTAGAACTGGAATGTTGAAAAATAAGAATCTATGAGAAAAAAAAAAAAAAAAACAATGTAAATATGAACGTAGTATGCACACGATTCCCCAAATTCTAGACATAAATAACACAGACAGATTGACATGCAGTCGCAATCAATCAATCTCTGTTTATTGTATTAATGTTACAATAGAATAAGATCCTAACTTATATAAATATGAAGTGGGAAACTGGGGGCAAATATTCAACGTGTTTAAACCACTAAATCATTCTCTATTCGAATAGGACTTTAAAACAAATCAGGAATTAAATTTTCATGTTGGATTTCAAATTAATTCTCGCAGAATAGAGAGACTATTAATCTTTTAGAGATAATTCTAAAGGAATGGGAAAAGAGATATATCCCATACCTGGTTTGGTTTTGGGGCGCAACGTGTCTTAAATAAGAATAGCCTCGTAGTGCCCATATATCACTGGGTCAGCCATTGGTTTGAATTCTGATCTTTACTTCTCTTAGACCGATTGCCATTCTTATGTTAAAGAACCCATTCTGTCCTATTTCCCCATAGCTGAAGAGAGAGAGAGAGAGAGAGAGAGAGAGAGAGAGAGAGAGAGAGAGAGAGAGCGAAAAAAGAGAGGAGAGAAATAAAGAGAGAGACAGAGAGACAGAGAAAGGGAGCAGTTGGATCCATATCTTTACGAAGGATATCAGTTCTATGTGAAATACAAACAGACTCGTTCAGTATTTGAACTCGGTAGCCGAGTCCACATCGATTCATATGGTTTCAGCTCTTTCTCATCTTAATTCTTAAAACTTTCCTCTCACTGCACAAAGTTGCCAAAGGTCAGAATTAAGTTATGATACGTGTTCTGTGCCAAATGTTGCCGCTACCCACACATACACGTCAAAATTATACCGTCCTTATTGTTATTGGCACAGAATATAGAAACAGTGACCCGAGTTCAAATTCCGACCTAGTATGTTTGCAGTCATTTTGACCAATGTCATATGGAGATAACTAAACTGATATTCTGTTTTCCTAGCTTCTATGTAAAATTAAAGTATACAATAAATAGAAGCAGTATTAGCAGCAACTGTATATAGTATATAGTATGTAGTATATATATAATATATAGTATATAGTACAGTATAGTATATAGTATATATTATATAGCAGTTGTATATATAGTATATAGTATATATTATATAGCAGTTGTACATAGTATATATTATAGTATATAGTATACATTATATAGTAGTTGTATATAGTATATAGTATATAGTATAGTATATAGTATACATTATATAGCAGTTGTATAGTATATATAGTATATAGTATAGTATATAGTATACATTATATAGTAGTTGTATATAGTATATAGTATATAGTATACATTATATAGCAGTTGTATATATATATAGTATATAGTATACATTATATAGCGTTGTATATAGTATATAGTATAGTATATAGTATATATTATATAGCAGTCGTATATAGTATATAGTATAGTAGATAGTATACAGTATAGTATATAGTATACATTATATAGCAGTTTGTATATAGTATAAAGTATATAGTATATGTACTAACCGCTGCACACGAGTACCGTGTGCACAACGTCAATTTTTAAATGGGGTAACCCGTTTTAATTCAGTTTTCTTTCTCCTAGAATAGTTGCCGAACGAAAATTAAATAGGTCCAGTCTGCCTTTCTCTATAACCATAGCTGGAGTGAATATACTTATACACATTTCTCGCTAGCACTATGTGAGATGCTACCAGTCTCATCCAGGATTTGAACTTGGGTCTATTTCCTATGACCATGCGACTATATAGTAGCAGCATTTATAGTAATTGTAGTAGTTTTTAAAAAAGTGTTTGTCAGACTTGATGATAAGATCAAAACTTATTAAACGAAATACATGCCTTTTTTCTCAGTAACTGGTTGCCTTAACACTGCTAGATAATACTCTGCCCTACTATTTTTGCCGGGGAGTAGTCCCCGTGACGTTCTGGTTAACGTATTAGACTGAAAAATCTTAGTAAGCATGTTCAAACTCCAGAAGCACTATTACGTTCACTTTAGGACCAATATTCTTGGGAAAGGTCCGAACCTCAAAATCCGAGCTGTGGATTAAATAATACCATTGCCTTTCTTCTACAGCGGTGGCTTTAACATTAGATAACCCACGAAGTTTTATATGCCATTAAACAAAGAAACCAAACCGAAAGATTTTATCAATATCTGGAAATAGATTAGATGGACACATACATTTCCGATGGGCATTATCACGATGTGAAACTCAAACAGCATTGTACAGAATTTGATCTCAGATCACTAAGTCCATGATGTTACCTGTGCCCATAGTAGTAGTAGTAGTAGTAGTAGTAGTAGTAGTAAGAATATGAATGTATCTATTTAACAACCCCTCCGCTCAAGCAGGATATGACAAAAAGTCAATTTTCAACCTAGAGCGGTTATATACCAAAATTAAAGGGCCCAGTCTACCCTACTATTTACCCATTGCCGGAGAGAGAATAGTTGGATGCGCACCTTTCCTAATTGTATGCGCTATTTTAAATGCAAAAATCCCCGTCAAATTATGTGAACTTGTCTCGCCATGTTTTGGAGTATATTAGGTCAAAGGAGTGCTAATGACCACGACTTATATGTGCAGAATGTTCAATTAAAATCGACCAAACATGTATTCAATTTACTATTTAAAGGCGTTGATAAATTGTCCTAAAAATTACCCGCTGGAGGACAGATCAAGAGACAATGATTATGTAACCCTTTCTACTTCAAGACGGGATAAACTCTGATACAACTCCTACTTTGAATAGGGATCAACAGCTTTGAGAACAGATAAGCGAACAAGGATTAAAACTGATAACACAACTTTCTACTTCATAAAAGGATCACAAAGGATCTCCACTGTAAAACTGCTTTCAACTACAGCCTAAAATGGCCACGCAAATCATCACATTTCCTACCACGATATCGCTTATACCACGACCGCCTCAATATTATTATCATTATTATTATTATTATTATTATTATATTATTATTATTATTATTATTATAGTAGTAGTAGTAGTAGTAGTAGTAGTAGTAGTAGAGGTGTGTCTCCTCACATCAAAGTCGACCTTGTGTCTCATGTTGGCCTCTCAGCTGTAAAAATCTGGTATTTTGGTTTGGATTTAGTGATCTGTTTCAAGTCGAAGCTACTTTCACTTTCAGTTTCTTTTTTGTAAATATCTCATTGGTCTTCGTGGTCAAATGGCATTCTTTGGCGATTTCACCTCAATTCATGTCTAATTTTAAACATTTCATAAGGCAGCTTGCTGTATTCGAGCATTATTTGATTATCATTGCATAGTCTACATTTATTGTTCTGTTATACCCTTTTCTATCCTGGATTTAATATAATTATTTCTTATTGAAGGATTATTATTATTATTATTATTATTATTATTATTATTATTATTATTATTAGTAGTAGTAGTAGTAGTAGTAGTAGTAGTATAGTAGTTATAGAAAATCGGCTGAGAGCTAGTTTTTTTCATTGCTGTGGTCTCTCGGTATTTTGGTCGACATCACAAGTGATGTATGAATGGATTAGATATTTTCTCATATTTCCAGTTACACGGTTTCTTCAGATTGTTGCTAGTTCTCCAGCTACATATATATATATATATATATATATATGTATATATATATATATATATATATATATATATATATATATATATATATATATAATGACCTGCATATTATTAACATTATTTTCAGTCGATGATAGTTTTCCCAATAGTTTTAACTGAGATTTTTCACAGGAATCTGAGTGACAAAAAGTCTTACCTGATCTCCAGGACTCTTTCTAATATTCTATCCGATCTCAACAATGTTGTTGTCGGGATGGTATCAATTCCTTATCTAATTACAGTTCCTCTAGTCTGTTTTGTAAACTTTTGGGATTGTTCCAAGGCTACCGACAACAATTGGTACCACTTTCAGCATCATATTCTACGTTTTTGGCAATTCTCTAAGATCCATGTATTTTTCTGTCTTTTTGTTTCTTTCCTCTTCCCACGGTGATCAGCTGTAGTAGTAGTTGTTGTTGTAGTAGTAGTTGTAGTAGTAGTTTGGCTTATTTGTTTTATGGCATATCAACCTTTTGTGTGTTATTTAATGTCAAAGCTATCCTAAGTCGAAGACCAGTAGTAATACTTATTCACCCATAGCTGGCGGATGAGGGGGTTTTAAATTTTTTTCCGTGGGTATCAGTCTGAAAGTCAACGTAATGGGGCAACCGGTGTTCGAACTCGCATACTGCGATATGACAATCCAGCACGTTAGCCATTGCGCACAAGAACCTCAAGTAGTAGTAGTAGTAGTAGTAGTAGTAGTAGTTGTTGTTCTTGTTCTTGTTCTTGTTCTTGTTCTTCTTCTTCTAAAAGTTGGCTTCAAATATATGAGAGAAAAATGGCCATAAAGACCGAATGTCTGTCAATAAGTAAAATAAAGGAAGGAAGGAAAGACGGAAGGAGAAAGGAAGGAAGAAAAATAATGGCGGCCAAGTGTGTTAATTCAGAATAGAATGTCCTGGGGTAACCACCAACAAGCTAGTAAATCATCAGAGAATAGAGTAACCTCTGACTTCTATTATTTCTAAATACATATATAATCACCATTCAGCCAGACATGATTATGACTAGCAAGGACTTGGCATATACTGGGCTGTAACGCTTTATGACTTGCTATCTAAAACGAATGTAATCGAAAGAAATTGAAAAAAATAGAGAAAGTAGAAACGGAAATCAAAAGAAAAAGAGAAGGAAGATTTTTTTTAAATACAAGAGAAAAATAATCACAATGTTTTGCCTTTAATTATATTGGATATTTGTGGCGTAAATTTAGAACCAGCAATACGAGTTCAAATTTTGATTTGGCTGTCCTAAGTCACTTTGCAATTATAGCTTTGAAAAAAGCATAAAACAATCCAATTCGCTGTTCATTCGTATCAGAAGAACAGAGAGAATTCCAGTCCAACAACATCCCAGATACTAAGATGTCCAGTAGTAGAAGAGACAAGAAGATCATAAAATAAAATAAGTATGCCCATGTAACTTACAGATAATTTGGTAACAGAACCAGCTTTATAACTATGAAATAAGGAATCTCCGACCTGATTTGAGAAATAAGAGCTTGCATTCCACTACACATTCTTCACACAGAGTTAGAAAGATACAAGGAAATGAATCCATCGTCAACATCAAGAACATTCCATGCAACATATTGTACTTCAACTGGGCCCAGCACAGATCCTAGCTGGGCTGGTATAAAACACGTTCGGGTCTCTGGGAGTAAATTGTCTTGGAAGAGGACAACACTCAATTCAAAGTCTGAAAAATTTCGGGGTAATACACGAATAAAATTCCAAAGGACATCTTCACTTTGTGATCTGCTGGAGCTGCAAAATCTACCGGTTGAAATGTCTCATTTTCTTGTTAATCAATATCAGGTCTAAATTTTGCTGGTATAAAGCAATCCGTTTTATTGCAAAAACCCAGAAAATGTCATGTGTTTTATTCTCACAAACACATTCTGATTTATGCTTACAAATTTTGTTGTAGGTCAAAATCTACTTTTTTTGCTCAATTTCCAGGGGATCACTT
>CM042138.1:132189131-132211631 GCA_023376005.1 Doryteuthis pealeii | reverse complement strand
GCCGTGTCTATTTTCTACGAGAGTAACCATTACATGTCGGGGCACGAGAGCCTATACATGAGACTAATGGAAGCGTGGTGGTTTGGAAATAGAATTGTCGATGCGAGTTCAAGTCCTGGACTACGCTGTTTGCATTTCACTTAGTGCTATGTACTACCTACTTAGATGGTATGTATCTACTACTCACCCTCTAGTTATTGACATATACTTGGACAGACAGGACTCTTTAACCTATATAAGGCAACTAGTCTAGGAGAGGAAAATTCTAAATTCAAATCTATCAAACTACGCTTAAGATATTGACCTCGATCACATCCTGCTCGTGCGAAGGGGTTATGTCAACATAAGGCACACAAATGTTGGAATGTTTTTAATTAAAATTTTTTAAAATAAATGTTGGATTATTCTTTATATATAAGGCGTCCTGCAATCCACCGTTTAAATTATAGACTAAGCGAGGTTACGTGGTTTAAACACCAGCCAACCAACAGCCCGAATAAGTGGTTTAGTTAACTATTTAATCACTGATATTGACAGCCGTTGATTTGCACTTTATTCGACATTGACGAGCGGACCTGCAACACTAAAGAACATCAAGGAACAACTGAAGTCTCATACCCAACATTAAGGAACACCAAGTAGCAACCAAAACTTTCGTCACTTAGGATCGCGTTCTGCTTAACACAAGGGATCTCCGTTGGACAGTGTTTTGCTTGAAGCCTAAGGATGGCCACAAAATCGTAACAATAAATAGTTATTTCCTAGTTGTTTTTTGGCTTTTGAACTTTGGACTTTGGCCATTATCAGTTGCTACATACTTGTTAGTACCCTAACAATTATGTACAGTTAATGTAGAAACCAAAATGGCTGTTAGAAATTACGGCCAGCAGCTTTTGAGTACGATGTCATGGAGGATTGAGTAACACGTGTTGAACTCATCTTGAACTCTTTTCCGGTAGATATCGTGAGAATCAGTAGAGAAATGAGAAAGAAGGCTTTAGATTAGAAAGAGTTAGTTTAGTTCAGTATTGGCCAAACTACGATGAGAGCAAGTAACGCTAGCGCTGCAGCAATCAATCTGCGCAGGTAGTCTGGATGGGGATTTCGAAATAAAATATGATATAAAGAAAATCGACGTCTTGGGTTATTTATCCAAAAACTACCAATGACTCAGGGTCTCTGATAGAAGGGATATCCCCAATAGAAGACCAGACATGAAGTCCCCAAATGGAAAGTTCCAGACGCTAAAGGAGAACATAAGAGACCAAAGATGATCAGAAGTAGAGAAGTATATAACACAGTGTGTTTATTACAAAAGTGTATACATTTCTGAAAAGAAAGCTTTATGAAACCCAAAAGATTCACTTCACGTGTAAATGTAGATTTGAACTTAAGCTTAACGACTCGTTCTATTCTGTACGTGTTTACGAATGGTTTAGTTTTTTCTTTTCTTTCTGGAACGTCCGTTAGGCAGGAAGATCAATCTATGAAACGTTATGAATTCCTAGATAATGGAGTAAAAAATAAATATTTTATAAGTAGTTTAGGGTTAAAATGTAAACTTTTCTTTTCGTGGTTTGTTGTTGAGTTCATTTGGGGGTAATGACATATCTCCCTCCCTCCCTCCCTCCCTCTCTCTCTCTCTCTCTATATATATATATATATAAATATATGTATTATGTGTATGTGTGTTGTGTGTGTGTGTGTGTGTGTATGTGTGTGTGTGTGTGTGTGTGTGTGTGTGTTAGAGAAAGAGATGGAGAGAGAATAGGAGTTTATGCCGATATGTGCATTCATTTATAAATTGGTAACCGTAAGCATTGTAGGTAATGAAAGACTTGCCCTAGGCTAAGCCTGATGCGTCTGTAGTCCGAGATAGAACATATAAGTAGTAGCGTTACTATTTCACTCATTTCAGGAAAACGAAATAGTTAACTTTTTTATCATGTTTGGGCACAGGGGGATTCTACATTCACACGAACGTACAGCTTTCATATAGTTTTTTTTTTTTAAAGAAGGAAACTCGCTTTAGGTGTTTCGTGATTGCTCCAAGCTTTTTAATCTAACCTCATCATATTAAACTTGCCAGTAAGAAAGATATATATGTTTTTTGTATTAAAAAAGGAAAAAAAAACATTGTGAAACATGCTAAAGGTAATACAGTAAAAAAAAATAATATATTTCGTAAAATTTTGAAACGAGACTTCAAACTATTAGGTTATTTTTAAGAGTGCTGCCTTCAACCATGTTGTGTGAAAATTAGGTACAAATTGATAAAAACAGTGTTTTTAGTAAATAATCTATTTTATGTTGGGGTTGATTTGAGAAGTTTGTTTATTGATTGTTGTTTTAGAGAGTTCATAGCCAGACATTTCTGTTCCTTGAAGGATATTGGGGAAATTATAGGGACACTTTTAGCATAAAGAAATCTTTGAAAGGGATACATAACATTTGTGGTTTATTTAATGCCAACCTATCTTTTTAGAAAAAAAACGTTGTGCTATTTAACTCTTTGCTTAAACCGCTCACCGCGGCTCTACCAAGTAAGTACAAAACTAATGGTGAGTTCATTATAATTGAGCTGAAGGAGTCAGATTACAATTATAATGGAACTTTATTTAATAGAATGTGTTCTGAGGTGAATAGATAGTGAACTTTAAAATATCCCATCATACAGTTAAAAAAAATACCAGGAAAATTTGGTACATCCATGGGTAAAAATTTGGTAAGCATATTTACGGGGATTAGGGAGTTCATACTTTTATCAAGTCTGGATGTAAATTCTGGAATAAAGTAAAATTTATTACCAACTGATGTCTCTCACTTAAACAATTTATTTAAAAACAAAGTATTGACCAACAAACTATTACCATACAAATCATATATACTAAAAAATTTGTCATTAGATAACCCACAGGGTTGATATGATGTTAAACAAAACACAGGAAAACTAAACAAAACTTAACTTTATTAGAGAAAACGGACCAAGTACCCAATAAGCACCCAAAATCATCAACTTAATGAAAGGTTCATATTTTAACTCATCACCGGTAAGTTTCGCTTTCAAATAACTTAAAATAAACGAACAGATGATTTTTGCAATTATATTGAATCTGAGAAAAACAAAATTTACAAATTGAGTGATACTATTTCTGAATGACATCCTTTTATTTAAATAAGCATAAAAGTATTTTGTAAATAAAAACTGTATTTCTATTTAAATAAACATAATTGCATTTCTCTTCTGATTAAGTAAAAACTATTTTAGTATAAAAACGTCTTTTGTCTTTTTTAAATCATCTTAAGTGTTGAAAAATATTCATAAATTTCTGATTAAAAAGTATTCATAAAAAAAAAAATGTTTGCTATTGAATTTTTAATTTGATTACATGTACCAAACATCTATTTATTTGATTTATTGTGAGTTTAACATCTCCATAAACTTCTGATTAAAATCATTTGTTTACAAAAATTTGGAAACGGAAGTTACCGGTGATGAGTTAAAATTAAGTTGATGATTTGTGGTGCTTATTGGTTACTTGGTCCGAGAAAACATCACAGTACAATAATACTAGTTAATTGCCTAAATTAGAACAAGCGTTTGAAAAAGGTCAGAAGATGCATTTTACTTAAATTGACCTTTCTTCCTTTTACGGAGGCAAATTCAACAACAATGTTAACCAATTTATCCACATATTCACTTTTAATTGAAAGCAAGACCAATGAAAACAACATTTCTTCTAGCATTTTAGATCTTATTAATAATCTTATTATTTTTAGCTTTGAGATTTCAGTTCACAACATTTTTTATCAAATTTACCGTCCAAATTAGTGCCGCCCATGACAAAAGCCATACAAAAGCCATTGTCATGATACGACACTGCTCAAAAGTGACATCTGATGGACTTCTCCACCTGGACACACCAGTATAGGCCGACCGACAGAAACTTAGATTCAGCAGCTCTGTGACAATGCGTGCGATGACTGATATGAAGAGAGAGAGAGAGAGAGAGAGAGAGAGAGAGAGAGAGAGAGAGAGAGAGAGAAAGAGAGAGAGAGAGAGAGAGAGAGTCGATGGAATTTATGCTGTCGGCACGCTTTGATGAAGCTGCTGCTGATGGTGATGATGATGATGATGATGATGATGAGTCAAGAAGTCCTGGATAGATTCCTAAATTAGAGTCGACAGAATGATTTCTGGTTAGATACATTCTAGAATCGAAGTGTTTTAATGGTTGAAATATAAACAAAGAAAATCTCGGAGAATAAACAGAGAACTCAGAGGTAACCAAGCAAAAGTTGGAAAAGATAAATAAATCTGTCTCTGTAAGATAGTTGCAGCAAAAGATTACAAAAATGATATCACAAAAGGACAAAAGAAAAAAGACAAGAAACAAAGAAAAAAAAAAAAAAGCCCCCCAAAAAAAAAAAAAAAAACAACACTGGGAAAAAAATCTTCCGCTGTAGATCGGATGTTGTCTCTGTCTCTGCTTGAATGTATAAGTGTTTGATATTGTCTTTTATCCGATCCGCCTTCTTTCTGCGTATCTTGGCAGGTGCAACGCTCGATTTGACTTGACGGTTTAGCTTGTTAAAAAGCTGGTGTTTTAGCTACGTGATATATATATATATTTTTTTGTTTTTACTTATTTGTGTTTTTCTTATTTGTTTTTTTCTTCCAGTAAATACTTTTTCTATTTCTTTTACTTATCCTTTTTATAAAGTACTTACTTTTCTTACATTTTGCACATTTTTTTATTTATTTATTTTTTTTTTTTTTCATCTCTTCCTTTATTTTTTTGACTTACATTACTGCACATTTGCCATCCACAGTGAGAAATTGCGCTTAGGTGACCGGATTATCACCGAGAGGCTATCGAAATTCCTCAATCCGGCGAAGGAATAGAAATTGCCAATTAGAGTTCGTTTCGTCTTTTGGACACGGCTTTTGCATCGACCCAAGCCGAATGAGAGCTCGATTCTCGCTCAGCGCTGACCTCTTGTTTATTCATTTAACTCACCATGCCCCGTGTACGCATAACTTGTCTTTTTTCCCCTATCTTATCTCGTGTTTACTTCTTTAAATCTACGACTATTTTCTATGAAGCTTAAATCTTCTTTGCCATCTCTTCTCTCTCTTCTCTCTCTCTCTCTCTCTCTCTCTCTCTCTCTCTCTCCACACACACACACACACACACACACACACACACACACACACATATATATATATATATATAATATAATATATATATATAATATATATATATATATATATAACCTTCTTATTTAATTTCCTTTCTTTATTTTCATCGTTTACATTATAATATTGTCTCTTTTCTTGTGTTCCTTCTTGTAATGAATACCGATCTCAGATTGTAGATCATTACTAGTTAGTTTGATCCTTCCTAAGTTTAGTTTGGTTTGATATATGTGTACACACACACACACACACACTTATATATATATATATATATATATATATATATATATATATATATATATATATATATATATATATATTACATTCTTTTTCACTGTTTATATTTCTTCTCTTTTTTTTTCTTCTTCTGGAATGATTACAGATCTCAGATTGTTGATCATTACTAGTGAGTTCGATTTTTCCTAAGTTTAATTCGGTTTTTATACATATATAATATATATATATATATATATATATATATATATTATATTAATATATATATATATATTATTTATATATAATATATATTATATATATAATATATATATATATATATGTATATATATATATATATATATAACCTTCTTATTTTCTTTCTTACTTTCTTTCTTTCACTTTTTCACTGTTTATTTTACAATCTTCTCTCTTTCTTTTCGTTCCTGTAATGATAACCGATCTCAGAAGGTAAATTCGTAGAGTGTCGATATCAATCAGAAAGCGAGGAAGTCTATCCTCTTTTCACAAGCACTAGGCTAGAGAGATTGTTTTACACCTGAGGTGAAGCACAACACCTGCCATCAGCTCCCCACAGACCCAAGCTGTACTACTCATGTGCTGAGATAGCGAGAGCCGTTATTGAAACCGGAACCTTGTGGCTCTTGGGCGGATGCTTTATTTTATTATTTGTAATCGAATATTATACCCTCAAAACGGACATTATTGAATTTTATTTATAAAACAAAGTCTATAAGATTGGACTCCGACGGAATGCTTTTTGTAGGTTGATTTTTTTTACGGCATAACAAACATTTTCGGGGCATTTAATTTTATCGTCCACGCTATGCAATGGTCAGTGCATTTGCAGTATTGCCACGATACATTTATCCAAACAATTAGCAATTAATAAAACTAAGAAAAGGTTTATCAAAATAACATTTTTAAGATCTATATGCAAATTATCATTCCCGTCCTCACTATAATAAGCTTTTTGGCTGTATATATAAATGTAATTGCATATTATTGGTATGTAGATAAGGCTAACAGTATTAATAATATTAGATATTTTTCTTAATAACTGAGATTTAAATAGAAATAAAATAATGGTAAATGTGACGTAAATAACTAAGAAAATTGGGATGTCGGTTGACGTAGTTTCGGTTACAGACAGACATACACATACTGTTCATTATAATATTATTATCATTATTATAGTTAGAGTTTTTCACACCAGCGTTAGCTGATGGTTTTTCACGGGAGTCTGAATGACAACAAGTCTCCTCAGGTCTCCAGGACTCTTCTGAGTATTCTAGCCGATTGCAGCAATGCAGTAGTCTGGATGGTCTCAATTCTTCCTCTGATTTCCAAACCTCCTGCCTTTTTCCAAGCTTTCTGGACCGTTCTAAGTGCCCCGAATTCAATTGGTATCACTTTGGTCCCCATATTCCATTAGCTTTTTCAATTCTCTGGCAAGTCCAACAGATATTCAATTTCTCAGTATCTGCTGTTTCTTAAATGGTTACCCACTTATTACACTGGATTACAAAGAAATTGAGGCAAGCACAAAAATAGCTATTTTAACCTAATTTGTGGTGCAGAATTCAGAATTTAAATTCGTTTTTACTCATCACCTCTAGTTATCTAGATATGCATACTTACATTTTGTACACATACTGTACATAAAGGGTATATGCATTCAGGTTAATTTCTAATATTGGGGACTTATGTCTTCTTTTTTAGTTATTATGCAATAAATGTAAGTGATAGCATTACATTATATATATATACAGCTATATATCAAGACGGATTTTGGCAGTTAAAGCGTAGCCAACACGTCGCAATCAACAGCCAGTAGTCGCTGACAGTCAGCGCAGGAGGCTGCCGTCCCTCGCAGTGCAGGAGGAAGTGTACCTCGATAATTGTGTACACAATCTTTTGGGTATATATTTGTATTACGATTGCAACGACGCATATCTTATTGCCTTACATATGATTAATTTTACTTTGTTGAGTGCTCTTGCGTAACATCACAGGGGGAAAAATACAGCAGATCATCTAAGAAAACATACTTCTAACTGTCTGCGGTACTATGAATTGTGTACATTGTGTCATCCAAGTATATTTATTCCGTCAAATGTTCTTATCTATCCTGTTTTATCTGTAATAAGCTGCAACATCTATTGAAATAAGCACATATATACTCTGTATATACTAAAATGAGACTATTTAAAAGACAGAAAACTAGAGGTGATAGAGCAAAACTTTTTATAAATTTGAATCAGCACACCCAAATTAGTAAAAAAAAAAACAACACCTATTCACATTCTTGCCTCAGACAATTTTTTTTTTGTAAACCAGTGTAATTTAAATGACTCATCATTGCAAACTTCGGTGATCAGCTAGTATACAGTCTTTCAATTGTGTTTTTTATGGCCATATTTTTCGTAAAGCATATTCAGCTGAATATTGGACTAACATTTTTATTTACAGATTTTCAATGACGTAAAATTTGCTACTGATTAGTCCTTTTGTAGTATCCATTTTTATTTCTGTTGGAAATACTAAATCCTGTCTCTTTAGTTAATATGAGAATTGCCTTTTTAAGAAAACGTGTTTGAAGAGTAACAAAATATATGAAACATACGTAGAAACATACAACAGTAAGGCTATATATATATATATATATATATATATATATATATATATATATATATATATATATATAGAGAGAGAGAGAGAGAGAGAGAGATTTCATTGGAAACTTGGAATACACTTAGTAGATGAGACACTAAAAGAAACTGTATCCATTCTTCACTAGTCGTTAATCGTTAGCCGTTTTCATCTATAAAACGAACTTGATTTCAAGTAAAGACTTTTTCGTACAGTCATTAAGTATATATACATATGTGTGTGTATTTTATATATATATATATATATATATATATATATATATATATATGGTGGGTGTGTGTGTGTGTGTGTGTGTGTGTGTGATGTACATACGGTCGTGTTCCTCCAGGCAATATTCTTTTCCGTACCTGTAGCAAATTCCTTTTCTCAGTAGACATATTAAAATCCCCTACGTTCCATTAACATAGTATTGACATAGAAAAAATTCAATAGATTTTTTTAAATAAACCTTTATTTTATTTTCTATTTTTCTTTTCTTTTTTTTCTTTTTTCTTCTTAAAGAAGGTGGGCTTCTTATTTTCAGATCCGAAATAATTGATGTAGCGCACAAAAGAAACTCTTTCACAACCGAACTTCACGATATTCTGTCCCAAACTATTTTTCAACTCGAAAACGTCGAAACCATTCTGTATTCAAGTTTTCTGGACAGGAATTATATCTTATCAATTTTCCTGGAAACATGCAAGTTATATAGTATTTGTTTGTTTGTTCCTTTTTTTTAGTGTCTTAGAAGAAAGTGGAATAACCGCCTTCCTAAATTTGGAGAACTGGATAGGAAATGAAATATCACTTTCCCGTGTTGAATGAGTCCATTGAATTTCTTTGAATGTTTAGTGTTGCAACGATTTAAGGCCAGTCAGATTTAGTTGCCTCACTGGAGAATGGATAGATTCCGAATGTCTATCGGTCAACTTATCTTTTCTTTTCTCTCTCTCTCTCTCTCTCTCTCTCTCTCTCTCTCTGTCTCTGTCTCCGCTGTCTGTCTGTCTGTCTGTCTGTCTGTCTCTCTCTCTCTCTCTCTCTCTCTCTCTCCTCTCTCTAATATATATATATATATATAATATATATATATATATATTATTCTTTTCCGTGGAGAGTATGTAAGTGAGAAAATTGAAGTGATTCCGACAATTTTGTGAATGATAAATGATATAAAAGGTATGTATGAAAATTTATTGAATTGCCGACACGTGTTTCGACCAAGAATTTGTCTTTGTATGCATAGTATCCTATTTAATATTATTTCAAAGACAATTTTGTGGTAGTAACACGTGTCGGCAATTCAATGAATTTTCATCCATACAATATTTTCTTTCCGTTTATCTTTCAACTTAATTGTCGGATTCACTTCCATTTTTGATCCCTTACATACTCTCCACGGAAAAGAAAATATAACACACACACACACACACACACACACATATATATATATATATATTATATATATATATATATATATATAATATATATATATATATAAGCCAATGCTCCGCACGAGTAATGTCAATTTCGTAAGCGGAGTTTAAATTCAGAATTTTCCTTCTTCTAGGCTGGTTGCCTAACCAAGGGATCTTAACCCTAAGCCCATTCTGCCTTTCTAGTTACCCATAGCTGGAGGGAGAATAGTTGGAAGCATACCTTTCCTAATGGTATTAGCGCTATATGAAAAAAAAAAGAGCCTTGTCAGGAGTTGAACCCGGGTAGCTCAGTCACTTCCTACGATGTTAACCATTACACAATGAGGGTATACATGATCATGATCAGTTTGCTTTGATTCAATTAAGGGCATCCTATCGTTATGTAAGAGTTAGCAACCTAGTTACACAGATCCATTACTACTGGGATAGCGAATTTGATCTTCGTTGAATACCCCACACTTGCAACCTTATGTCACACCCTATCCGTGCCGCCCGTGTATATGTCACATGAATAAAGTGAAACGCTAGGGTTTGAATACCGATCACCAGTAAATGAAAATGTCAAAACTTCCAGATAGATAAATAGAGGTACAGTACTATTAGACTGAAGCACTTCAGTCATGGCTGGCCGGTACACTCTGGTGTTTAAAGCGATCTGTTATTGTTCTACGTAAGTGTTGTGTAACGGATAGTATCAATCTTTTTCGTTGTCTTATTTATATTTAATGTATTAATTTCGGTTGCAGTTAATTACAGATTCTTTAGTAAGTTGTCTTTTTGTTCTTCTTTTTATGTACATCTGAGTATTAGAAAAGTATATCGAGGCAATCAATGTGAACTTATGTAGTTATATTAAGAAAGATTGAAAAAAAACAGGTTTAAAATGAGTTAAGTGGTGAGTTTATTGGCCGATGCTGCAGTGTTTCGATCTATTAATTAGATCATCTTCAGGGCATTTGTTGGTATATGGAAGGTAATAAGAATTTTTTTATCACAGAATAACGAGAAAAGCGAGTGATAGTCCTTGTTTGTCAGTCTGTTTTAAAATTTGAAGTTTGATAAAAGAACGCTGAAAAATAGACGGTTGAAAATATGACGTCAAATATTCTCTTTTATGGTGTGAGTATGGGACTGTGTAAGTGTGTGTATCGAAAAAAGCATTGTGCAATTTTAGGTGTGTGGTGGCGCGTGTGTGTATAAATCTTTGCCGATAAATGACAGCGAAACAAACGAACTTATATACGATCTTCTTATTGAGAGGGTCATTGCGTAACGATTATTGTTTTAGGAAATGGAATCGTTGATTGGAATTCAAGTCTGGGACGAGGCTGTTTGTATTTTACTTCATACTAATGAAACTTTGGAAAGGCATAAATCAATCTGTTCCCCAACTATGGGTAAAGGGCTAGGACAGACTGGGTTCAGTATGCCTGTTAAGAGAAAAATATGATAAAAAAGTGATCTTTTTTACATCCCGCTCATGTGAAGAAGCTGGGTAAATACATACACAGTGATGCTGATAGCTTATAGATTTAGTGCGTCCTAGGTCGAACATATTTGCTTTGAATGAGTCTCCAGGAAAATTTATGGGTCCCAATCAAAGCTGTCTAACTCTCACCTTGTAACCTATCCTGTGTAATTCGTTTTTCAGAAACTATTGAAATATATTTACAGTTAGCTTGGAATTGCGAGGGGAAAAGAGAAACACTGGGACGTTATGGATACAATTTTACTGCGTCCTTTAGATTTTTTTCAGTCAAGGACGCAGGATGTGTACTATTAGCATCTCTGCTCATATGCAACAGACACAAGACCAACTTCAGGACAAGGTAGACCAGAATATATCACCGAGAGAATAGACTCATATAAGAGATACCAGTTATCCTTAATTTCCCTCTCCATCAGACTGGTAGGTCTCTCAACTCTATATAAAGAAAAGTCATTTATATTGTTGATCATTATTACTAGAAGATCCTGTGGATATACCACAGTATGAAAATTTAAGAATTACAACGTTTGATATGTTCACTTAAGAGCTATTAGAAAAACAGTTCAATATGTAAAAAGTAAAATAATCTTGATTTAACTCTCTCACTCCATATTTGTTTATTGCTTTCCTTTTTTTCATCTTTGCATTATGTTTGATTAAAACAGATTAGCGTCATCGCTTCAACGCTCTCCACCCCCTATCTATATCTTTCCCTTACTCTCTTTCTTTCTTTCTTTCTTTCTTTCTTTCTTATATTTTTCTGTGTTATTTTCGTTCCCTTTTTTTCTTTCTATATAAAGATAGAATGGTTCCTCATTTAACTTAGGTGACGGCACTCATAATATATTGGCGGATAAGCAACACCAGATTACCAGGATTTACATTTTTGTATTTCATCTTGAACGATTTGGACGGTCTCATTTTTAACCAGAGGTGTTGAAAGATGATGACAATTGAAAAATACGTGTATCAATATATAAATTTGTTGTTTCTAGGTTGCAATCACTGCTAGACTTACAGAATACAAAAATACAAAAAATATCTATTTACAGATAGATATGGTTCTATTTATTCGTATTTCAAAATTTATTTTCCTTATTTTTACATGAACCATTAGACCGTATACCTGAGACTTGAACTAAGTGCTATTTTACAATAAGCCATTTCGAGCCAACGAGAATTACCACATATACTAATAACAAAAGCGAAAGTTCAGCTTTTATTTCAATTGAATGGAGAGGATAAGAATGCAGTGCTAATTTGGGATGCAATTTACGTGCCAACGGGATTTACAAAAGTCAAATTTTGTTCTAGTATGTGATCTAAATATATCATTTGTTTATCATGAATAAAACTTTATATTTTTATACATTTATGTTAAAAATCCAAATTATACAAATTTGAAAATAATTTATCAAATTTATAAGCAAATTAAATATACATCAACCACAAAAATAATATCATTTAAAAGAAAATATAAAAATAAAGCAAATAAGGTTAGAGTAAAGTTTAGGAAGATCGCGAACCAAATCAATATTATCACACGCAGTTCGCATACAAAAGAAGTTGCGATAATGTCACGCTAAAAAGCACCAATTTCAGCTAGATCACCGAAGTTAAGCAGGAATGTGCCTGTTCAAGACTTAGATGGGTGAATATTTAAGCAATAGCAGGTACTGTAAGCAACTTTATATCAAAATGACTTTTTTCGGCATTAAATGACACCGAAAAGGTTGATAAACAGTAAACAATCAAATATAACAATGAAGCAACAACAAAAAATGTCTGGTCTCTAAATTCAAGTTTGAAGGAAAACTCTCATTTCAAACTAGCTTTACTCCACTTAAAAAGTGACGTTTTGTCACCAAACATATGCTATATTCCCTACGGAGTCGGGTGGTGTAATGGTTAGAGTTGATGGAAATAGACTTGTCGACCTGAGTTCAAATCCTGGACAAGGCTGTTTGCATTTTCACATTGCGCTAATACACTTCGGAAAGGTATGAATCCAACTAATATCCCTCCAGCTATGGGTAAATAGTAGGACAGACTGGGTTCTTTAAACTTGACTAGGTAACCAGTCTAGGAGAAGTAAAACTCTGAATTCAAACCTGTTAAACTCCGCTTAAGAAATTGACCTTGTGTCGCATCCTTATCGTACAGGAGTTGGTATATTATATATATATATATATATATATATATATATATATATATATATATATATTGAGAAGTAAAGGATTGAATAAATCCAACAAAATGTGGTTGAAAATAGAGGAAAAGGTGGATATAAAAACACAACTAAATTTGATTGATATTTCACCTCGTTAATTTAGTTGAGGCTTCTACAGAATTTATTGAGACTGCTCTATACCACACACCTACCCTCCCTTACCCAATTACCTTTCAGTGTAAAAGCAGAATGTAAAAGTATTTGTCTCAATAAAGTCTGAAGAAGCCCCAACTAAACAACGAGGCGAAATATCAATTGAATTAAGTTGATATTGCAATACGAAGAATTTAAATTTTTGACTCTCAGCTTCTTTTCATCGTTAAAGAACTGGATTTGAATTGTCATGTACAAAAAATTGAAAGAAAGAAATTACAATGTATTTCTAACTCATCAAACAATTAAAAACTGAATTTAAAATTGTCCCCAAATACTATAATTATTTTCAAACTGGAGTTTCAATGAAACTTTTCGTAGACAACTATTTTCTATTTACAACAATGAAACTTGGATAAAGGTTATCATTATCTTCAAAATTCTTGGGCCATTCAAAAGAAAACATTTAAAAAAAAACTCCTGATTTCTTTTTAATTCAGCTTACGGAAATTATGAAAAATATGAACGAAAGAAAACAATGTTTACATCTTCGTACTGTTAAATCAACTGAAATTTAAAGTAACCAAAGAACAAGTTCTGACTATCTGCAAAAAAATACTATGAAAAATGAAAATATGTTTGAAATAGTTTTTTTTTTCTTAAATATGTTAGGGGAAATATTTTTTACGAATTTTTATGAAATCTGAAAAAAAAAAAAAATAACCAGATAAAAAAATATTTTAATATTTTTTTCTATAAATATAATAGTCTGAATAATTATATCAGAAAATTTTGATAAGTTTCTATACAGGATTTTGTTTTAGTAAAAAAAAAAAAAACTGAATTCTGAATTCTACCTAAAAAAAATGTCAAATATTATGACATAAAATTATTTAAAAACACTCAAAAATTCGGGATTACATTTTAAAACATATTTTCAATATTAAAAAAAAAAATCCCTTAAATAAACACTGTAATACATAAATTTTCAGTGATTTTTAAAATTTCATTTTTAGGAACATTTTTAGAAACAAAAATTTTCGTCCGATCATGGACCGGGTACTTTTGCTTGTATATATATATATATATATATATATATATATATATATATATATATATATATATATGTGTGTGTGTGTGTGTGTGTGTGTGTGTTTCACATCTGAAGATTCAATAAAAGCAGCCACACACCAAAGCAGAGGCTCGCAGACTTTTTTTTCATTAATATTTGATTTTTTCCCCTTAAAACAACGAAATATCTGATGAAGTTTTGTTAAAACAGACCGAAACACTGCAGCGTAGACTTATTAAACATCATTCGTTAAGGAAACCTGTGCTTTTTCAACTTTTACAATATTACAGATTGTCGGATTTACTTCCAGTTTTTCTTCATATATATATATATATAAAAGTAATTGGTAATTTGCTTGAAGCATTGTTAAGTATGTTATAAAATAATAAATTCGAAGGCAATACAATGCGTAAAAAATAAAGACAAAAAGATGTTTATATGTCTAATCGATTTCAAAGCGAAGCTTTATCGTCAGAGACTTATTTTCAGAAATGACGTGCTTATGTTTTTTTTATTTGTGTGGTTATAATTTCTCTTCTTATTTCCTTTTCCTCTCCTTTTTTTCCTCTCTTTCTTCTTCTCCTCCTTTATGAATGGGCGAATAACTGTAATTTCTTATTTCTCTCTTTCTTTTTTTTCTTTCTTAAAAGTTTGTTGAGAACAAGGCTGACATCCGGTAAGATGTTGCAATGTGTTGCAATGTGTAGCAACGGTGTGAGCATGTCAAATTTCAAAAACAAAAGTGAACAAATGAATAAAAACCGTTAATAGAAAATTTTTTTTTACATACTTAGCTTTTGTTTCGCTTTCACCTTTCATTTCTTATTCTTTCTCCCTCTCTTTCTTTTTTTTGTGTTATTTCTCTTCTTTTTCTTTTTTTTTTTTTTTTTTTCCCCTTTATCCCCTTTGTTCTCTAATTTAAATTATTTTTTTATAGTAAATAAGTAAATAAAGATTATCTTAAATTATGTATTAGTATTGATAGAAAAAATAAATGATTCTTTTTTATTATTTTTTTTTTAAGAAAATATCTTTTATGAGTACTTTTTTCTCTTTTTCTTTTAAACTTAAATAGATTAAATATTATATTAATTATATATTAAAATATCATATAATAATTACATATTAGGATTGATGCAAAATTCAAAACAATAAAAATAAAACAAACCATTCTCCCCTTAAATTTCAAATAGATTAAATATCATAAATCAAATATTTGAATTACAAAAGGCATAATGTACTGCTTCAATTATATATTTTATTTAACTATTTTTTTTTTTCATTCTTTTGTTGTTATTATTTATTCTTATTTTTTTTCCCCCACTTTTCCTTAAATATTTATTAATAGTTCTAGACTGACCGTAATCCTAAGAGGGTATTATGGTTTAGAGAAATAGTGTCATGGTTTAAAGAAATAATGTCATGTAAAGGAGTTAATAAGTATGTCAATATTGTTAAATTAATCGTAATTAATTTTTTTATATTTTCTCTATTATCTTCTTTTCATTCTCAATCATCCATCACTATATATATATATATATATATTTAATTTTAATTTTAAAAAAAATTTAAATATGATAATATTATATTAACATCATCTAAAGAAGAAGCCAATGACATAGCTGAGAAATTCAATAGTATAGACAAACATCCAATTCCAAATAGAACATACAGATAGCACTCGTTTAGCACTTCTAGATTTTAGAATAAGAATATCACCTACAGGCAAAATTTACACTTGCTTCTACAAAAAAAACACCACTAAGGATCTCTTTGTACACTTCAAATCAGCTCTTCCACTCAGTTCCAAGACTAGTTACATCATAAATGAAATTAATAGAATACACAATAGATGTAGTGAAGAAACAGACAGAATCACTCACACTGCACACTTTATGAACACCCTCAAAAACAATGGCTACCCAACTTCATATATACGCCATTTAAATAACAGAAAAACACGGACACTACACACACACTCTAACACCTGTTTCCTGAAACTACCACATTTCAGTGAAACAATCACTAAACAAATACGCAAGGCTATTCATAGAGAGGGACTAGATATCCAACTAGCCCACTCTGGACCCTCACTACGCCAACATCTAACAATAAAACATAAAAATGTTATTACACCATGCTCACTAACCAACTGCCCAATAAAAGACCCTAACTTATGCCACAAGACCTATACAATTTACCGTCTAACTTGCTCCAAATGCCTTAATTTCTACATAGGTAGTACAATTAGACCCCTCCACATTAGAATCAAGGAACACATCCACACACGTGCATCCTCATTCCATAAACACCTAATCAAATGCAAAAATAAGGACAACAATTTTTCAGTTAAGATAGAGGCTATAATACGCAACATTGGTAATCTCAGAATTAGAGAAAGTTTATTAATAGCTAAATTAGGTCCTAATATAAACAATAGATTAGAATTAAACACAGAATACATAATTAACTAAATTTACACGTTCCATATATAGGTTTTAGTTTATTTAGTACACATGTTCTCTCATATATATATAATTTTCCCTATCATAAATTTTAAACCTACCAACTATCAATAGATTAGAATTAAACTCAGAATACACGATTAACTAAATTTTTACACGTTTCATATATAGCCTTTTTTTTTTTTTTTTTTTTTAAAATTAAAATTATATATATATATATATATATAGTGATGGGATGATTGAGAATGAAAAGAAGATAATAGAGAAATATAAAAAAAATTAATTACGATTAATTTAACAATATTGACATACTTATTAACTCCTTTACATGACATTATTTCTTTAAACCATGACACTATTTCTTAAACCATAATACCCTCTTAGGATTACGGTCAGTCTAGAACTATTAATAAATATTTAAGGAAAAGTGGGGAAAAAAATAAGAATAAATAATAACAACAAAAGAATGAAAAAAAAATAGTTAAATAAATATATAATTGAAGCAGTACATTATGCCTTTTGTAATTCAAATATTTGATTTATGATATTTAATCTATTTGAAATTTAAGGGGAGAATGGTTTGTTTTATTTTTATTGTTTTGAATTTTGCATCAATCCTAATATGTAATTATTATATGATATTTTAATATATAATTAATATAATATTTAATCTATTTAAGTTTAAAAGAAAAAGAGAAAAAAGTACTCATAAAAGATATTTTCTTAAAAAAAAAAAAATAATAAAAAAGAATCATTTATTTTTTCTATCAATACTAATACATAATTTAAGATAATCTTTTATTTACTTATTTACTATAAAAAAATAATTTAAATTAGAGAACAAAGGGGATAAAGGGGGAAAAAAAAAAAAAAAAAAAGAAAAAGAAGAGAAATAACACAAAAAAAAGAAAGAGAGGGAGAAAGAATAAGAAATGAAAGGTGAAAGCGAAACAAAAGCTAAGTATGTAAAAAAAAAAATTTCTATTAACGGTTTTTATTCATTTGTTCACTTTTGTTTTTGAAATTATGACATGCTCACACCGTTGCTACACATTGCAACACATTGCAACATCTTACCGGATGTCAGCCTTGTTCTCAACAAACTTTTAAGAAAGAAAAAAAAGAAAGAGAGAAATAAGAAATTACAGTTATTCGCCCATTCATAAAGGAGGAGAAGAAAGAGAGGAAAAAAGGAGAGGAAAAGGAAATAAGAAGAGAAATTATAACCACACAAATAAAAAAAAACATAAGCACGTCATTTCTGAAATAAGTCTCTGACGATAAAGCTTCGCTTTGAAATCGATTAGACATATAAACATCTTTTTGTCTTTATTTTTTACGCATTGTATTGCCTTCGAATTTTATTATTTATATATATATATATATATATATATATATATATATATAATATATATTATTAATTTTTTATATTTTTGTTTTTGTTTGAATTTATTTTTTAAATTCTACTTTTTGTTTTTTTGTGATGTGCAATTTCAAAAGTGAATTGAGACCTATCTGAATGAACTGGATTTTGGGGAGCTATATAAAATCAACTTAGATTTATATAGGCCCAACTTTGGTCGAAATAAATTTATTATGGGAATTACGGTGTTGAGTTCTTCCTTGCTTTCTATGATAAATTTGCTCTGTATATAATCTAAAAAGTTTACCATACTTTGAGCTCTCTTTAGTGATTTAAAGATTCGCTGTATTTATACATACTGGATCATACAATATTAATACAGTGTATCTTAGAAATCACATATAGAATCATCCCTTACTACCAAGTTTTGGATAAATCTCTTATATATAATATATATATATATATATATATATATATATATATATATATATATATATATATATATATATATATATATACAATCTTTACTTCATCAAATATTCAGCAATTGTTGTTTTTTCACTTTTAAACTATTAAGTAAATTTTCTTACCATTTGTTCTTTATTCTTTCTTTCTTTCACTCTCACCGAGTTTTTACACTAAAAAAAAATGTCATCTCTTCATTCAAAAGACTCTATTGATGATGCTAGCAGATCTGGCTGATTTCAAAACCTGGAATACGACATTCGCTCGACAGCCGAAACTATTCAGACAATAATTAAGCACTTTTGCGTTTAAAAAAAATCCCCGATTAAACAATCCATAACATGGAAAACGAATTATGCAAAATGCCATTCGACTCCATCTTGACACCTCAACGAAAAACAGAAAAGAGAAATCCAGAATGAATTCAAATTCAAACACATTGCTTTTAATGTCATGATAAAATTCAAACGATTCTTCTTTACTCCCTTATCTCACAAGCGGTTTACCTCACGTTTGCATCATCGTCTTTTCTGTTTTCCTCTTCTGAATGACATTGCTACGTGTTTTATTTATATTTTAACTTCTTTATTATATCTTATTAATAGTGGAGATTCGCTCTCTTTTTATCTGTAACCAAATCTGCGTCACTGCTTACGTCACATTACCTAACATCGTCCTACCGTAGAATGAATATACTCGAAATTTGAGCATGCAATGTTAGACGGTCCTCATTGTTTTTTCAAAATAAGTTTTTAATAAATACATGCGGGGTATTATATATTATATATAGTTTATTTTATTTTAATATATATTTAAAGTTATCAGAACTAAGTTTTCCATTTTAAATTGTTTTATTTTTTTACTCATTTAATAAATTTGATAATTTTACTTACTCATGGTACAAACACTTTGACATTGAATTTTTAACTACCACTACCCGAATATCTTTCAAAATTATTTTTACATCACCCGGAGGGTTCTTATTATTTTGCTAGTTTTAAAAATTCTATTTATGCTGTTGCTTCAGGTCTCCAGGTTTTTCTAATTTTATTTATCTCTATTAACTCCCACTTTCATTCAGTATATTATTTCCATGACAAATGTTTCTTTTATATTATTCATTGTTAACCTTTCCTTCTTTTTATAGATTTGTTTACCTTTAGGCGTCCCATCATGGTAAAATTGCTAGCAAGCGAATCACGCAGATTCATTACTAGTGAATAGCGAGTTCGATCGTCGCTTGGTATGCGATCTTTGGTGATTAGATTGATTTAGTAGGAGATCTACCTAATCATAACCCGTATTTGCTTAATTTTAATTTATTCAAACTCTTTGCCGACTTTAAGCCACTCACAACGACTCTCAGATCACTGCTAGTCCACCGTAAGCAAAGTACAAATTGATAGTAAGTCCATTGTAATTGGGCAAGAAGAACCCATATTACAATAATAATAGAACTTTATTTGAATAGAATGAGTTCTGAGGTGAATAGCTAGTGAACTTTGAAATATCCCATCATACAGGTAAAATATATTTTTAAAATCTGGTACAGTTCTGGGGGAAATTTGGTAGACAAAAAATTTAATAATCAATGGTATTATGTTTTGTTAACTATTTTTTGCTTGATATATATTTAATTTGACTATAAATCTAATAAATACAAAATTTAAACTGTTTGTTTTTTTTTAATTTTTAGGCAGTAAATTGTTAGCCTTGCTTTTTTTTCATTGTTTAACTTCATTTTAAAATTTTAATTAACAACCTTTCTTTCTTTGTTGAACTTCGTTTTTAGTCTTTCTTTGTTAGAATGTATTTATATACGAGTATAAGCAGTATTAGAAATTATTTAAAAAAGAAAAAAGAAAGTTTAAAATTGAAAAAGGAATTGAAAGTAAGTCTCTATTACTTATTTTCAATTCATTTTTATACTTTTCAATTTTAAACTTTCTTTTTTCTTTTTTAAATAATTTCTAATACTGCTTATATTCTTTCAATTTAGAAATGTATGTGATTTTTTTTCCCTTCCTTATTTTCATCGACTATTTCCGTTGTTAAAATGTGTAAAATTATTATTTCTACTTCCCTTTTATTGTGTCTTTTGCATTCTCCTTATTCTCTTTCCTTTATTTTCCTCACGTTTTATTTATTGCTCCACCTTAACTATTCCGTATTATTTCCTTATTCTCTTTTCTTTGTCAACTTTTGTTTTATTCTAGTTTAATCTTTGCACTTTTTTATTCCCATTATATTTGACTTAACTTTATATTTTTATCTTTAAGTTCCTGAAGCATTTTCAGAGTTTAATCATCTGTCGCTAATCAACATTGCCCTTAATGAAAGTGCCTTTTTTTCGTTAATTACGTGAGCACACTTATTTTTTATTTGATGAAACAATTCATTTTCTGAGCTGATTCTCGGCTATGATTTATTACAACGCCGTATCTGTGTCTAATACAATGACATAAACAATTCTATTGAATATTCCTTTAAGACGATCTAACTTTTGCTAGTGTCAAATCATCCACAGAATCTGCATTGGAGTGAGAAAAAAAGTCAAAATTAATGACTTTTCAAAATATCGGTAGCTAATCTTAAATGTGATCAAAATTAGGCTCCCAAGAAAGATAGAAAGATAATGTATAATATGTTTCTCAGTATGCAATTCTCAGATTAAAATTCTATTCATTTTATATCCGATATTTTATATAGAATTTTAGAATTCAAAAATAAAAATGTATTTGCACAGATTCAACAATATAAATATTTACCAATTCCTCCGTACGAGGTCAATTTCCTAAGTGGAGTTTAACAGGTTTTAATTCAGAGTTTTCCTCACCTAGATTGATTGCCTAATCAAGGTTAAATAGCTCTATCTGCCCTACTATTTACCCATAGCGGAGGAAGAATATTTATTCATCCGTTTCCCAAGGCTATTAATGCTACGTGACACGCAAACAGCCTTGCCTCTAGTTGTTTCTTAAGATAATTTTTTCACACAGTTATATGTTATCAAGTATTCCTATCTAATACAAATAATTTGCACATAGTTGTGTGGTTTCAAGTATGCTTATCTAATACTAATTATTCTATGGTTTCAAGTAAATGTTTCTATTTAAGAATAGTAATTTATTTTTACACAGTTATTTGGTTTCAAGTAACAAATGATATTCCTTAGTAAACAAATGAACAGACAAACCTTTTTTAAAACAGGCAATTCCATTGTTTATTGGACGGAAAATCTTTAAAGCACTGTAGTCATTTTCCTTTTAAATGTGACACAGTACATGTTTTTTTTATTGCGGGTAAAAATATCAAAGCAAGGAAATTAGAGTGTTTATAAAAGATTGCTTCGAAAGAATCGTTTTTCGATACATCAGGCTGGATAGGAAATATGTTGGTTAACATTCTGTAGATTATCAATTATCCGAAAATTATTATTTCACGAGAAGGAAATCAGATGATGTCACGATTTTCTGAACGAGACTCGAACACACACTTACAAAATCCTCCCAGTTTTCTTTTCTTTTAAACAATCAATTCAAGGTTTTAGTATTTTTTACTCATCTTCTTTTAGGATGATATACGTGCATGTATATCTTTTAATAAGGCGAATAGTTTTGATAAGTGGCTAATCACAACATCTGAGATTGCAAAATTCGCCAATTTCCTGGTTTTAACATTCTGTTTTAGCGTAACACCGAGTTTCCGAACGATTTCCAAAGTTTTGTGGAGATTATTTTCAGAAAAAGTGAGTTGCACATACAGTGTAAGTAGAAAGGATATTCAACTGATAAAAAT
>CM042138.1:132174131-132181631 GCA_023376005.1 Doryteuthis pealeii | reverse complement strand
TACATGACTATCTTTTGGGACATCATTTGCTTCGCCATCTTGTTCTTTTGTTCTTCTTTGCCGTTGATCATCCTATTTCATCGCCCCACGCTGTTCCCAATTTCATTACTAGCGGAATGAATAACGAATACATTTATAGATAATATTTTTCTTTGGTCTAATAAACTAGAAAAAATAAATGTTTTTGTAAAATTATTAGCCTAAGCATATCTGAAGCTCGCTCGTACCTCAAATTTTAACTCCCAATACAAAACAATAATTGACCGAGTGAAAGTTCGCTTTTCGGAAAACTCTTAAGTTGGGACACTCGTAAGTCAAATCACCTGTATTCCTATCTAGAACTTATAATTTTCAACCGGTCTATTTGACTCAAGTTGGGATCTTTAGGTTATAGTGGACCCGGGAATGATGGAAATGTTTGAAAGCAAACTTTTTTTATGTCTCATTGTATGTGTTTCGAATTTTCACAACAGTAACATTTTGTTTACTCAGACTAAATACGCCCTCGGACCTCCAAAATTAAAATTTCCCACCACGAAATATTTAGCCACTAAGATAATTTGATAAAAAAATACCGTACGATTTGATAACCTGGTAATCAGAGTTATACAATTCAATGTTTCGTTGTTAGGATTCTTAGTAGAACAACAGAATATTATTTCAGATTTAAATATTTTAGCCTCAAGTAACACAGATATTCTCAAATGACACAGATAAAATATAATCTGATTTAAATATTTTGAAATTCGCTAGCGTAACGTGATCTTGAAGTCAACAGCGCTTGGTTATGGGCAGTTTCTCGCCAACTCGATTTTTAAACCAAGGCTTTGTTTTAAAATCGCATAGGCGAGAAAATCCACTTACTAAACAACCGTTGACTTCATCATCTTACGGCTTCCGAATTAGATTATACATGCTCTGTCAATGATATTGAGTACTATTTTAATTTATCAAATATGCTCACTATATAATCACATTATATATATATATATATATATATAGGAACACATCACACCCACACAACACGATATATATATATAATATATTTATATATATATATATATTATTATATATAATATACGGACTGTAAATATTTTCAGCAATAGGTTATGGCAGAAACAGTGAAAAGGCTCCCATGTCCCCCGAACTAATTAATACATCCCTTAAATATGATACGTCCTTCGAATTTTTTTTATAAACAGGACCCGAAATCTGCTACGTTAATTTTCAGTATATTCATAGAAAATGTATATAACGTCACTCTAACTGGGGGTCCTAAACAGTTTTTCACTCCCGGTCATGAAGGGTTCCGGGGTATTACCACCCAGCCCTGTATCAGGACTAGAAAGTCCTTTCTCTAGGCACCATTTACCCACTAGTGTACATTCAGATAGGGTTAGATTTTCCTTGTACTGGTGCTGTTTCAAGAACAATACCGACTGGACTGGACATTTTTTGTCATGGACCTCTCCCGAAAGTAATTATCTTGAAGAAGAGTCCCCGTATTGACCTTATTTTGCGTCGGATTCTGACTAGGTGGAGTGCTGTCGCTAAAACTTCACACACGGTTATTAGTAGCATATTACTACGCACACAGACAAGTATGTAGGCGTCACATCGTGGTGAAATGGTAAAACAAGCTAGTGTCTCATACCCATTACTACTGAATAGCGGTTGTACATCATTCAACTGGATACCTTGTCCATTCAACCGTTGGCTCGTTTGTGTCATAGAAAAGGACACCACTTTTTCGACCTAACACATACAAGTATTTTGAGGAGATAAATGGAGAAACCAAAAATATTTTGTATAGATGAAATTGATGAATAATAGAATATAGAATAAAATTTCATCCATAAATATCTATTTTGTTTTTCGAAATTGTGTCGAATTTATTTCCATCCTTCTTGTACTTACACATACAGGTATATAGCGCTATACCCTTGGGAAAGATATGACATAATTCTCCCTCCAGCTATGGGTTAAAATAGTAGGGCAGACTGGGCCCCTTCAGCCTTGGGTAGGTAACCAGGTCTAGGAGAGGGATAACTCTGAATCAAATTCCTGACGTCAGTTGTTGATTGGGTTATGTGGCAACCCTTGATGCACCAATTCTTTCCTATCGACTGTGCCAAAAGTGTGGATGGTCCAACACAATCCTTCACCACTATAACAAATCACTGGTGTGGATGTTCATTCGATCGATCGACGGGAGAGTCCATCACAGGTATAGTTAGAATCCTATAAATATTATATACATATATGTGAGTAAATATGGAAATAAATCAGACAATCTGTAGATAATAAAAACAAGTTAAAAGAAACAACTTTTTAAACAGATGCATTAATTCTGATGGTGAAGTCGATGTGAAAATGTTTCTTTTTTTTATAAGGCTTCATCAGGAATTCGGATGGAAAAATTGTTTTCTGACTAGAGGATGTTTTTAATTTTAATTAACAGGAGATGAGAAAAGTTTATACAGAGAAAGGTTCATGGCCGTTTTGCCAGCGGTTCTTTTTAAAAATTGTAACAGGATTGGTGCAAGTGAGGACGTTTAAATTATGTGACGTATTTCTAAAAGATACAATAGATTAATATATATTTACCAACTCCTCCACACGAGCAGGATACGACACAAGGTCAATTTCTTAAGCGGAGTTCAACAGGTATGAATTCAGAGTTTTCCTTCTCCTATACTGGTTACATAGCCATGGTTAAAGAACCCAGTCTGCCCTGCTATTTACTCAGAGCTGAAGGGAGAGTAGGATTCATACATTTCCCAACGGTATTAGCGCTAAGTGAAATGCAATTACCACGTGCAGGATTTGAACTCGAGGCGACGAGTCCATTTCCCATGACTTTAACCATTACACCACGCGCTTCCTTAATAAATCAACAGATAAGAAAAGTATTGATTATCCGATTTTTTTTAGAAAGGTATGCCGAAAATAAAGAAAAGAAGATAACAAAAAAGAAAACAAACGTAATTAAATTAGGTATGAATCTTATCAATTTCGTACTACTTTAATAATATAAGGCATTAAGCGCCGGTTCAGCCAGTCGGTAGAGTGTTTCGATCCAGTAACCTTAAGGTTCCTGGTTCGTTACCGGTCCTCGACATCCTCAGCGTATGAGGTAGCACAGGGGATCTGTGCGGTAAAGTAAGGAGCTGATGGTAGGTGTGGCGCTTCCACCTCAGATGCCAAAAACAATCTCCTTGTCTATCGCTATTTGAAAAGGGGATAGACTCCCCTCGCTGTTTGGTTGATACCTACATTAGTCCATCCCGACGACTTTACTTATTACTTACTTTTTTACTTAATATATAAAACGTAGATGGTAATATTATACACACGTTCGATAACACCGAAACTTTTCACTATTTCTCTTAATTTTGTCCAATTGGACATATAGCATAGTGGATATAGTGGTTGATTTAAATACAGTTCTAACTGACAGTTATCTTTAAGCCACAGGTTCAATCCTGGTCAAGGGTGACAGTAACATAGAATAATAATTACAGCTTAATCATTGTACCCTGGCTATGGTTAGCGGAATTAAACAGGATACCCTCGTGGATTAAATAAAGTGTTGGGTTCAAAGTTCCGTGATTCCCCCAATTACGACAAGAAGATTTCTGAGTTCGAGAAGGCTCCTGAGTCCGACAAGTAATACCTGAAGAAAAGGCCGCAGGGCACATCGACCGAAACGTTGGACAGATAACAACAAAGATATGAAACAATAGTCCGATAATACAAAACTTTTTAACTTCGATTTCACCATCAAGAATAAATTCATTCTTTTTAGAGTATTTTGTTTTATTATTTTCTACATATAGCAAATATAAGTTAAAGTAAGGAAATGAATGCCGACGGTATAAGTATAGATAAAAGGATATGAAAACATAGAGAAACGCGTAGCGGATGTGTTAATGACGAAACGATCGCATGACTTGCACGCTTTTTGGAACATCAATGCTTTTCGTTTTGAATTTAAATTATTTTCTGCTTCTCTCTCGATGAGTCCGGATTAAAACACAGAGCTCTGATGATGATTTATATAAATCGAAATATTGTTCAACATTAGCTAGAATATGATATAAAATATCTTTTTAACAGCATTGTGTTTTTCATATCTTTTATATATATAATATGTATAGAGTTATGCAATTATCTCTGATGGTCACCCTTCAGGGGATGTTACACACAACGGAAATGGGGATATCCTTTACGGAAAGAAAAGTATTCCGATGAAATTGTCCTTGTGATCGTAAAGATTTCCAGTTGGCATTTGTCACCCAAGTGTTTGTGTCGTTTAATGCATGAAGTAAAATGCAAATAAGAGAAGAGAAATGCTATCCTACATTTCTCTTCTGCACTGCAGTCTATAAATGAACAGAGCTACATACGTATTATGTCTCTAAAAACACATGTGATATATTGCTATTCGTTGAAATTCCCTCCCTTTGTTTTCGCCGTTCTCATTACTATGTTTAAAGGTTAATTATCATCTCGACATTTGTGTGTATATATGTATGGATGTGTTGTGTGTGTGTGTGTGTGGTGTGTGTGTGTGTGTGTGTGTGAGAGAGAGAGAGAGAGAGAGAGAGAGAGAGAAAGAAAGAAAGAAAGAGACAGACAGACAGACAGACATACAGAGAACAGAGAGAGAGACAAAGAGACAGAAAGACAGACCAGAGACAGACTGTTAAACAGAGAGACAGACAAACAGAGAGAGAGAGGGGGGGGAGAGAGACAGACGAGAGAGAGAGGAGAGAGAGAGAGAGAGAGAGAGAGAGAGAGAGAGAAAGAAAGAAAGAAAGACACAGAGAGACAGACAGATAAAAAGATAAGAGAGGGGCAGACAGAGTGACAGATAGACAAACAGAGACAGATTGTTAAACAGAGAGACAGACAAACTGAGATGGATAGATAGATAGATAGATAGATAGAGAGAGAGAGAGAGAGAGAGAGAGAGAGAGAGAGAGAGAGGTAGAAGATATCGCCCACTATACTGATGGCTTTGGCACAAAATAACCCACACACGTTTATATACCATTAAACAAAGAAACCAAACCAAGCATCTTATTTTCCAGATTACTTGTTTCTTATTCGTCTTTCATTCTCCCCTCCCCTTTCAGTCTTCCGCATTTTCCTCTAACGCTTAACCATGGGTTAAAGAGCTACAGAAATAGATTTGGCTTTAAATAACCCACGAAGGTTGATATGCCATCAAACAAAGAAAGCAAACCAAACCTCCTCCGACCTTTTTCTATTGACGTCTTCTATTCTCCGAAAGTTTTTCTTTACAGAATATTTCAAAAAGAAAAAGAAAAAGAAAAGAAAAGAAATAAAGGAAGCGTGCGTATAAGAAACAGCTCACACAAACATCTGATAAGTTCATAGAATTCTTTTTTTTTACACTCACCTGGAGAAAATTGTCAAACAAACTGAGAGCCTTAACCTAAACACTCTATAACAAGAGCAAGCATCTTAATGTTAATCCCTAACATTTTTCACACCTTTTTCGTAAAACTTCAGGACCGATCCTCTTATTTACATGATAATGCCTACCGTATCGACAAGGAACGGCACCAGTGTCGCTAAGGCAACACATTATTCCCTTTTTTATTTTGTTTGATTATTTGTTATTATTTTTTTAAGTACTCTGTCGAGGTGTGGCTGGTTGTGTCAAACTGGTTCTCCTTTGAGATGTTGCATTTCCCACAATGAATTAAATCTCGCTTATAGTGTCTGACTTCTCCAGAACGATACATCGTTCATTACAGGAAGTCGTCAGCCCTGTCGGTGGGGGTTAAGAATCGACTGGTTGCACCTCTGCAGAGGGGTAAGCCTCTACCAATGGGGCCACCTGTTAGTCGTAGGTGGTGAACCGTGATGCTTAAGGACGGAATCCTTGTAGATTAACAGTCCATGACATGCAACATCCCACTTTGGTCCTTACTAAGGCAAGACGGGAGGTCGTAAAGCCCCCCTCCGATCAATTGGCTTGTTACGTCAAGCTCTAGCACCTATATGATTGTCCCAATCATATTGCCCTTATGGCAAGCCCTAACCTTTTTTATCATAAATGTGCTAGAAGGCTATGGTTTACTGTCTTCTTGTCCTGGAAATGACGTTAAACCCTATCTGATGATGAGGTTTCTGTTCTAGAGGTCTGAAAAATGTGGAGCACCCCTTCATCACCATTGCTCCCAGGTTCACTCTGACTCTGTGTGGTAGTACCTGTTAGTGTTCCATATATGGGTTAAATAGAAACATGCGTTTATAAAAATTGAGTATCCATTAAGACTGAATCTATTCCAAAACTTTGTCAGCATTAAATGACCCATCGATGTTGATATGCCGTAAAACAAAAACTAACAAACAAACAAACAGGAAGTTGTTCATTTTACTTAATATAACCCTAGATGTGGCTAAAATTTCGATACGTCAGCACCACTGACTATTACAATCTTTCTCACATTAATTGATTAACAATAATTGACATCAACAGTCGATATTTGTTTTGTCCTGAAGAATATTGGAGTTACATATTTGATATATATTTGATTTTAGATAAATATTTCATATGTACATATCAAACGAGTGATTAAACGTAGAAATACGTTTTTCAAATATCAATAAATTCCATTTCCTATTTTTCACTTTTATTTATTTCTTTTCCCCATGCAGTCGGATTCATTACAATTTCTCCCCTGCCAACTCTTATAAAAATTCAAAATTGTAAATTATCACATTTTTTTCCTTTAACAACGGAGTTAAACATACATATAAAAAAAACAATGAATTCATCATTATCATCATCATGTACCGCCAGCGGTACAGATATTGATGACAACCTCTCGCCTGTCACTCATTGTCCCTGGCTGGTCCTTCGCGCAGCATCCAATATCTGCAGCTGGTCTATGTAAGTCCTAGCTGGACAACCCGCACTAGCATGTCCATATGCTGGTGTCCAAAGGAGTACGTCACCTACGATTTCATCTTTACTTCTCCAGCAGTGTCCAGCATGTCTAGTCTGTCTAACTCGGATGCTTTGTATATAAAGCGAAAATTCTTCAAGGCCGAGGTGATACCAGTGCTACTATATATCTACCCCACTTGGACCTTGACGAGGGTCTTGGAGAATAGGCTAGATGAGAGCTGCACGAGAATGCTGTGTGCGATCTTGAACAAATCGTGGAAACAGTACTCAACAAAGAAGCAGCTATACGGCCACCTGCCCACTATCTCACAAACCAATAATAAATTAAATCACGTTAAATGAGCCATTTTGACAGATACAGATTTTGATTTATAAAATTCTCCTATCCCCCCAAAAAAATGAAAAACAAATAATTCTATACGTTTTTTCAAAATTACATTAAGAATAATTCCTTTTTTTCAGAGGTTTGTTGAATTTTATTTTATGAGTTGTGAAAAAAATTGCGTGAAATTCGGACCATACCTATTTTAGCCACATGAGTTCAAATCCTA
>CM042138.1:132166631-132169131 GCA_023376005.1 Doryteuthis pealeii | reverse complement strand
AATGTTCATTTTGATTTTTGAAAAAAATCAATACTATTTTAACAAAATCTTTTTATGATAGTTTAGTTTTTAATTAATGGCTTCAACCTTCGTGGTTTATCTAATGCCAAAGTCATCCTTGTAGAAGAATAGTAGGTGTACGATTTAACCGACATCTGAGTAGAAGAAGGGCTTCGTATATTTCCCATTGTATTATTTCGAAATTGAACGAAATAGAGTGAGTGGAGTGTTAACTCGTTTACTACAATGTCGTAGTCTAAACCAGTGCTTCTCAACCTTTTTCGGCTTATGGACCATTTTTTATTCAAAACGTTTCCATGGACCAATCCTACTTTTCTTGAATGTTGCTGCGAGCGGCTAGCACACGTGTTAAAGTAAGACAAGACAATTCATTTTTCCGCCGATCATCGACGTGCGCTTAAATAGAGATTTTCAACTGGGGAGGGTCATTATAAGAAGCGCCAAATTAGTTAAATTTTTGTGAAATTGATAAAACATTTTTTGTGGCTTCGAACTCTCTGTGAACCACTAGAGATTTTCTGTGGACCACAGATGGTCCAGCTGGACCACGTTGAGAATCAATGGTCTAATATGTTGACACACGTCACAGGGACTATACCACTCATTTTCTGAGAACCTTACGTAGTACAGCAAATTATATTGAAACTAGTAAATGGCACATTCCTGAACAATTATAGAACATTTTCATGATAAAATGTTTATAATAAAAGTAAAATGTAATATTTCATATTATTTGATTATTAAAAATATAAAGAAACTTTCCACGAAATTCCCCCGCCCAGCTTCAGGAATATGCTTACTGTATCCTCTACAGTGGAATGACCCACCAAAAAAATACGGTATGTTCTGGGTATAACACGGATTTAAGGGAAGATATTTACCCTAAAAGAAAGTTGGACTCGTCCAATGAAACACATTAAAGACACAGACTAGACGAGGTTAGTCATAGTAGCTTGTCTTGCTAACAGAGTATTCATTACTGTTGTTTGACGAACTGCGCTTTTGATTCTATTTATATATCCCCTTGTAACAAAAGATAACCTGTTAGTTAACTTTATTCTGGATTCAATGTTGTTATGGATAGATTCAGTGATAACAAACACTAAACAACATCTGATGTGAGGCTCCAGTTCTTGACATCTAAGTAGCGTGGATTACACTTTCATTTCATTGCTTCCAAGTCCACTCTGATCTGTGGTGGTAGTACCGATGGGTGAACAGACTTTTAAAAACTATCCCTATTCGATAAGACCTGTGCAAAAAAGAAACCTCTTAAGAAACAACTACATAAGACAATGTAAATATGAACGTACAATGGACGTGATTTCCTAACTTGAGGGCTTAAAATAACCCTACACGGGTTTGACATGCCGTTAAAATCAATAAATAATTATTATATATATATCCTGAGTTAAAATTGATTTTAAAGCTAATAAGTAATAATGATGGTAAAGGTTTTGTTTATTATCCCCAGTGCAAACAACATAATCAGCGTTTTCAATTTAACAAAGACAAATGCATTTCCCGTATACAATTTGCATACGGTTTTACCTTGAATATGGTACCAATAAAACAATCAAAACGGTGGCCTGACGAAGACAACAACAACAACAATAATAATAATCTTATTATAATGGAGATTGTGTGTTTTTCTGTCTGTAACCGAAACTATATTCCTACTCAAGTCACAATTCTCTTAGTTATTGACATCACATTCTCCATGATTTTATTTTTTATCTAAACCTCAATTATTAATAAAATTGTCTTTCATTATCAATACTGTTAACTATATCTACATACTAATAACATGCAATTGTATTTATATATACAACAAAATAGTGGTTTACAGTGTGAAGGGAAGGCTAATTTGCATATTAATATTAAAAAATCGAATTTAATAAATATGTGCTTAGTATTATTGATTTCTAACTGTTTGGTTTTATTTTAATGAATATAAGCAAAAATCTCTTCAATGAATCTTAAATGAAATCCATTAACAAGATAAAATAACTGTAATTTTATTCTTTACTTCCTCTTATAACTAAATACTTAAATTAGAAAAAATAACAATGAAAGACGAGGTGATGGAAGAGTAAGTTTTAGTTGTTCCATTTTTTTATTATACTCCCTCTGTTTCAAATCTTTTATTATAACCCCCCCCCCTCTGTTTCAAATCTTTTTATCTGTATTCTTATTTAGTTTCATTAGCCTTTCTAATTTAATACAATATTTTTATTACATTAAAACTTAAATACTTGCACCCGGAGGGTGCATATATTTGCTAGTAATAATAATAATAATATCCCAGCAAGGAGACCAGACCTAGTATTGATTAACACAAAAAGAGAACTTGTTAATCAGATCACAAGGTGATGATGAAGAACATGAAAAGATAGACAAATACCTGAACCTTGTTAGAGAATTGAAAAAGCTGTGGAATATGATGGTCAAAGTGATACCAATTGTAGTTGGTGCACTT
>CM042138.1:132129131-132159131 GCA_023376005.1 Doryteuthis pealeii | reverse complement strand
TGATATCTAATATTAAATTAATCCGCACGGAAGATCCCCCATAATTTATTAGCAGCACACAAACGTGCATGACGATTTGATTCCTCCAATAGCAGTCTTTTGTAGATCGGGGGGAAAACTGGTTTCTTGAATCGAAGAAAGCGAAAAAAAAAAGAAAAAAGATTGAGAGATGAGACTCATGATTGTGTTCTTTAAAAAAAGGAGCGAATTATATTCAAACACCATAGTACGCTCAAAAGTTGATTATTAAGAGAACATTTGTGTCTTTTAAGATGGTATTATATTTATTAAGGTATATGCAATTAATGTCTGTTGTAATGAAAGGATATTCACGATTGCTTTTGAAAAGTTATGAGATCTATGAGGGTATTTTCTGTTACATTTTTTTCTATTCAGGATTTTATTATTTTTTTATTTTTTTTCTTTTTATTGTATTTTTGCATACAAGAGAAAAGGGTGCTCTAGTTACAGAATCTGGGAGACATGGATGCTTCCGATCAGAAAAAAAAGGATCAGAGTTCTAAATTCATTTGAAGAATATAAGTTACGATTAATCATCTTTTTTTTTTTTTGTAGTTTTGGATTCTAGCTGACCTCTCTCTGTCTCAATCTCTGCCCTCCTTACTATTTGTCACTGCCCTTTTGTCTCTCAGTCTGTCTGTCTGTCTGTCGGTCTGTCTGTCTGTCTGTCTGTCTCTCTCTCTCTCTACTATTCTACCTTACCTGCTCGTCCTTCAGTAGGTCGGTCTGTCTATCTCTCTATACTATTATATTCGGACTGTCTGCATGCGTCTATCCACCCCCTCTCCCCCTCTCTCTCTTTCTCTCTCTCTCTCTTCTCCTCTCTCTCTCTCTCTCTCTCTCTCCTATATATAATATATATATATATTATATATATATATATATATGATACTTAATAGTAATGTGATGGATGTTTGAAAACGTTGTATTGGAAGTATGGGAAAGATAATTAATAATAACCAAAATTCAATCTGATGAATATTGTGTTTGCTTTTAATCATATACATTTATCCTAATATTTCAGGTAGAACTCTTCATTTTGTCAAAGTATTTTGTAGAAACGCACCCACCTAAACACAAACACACACACACACACACACACACACACATATATAATATATATATATATATATATATATTATATATATAACCAAAATATGAACATATAAAGCATTAAGAGGATGAATTACGGTTAAGAATTTTTGGCCAACATTAAATGTTTTGGTTTTTATATATTACAATTCTTACAGGGTATTTTTAATATATGAGTTTTAACTTCTGAATAATATTCAATATAAATATGAAGAAAAAACAAAGAAAAAACTTAGCATTCTATAACCGTTAGTAGAGTTCTATTTCAAATCTATGTGCTTTTTATTTTTTCAAACGAACAGTGTATTTTAAGTAAGATATACACGGACAGTTACTTGATTGTGTGATGTCTACTAATACATGTACCACACTATATTATCAATATTAAACTCACTCTCTCTCTCTCTCTCTCTCTCTCTCTATATATATATATATATATATATATATATATATAAATATATATATAAAATTTTTCAAAGTTGGGCGTTATTACGAAGCATTAAAAATATATAAATGAATAAACTCGATATTATGGAGTATTGGATTCACTTATTTTTTAAAATTATTTTTTGTCATAAATTTTCAGGTTCGTTAGATACCCTTTATCAAATGAATGTTATTACTGTTTAACGGCTTCCTTGTCTCTGTTGTTATCGACAGTGGCAGCTTCTGTGAAATATTTATAATAACTAAGAATTCCGATGTCTGCGTTCAATCCCTTCACGTGTGTTTTTAATTTTAGAATCCATTTAGTTTCTGATTGTTTTCTATATTGCGTTGTTGGAAATGCGTGTTCTATTAGAATGCATTTGAGGTGTGTAAGGTTGTGTGATAAGGTGTTAAAATGAAGTGCTATTGTACTATGCGGGGATTTGAGATTTATAGTGGATTTTTGGTTATTTAGTCTTAGTCTAAAGGGTGTTGATGTTTCTCCTACATATCCGCTATTCCTGCATTGTGTGCAGTATATATAATATATGATGTTAGCGCTATCGCATGTTAGGTGTGGCGGATGGATTGTTATGTTTGTGTAGGGTATTTTTATTTCGGTTTCCGTATGTATGTGGCTGCAAATTTGGCATCTAGGCTTGTTGCATCTTATATTACCTTTCCGTACGGTTTTATGTATGTTTTCCTGGTTGCAGTGAGGATGTTTCGTAGGTTGAGTGGTTGTTTTTTTGCGTTGACGGGCGGGTATATATATATATATATATATATATATATATATATATATATATATATGAACAAAATAATGAGACCAATTTAAATATTTATTTTATGCAATTTACCTTTTGATTTTCCTGATTTCCTTCGAGCATAGAATGTTTTAGAAAGTTTAAAAAAATAGTTTTTAAAGTAGATGATATGCTCTAAGAGAAGCGATGATAAATGTACTCGTGACGAGGCATATCCATATCCTGAATGTAAACCACACCTCATGTTATATATATATATAAATGAAAGAATAGCCATAACCACACTAAAAAACAACAAATAACTATAATTCCAGCCGATAACGGAGTAGCACCACTATTATGGACACAAAAAATAGAGAGAGGAAGCAGAAGCACAACTAGACAATAGACACCAATACAAACCACTCCTAACAGATCCCACCAACGAATACAAACAAGAATTGATAAAGCTCATGAAAAATCTTAGCCCACTCACGCAAATCAGGACAAAGGCCCTCATACCAACAAACCCTACAACCGCTACATTCTACACGCGACCCAAAATACACAAACTACCCAAACTCATAGCACAACGTTCAACCAACCACACCACCTCAATAACGTACACGACATCGAACACCTCACAAAAGCCCCAGGAAGACCCATAATAGCAGCCAACTGGACCCTAACCGAATCCCTATCAGGATACATAGACAATATCCTCAATCCCCTACGACACAGAATCCCCACACACATCAAAGACACCACGCACTTCTTAAATGAAATACAAAAGATAGGTACACTCCCAGAGGGAACCATTCTGGCAACAATGGATGTTGCATCCCTATACACCAACATATCACATAACAAAGGGATTCAGGCATGTAGGGAATTCCTCACACACAACAAACTCCCCACAGACAAAATCAACGACATATGCCACATAATCCGCTTCATTCTAACATATAATAATTTTCAATTCAACAAAAAACACTACCTTCAAACCAGGGGCACGGCGATGGGTACGAAGATGGCACCGAGCTATGCAGACATATTCATGCACATACAAGAAACAAAACTACTCAAAGACTACCTCTAACCCCAACCTATTACTATAGATATATAGATGACATCTTCCTTATATGGACACATGGCCTCAACAGCCTCCTAGATTTCCATACACACTTCAACAGCTACCACCAATCCATAAAATTCTCGATAGAACACTCCACCAGCTCGATCCCTTTCCTAGATGTAACCACAAAATTAAGAAATAATACCATAACCACCACTCTTTACACAAAACCCACTGATAATCACACATTTCTAAACTACAACAGCAACCACCCCCATAGACTACAAAAATCGATAATCTACAGTGCATGCATAAGATTAAGACGCATATGTGAAGACCAACAAGAATACATGCAACACACAGTCAACCTAGCAAGCAAATTCCTAAATAGAGATTACCCCATGAAATTAATTAAAAAAAGCGTTCGACAAAGCATCATCTCTAAATAGACAGGAACTACTCAAATATAAACCACACCAAACTAATGACCGAATCCCATGGTATTTCACCACGGTCGACACATACACAAATTAACCAAGCTATTCACCGAACAATATAAAACCCTACAAACCGACCCCACAACAAAGTACGTCTTCACCCACCCACCCCCATCAACGCAAAAAACAACCACCCAACCTACGCAACATCCTCACTGCATCCATAAAACATCTACATAACACCGTACAGAAAGGTAACAAAAGATGCAACAAGCCTAGATGCCAAATTTGCAGTCATATACACACTGAAACCGAAATAAAAATAACCTACACGAACATAACAATCCACCCACCACACCTGACATGCGATAGCCCTAATATTGTATATTACATATACTGTACACAATGCATAAATATCGGATATGTGGGAGAAACATTTACACCTTTTAAATTATAAGATTGATAACCACAAATCCACAATAAAACTCCAAATCACCCCATAGCACGATAGCACCTCACTTTAACACTCCACCACACAAACCTTACACACTTCAAAATGTATCTTTAATAGACCACGCATTTCCAACAACACAATCTCGAAAACAATCAGAAACCAACTGGATTTTAAAACTACGAACTTACGTGAAGGGACTAAACGCTCATATCGGAATACTCCGTTTATTACAAATATTTTACAGACACGGCCGCTTTCAATAACAACAAAGACAAAGGATCCGTTCAACAGGAGCGACTTCGTCCTGGGAAGGGAATCTAACGATCCCGAAAATTTTATGATAATAAATAAATAATAAAAAAAATAAGAGAATTCTGTACTCCACAACATCGAGTTCCTTCATTTATTTTTTATATTGTTTTTAATGCTTCATAATAACGCCCAACTTCACATAAAAAAGACACACACACACACACATACATATAATATATATATATATATTAATTTTTCAATTCAACAAAAACACTACCTACAAACCAGGGGCACGGCAATGGGTACGAAGATGGCACCGAGCTATGCAGACATATTCATGCACACACTAGAAACAAAACTACTCAAAGACTACCCTCTAACCCCAATCTATTACTATAGATATATAGATAACACTTCCTTATGTGGACACATGTCCTCAAACAGCCGTCTTGATTTCCATACACACTTCAACAGCTACCACCAATCCATAAAATTTATATATATATTATATATATATATATATATATATTATATATATATATATATATATATATACCAAGCTTAATTGATACTCTTTCCGGATTTTGCCTCAATTGCTTACAAGCCACGGCCTCGGGAAATCCACGGTTTTAGGCCCGCCTGACATTGTCCTGATCATCGAGTTTCTTTCAAACCCAAGTGAAATTTCTTGAACCATATCGTTACTGTATTATGATCAGCTGTGCATATCTTTCGTAAAACAAATATTTTAGGTTGCTTCATCGACGTTACGAACAAGTTTTAATTCCTAAAGCATAAATTCCCGACTATGACTTCGCTATCGTGTTTGCTTTCAAATCACAAACGGAGAGAAGTAATGCGCAAAATGTCAGCGATCAAATTACAACGATATTACAAACTACCGCAAGGTAACTTCCAAGGCTTGGATTGCTTCGGTCACGTGAATAACGTAAACAATACGTAAACGGGATATACGTAAACAAATAATATATAACGTGAAATACATAAACAAATAATATAGACGTGATATACGTAAACAAAAAATAAGTAAAGTAAAATCGTCGGGGTGGCCCTAATGTCGGTATCAGCCAATCAGCGAAGGAGTCTATCCCCTTTTTACTATCGCTAGATCAAGGAGATGTTTTTAGCGTCTGAAGTGGAGCGCCACACCTACCATCAGCTCCTTACTTACCGCACAGATCCCTGTGCTACTCATGCACTGAGTTGGCGAGGGCCGATATCGAACTAGGTACCTTGTGGTTTCTAGCCGAATGCTCTACCGACTGAGACGTAAACAATACGTTAACGTGATATACGTAAACAAATATTACAAAACGTTTGACTCACTCTAGTAAAAGCAAACGTTACCTTAATCTGACAAAAATTTTATTAAAAAAAGATACAACCGTTTGAGGGATTTAAAATCATCTAGGTGTTGCAGATAGACCAGTTCACATAACTAGTTAGTAATATCTCATCTATAGAAATAGATGCCAATATACGCATAGGAATGTCAAAGACTGCCAAAGACAGAATTTCGATCATAGGGAATTCTATTATTCCTGATAAGATAAAGCAAGAATTCTTCCAAGCTTTAGCCGAGTCGGTGCCACTGAATAGCCGCACCACTTTGATTCTAACGAAACACTTAGAGAAAACGCTAGATGGGAACTACGCAAGAATGCTACGTGCTGTTTGAAAAAAATGGAAGCAACACCCCTATAAAAAAGTAGCTGTATCGTCACTTACATCGAATGATACAAATTATCAACAACAACGAACAAGACATATTGAACTGTTGGAGAGTAAAGACGAACACATAAGTGATGTTCTCCTGTAGACACTTACACACGGACACGCCAGTGCGGGACAATCAGAACTGACATAACTTGATTCATCTCTTTTCGGATACTAGATGCCGTGTGAAGGACCTGCCAGAAACGATGACCGATTTGGGACATGTAGGGTGAGAAGTCACGAGGTTCCGTACAGTCAGCGCAACCTGATGATGATGATGATAGGAGGGTGGATGATGATGGTAAGGAGATCTGAATTTGAATTGATTCTGTCTTTTCAGAGAAGAAAGAATGCATGCTTTGAAAATCAGCATCTGAAATATCTACTTTTATGTATTTAAAAAAAAAACGACTGTTGTAGATTCGTTTTGATGTCGGTACATTTGCATTAAACATCACGTAATCGCATAGACAGATTAGTAAGATCAATTAAATAAATGTGAGAGGGAATACTGACTATTGGGTGGCATTAATTAAAAAAGAAAAGAAAAGAAAAGAAAAAGAGAAAAAGAAAAAAAGAAAGAAAAGGTAAATATATCCGAGATGGAGAGTAGAGAGAGCGACAATGCGCACATTGTTCTTGTGACTCATCGGAAGAATTTTGCTTCCCTCTCTGCGGTAGGTCTGTAGAAAATCTTTGGTATTTTCCAAATTACGCTCTGGGATTTTTGCGATGGGTGTTGGGTAGGACTGTCACCAACTCTTGTTATATTCAGTCGAAAAAAATCCTCCCGAAAAAAAAAAAGAAAACGAAAAGCATAAGTAACACAGCGAAAGAAAAAGTACCATTTCTCGAAATCAAAGGGAAACTGTTGACATGTGGATTGTAAATAGAAGCGACAGTGACGTCGTGAGAAAAGCCCTTGTAAGAAAGACCGTCTTTAGAAACTCAGATACACTAAGAAGTTTCTAAGATAATGATAGACATCTTCCATTGTTATCAGGCACCACCCACAGTCAGGGTCTAGATTCTAATTGGTTCCAGAAATTCTTGTTGGCAAAATCCGTCAGAGAAGCCGTTTTCAAGACAAGCTGACTTCGCTTAATCGCAGGAACACAGAAAGGAAAGGAAAGGAAAGGGAATTTTAGACAAAATGAAGTGGGGGAAAACGAGGCTGGAAATTAAGCAAGAATAAGCATAAGAAAAAAAGAATAAGGGAACAGAAGAAGAGAAATAGAAAATGAATACAAAAAGAAGTAGACAAATGAAGACAGATAATATAAAGTGTTAGCAAAAAGAAGAAATAAAATAGAAAGAAAAAAAATAGACAGAGATTTAAAAAAAATGAATTGTAACAGAAATAAATACTGGCCTTTTGAAAGAAAGAAAAGAAAGAAAGAAGTAAAAAAGAAAGAAAGAAAGAAAAGAATAAGACAAAAAAGGAAAAAAAGAAGCACTAAAAAGCAAACAGAAAGAAAGAAAGAAAGAAAAAAAAATAAAACATAAAAAAAAAAAAAAAAAAAAAAGCAAAAAGGACTAAAGAAAGGATAGATATCGAGAGAAAGGAAAAAGGAAGAAAGAAAGACATAGAGAGAGAGGGAAAGAGAGAAAGACAGAAATGTTAAGACCAAAAAAAACGTTAAAAGTGCAAGAAGGATACGATAATACATACATACATACATGCATACAGAAAGAAAGAAAGAAAGAAAGAAAGAAAAGAAACCGACAAACAAACATACAAACAAACAAACAAAGATGGCGCAAATTGAAAAAGGGAAAGCGCCAAAAACAACAGAACATATACAACTGAATAACAGGTAGAGAAATAAATAGAGAAATAGAGAAATAATACGTAAAAAGAAAAGAAAGTGCTAGGAACAGCAAAAAGAACGAAATAATTATTTCATACCAAGCGCTAAAAAACAGTAAAAAGAAAGAAAGAAAAGAATAAAACATAAAAAGGATAAGCAAAAAAGAATGAAAGATAGGTTGAATATCGAAAGAAGAATAAAAGAAAGAAAGAAAGAAAATAAAGAAAGAAAAAAAAGAAAAAAAAAGAAAAGAAAAAAGAAAAAAAAGAAAGAAATGATAAACAAAAAAGGACGAGAAGACACTAAAACAGCAAAAGCAAAAGAAACACTATCCCAATGAAAGAAATAATAGATATCGGGAAGAAAGAAGAAAAGAAAGAAGAAAGAAAATAAGGAAGAAAGGAAGAAAGAAAGGAAAGAAAGATGAGGTAAAAAGGAAAGAAATATAAGTGCTAAAAAACGGCAAAAGAAAGGAAATAAAGAAAACAAGATTAAATGGGTAAAAATGGATTAAAACATAAATAAAAGAAAAGACAGAATATACATCCGGAGAAATTAATGAATAAATAAATATATACATTCTGGAGTATAATCTGATATACATGAAATTAATGAATAAATAAATATATACATCTGGAGTATACATCTGAATATAAATTGGAGAAATGAAATGAATAAATAAATATATACATCTGGAGTATACATCTGAATATAAATATGGAGAAATGAATGAATAAATAAATATATACATCTGGAGTATACATCTGAATATACATCTGGAGAAATGAATGAATTAAATAAATATATACATCTGGAGTATACATCTGAATATACATCTGGAGAAATGAATGAATAAATAAATATATACTCTGGAGTATAACATCTGAATATACATCTGGAGAAATGAATGAATAAATAAATATATACATCTGGAGTATACATCTGAATATACATCTGGAGAAATGAATGAAATAAATAAATATATACATCTGGAGTATACATCTGAATATATCTGGAGAAATGAATAAATAAATAAATATATACATCTGGAGTATACATCTGAATATACATCTGGAGAAATGAATGAATTAAATAAATATATACATCTGGAGTATACATCTGAATATATATCTGGAGAAATGAATGAATAAATAAATATATACATCTTGAGTATACATCTGAATATACATCTGGAGAAATGAATGAATTAAATAAATATATACATCTGGAGTATACATCTGAATATACATCTGGAGAAATGAATGAATAAATAAAGTAAAAGATTTTGAGAAATACAAAAACGAAAAAAAGTAAAAATAAAGGTAAAAATACGAAAAATGCTAAAGGGGTAAAACAAAAAGAAAGAACACCGTAAATATTCGTTCTATAATACGCACCTCTGTTTCCAGATTTAGGGTTTGTAAGGGTAGGTTTAGCTTAGTTGGTAGAGCGTCCGACCGGTAGGTTCCTTGTTCGATACCGGCCCTCGCCAACTCAATGTATGAGTAGCACGGGGATCTGTGCGGTAACGTAATGAACTGATAGTAGAAGTGGCGCTTGAGCTCAGACGCTAAAAAACAATCTTCTTGGTGTAGCGCTAGTGAAAAGGGAATAGACACCCTCGTTGTCTGGCTGATACCGACTTTAGCCCCGTCCCGACGACTTACCTTTTTTTTAATTACACACAAGAACTAAAAGCCGATTTATTTTCCGGCTACCCACGTCGCCATATTCAGGACGGTATGCCTGAAAGTAAGTTACATCCATGGTCTAAACTAATTAATCTATAACAAACACTTTTGTTTTACGCCGCTAGAAAAAAATAGCTACTAGTCACATGAATGTGAGTTTGTTAAAAGTTTTGTTTCACTTCGTTTGAGTTAATTCTAAAAAACAAGCTTGTTGCATTTTTGTGGTAAGATATCCATGTCTTGTAAATTTTGTATTCCAACTTAAATTTCATAAATTCTCATTTTTTTAGTCGATATGAACTGATACGATAAGACGTTGAGCATATGTTACATATAGTTTAAAATTTAGCGGCTGGAAATTTTAAATAATCACTGCGTTTTATATGCGAGATATTTGTCGAGAATTTCATAATACAAAGTCAACTCTGCATATTATGGACAGGTATGCAATGTACACGAACAATAAAAATGTGGAATGAAATAAATAAATGAGAAAATGATAATATAAACAGAGAAGTTTGGGTTGATTTCTTTGTTTAATGGCATATCAACTTTTCGTGGTTTATTTAATGCCTAGAACATCCTTGTAGAAGAATGGTAGTGTTACTATTTAACCCATAGCTGGGGGTGAGAGGGAGTTCGTATGTTTCCCAAGGGTATGAGACCGAAAGTCATCGTAATAGCGCAACTGGAGTTCGAATATCGCAGTCCGGCACATTACCTAGTACATCACGGGACTCTCCACTCGTACATCACGGGACTCCCCCCTAGTACACCATGGGACTCCCATTAGTACACCAGAGGACTCCCACGAGCACACCACGGGACTCCCCACTAGTACATCACGGGACTCCCCACTAGTACATCACGGACTCCCCACTAGTACACCACAGGACTCCCCACTAGTACACCAGAGGACTCCCCATGAATACACCGCGGGACTCCCCACTAGTACATCAGGGACTCCCTAAAGTACGGGACTCCCACTATACAATCAGGGGACTCCCCACTAGTACACCACGGGACTCCCCACTGGTACACCACGGGACTCTCCTCTAGTAAATCACGGGACTCCCCACGAGTACAACACGGGACTCCCCACTAGTACACCACGGGATTCCTCTAGAAAAATAGAGTAAACAAAAAAAAATACGTTAAAACCGGGCAGAAGACAAATGAAAACATGACAAAAAAGAGAGAGAAAAAAAGAAAAAACGAAAATGTAGTTGAATTTTCTTTTGAATAACTTTGAAGATTAACGTGCGTCTTATACACGAATAGAAAGAAAGAAAGAAAGAAAGAAGAAAGAAAGAAAGAAAGAAAATACAGTTGAATTTTCTTTTGAAGCAATTTAAAAGATTAAGAAATGTTTTGCACGGGGATTAAAAGGATTGAAATAACTTAAAAAACGACACCATGAGCCGAAATCTCATTTGAACATTTACCCTGTAGGTCCCAATAATCCCCGAATCCGACCCCCCAAACTTCACAAAAAAGAAAGAGATCAAGCACAAATCCCACCAAATTTAACTCCAGAGCGTAGACATCTTGTTTTTATCACCTTATTAAAACAAAGGCTATTTTTCGCCGTTTTTATTATTTGTATCTGCGGTAGTCTCTGTTAGCCTGCAATGACATATTGTAAATAGTGCTTCGCACGCAGTCAGAGGTTTATGGTCCAAATAATTGAAGTAAAATACTGACTGTGAAAATAGGAATAAACAGAAATGTATTTGCCCAGCTCCACCGACATTATATTTATTACAATGTCAATTTTTTAAACGAAATTAAGCTGGGTTTGAATCAGAGTTTTCCTTTTCCTAAGCAACTCTAAATTATACAGTCTATCCTACTATTTACCCATAGCTCGGATAAATGAAAGGTATTCCTGATTTTCCCAAGGGATTTAGCGCAAAGTGAAACACAAACGGCAAAGTGGTTAAAGGCGTTGGTTTAAGACTGTTCTAAGTGTCTGCTATCTCTAGGCTGCACGGTCAATCTTGATCAAGGGCAACAATAACATAGAATAATAATTAACACAGCTTAACACCTGTAACCCTGCTATGGTTAGTGGAATGAGAACAGGATACCCACGTGAATTGAATGAAAGGTTAGGTTCAAAGTTCCGTGATGGCTCCCGATTACGACAAGAAGGTTCCCGAATTCGCAAAGAAGGTTCCCGAGTTCAACAAAGCTCCTGAGTCCGACAAGAAATACCTGAAAAAGGCCACAGGCGCATCGACCGAAAAGTTGTACTGATAACAATAAAGATGAGAACTATAGTCTGAATCAACGAGCCAACCGAGCGTGACCTTTGTCCATCCTTCGGCATTGGCTCGGTAGGGAGACCACGCCTGCGCTTTAAAGGTGTCTGCAAGAGGGACAGGAAGATATGCCACATCGACACCAAACACATGGGAGACTTGTGCAAAAAAGACGTGTGATTTTTTATAAATCCCTGAGAGAGCTCAATGCATAATAACTAAAAATAATAATTGTATACTGAGTAATATATAACTTTCAAAGAAAGAAAATCTTAACAAACCGTCATTTGACTATGATAAATTATTTCGACCAGAGACTGAATATGAGACTAGTCTCATCACATAGAAATTTAAAAACTATATATTATATATATATTATATTATATATATATATATATATATATATATATATATATATTTGGTATACCAAACTTGTTGGTAAATCCTTGCGGTGGAGAAAAACCCAGCAAATAGTTTGATTGTAAAAATATACTACCAAACATCGACCGGGGAAGAAAAACATTTTTGTAAAAAAAGAAAAGACCAAGATAATCGTACCAACAAAAATAATCTATTAGTACAATATTTTGGCCAAAAGAAAAAACAATTTATATGCATATATATATATATACGATATATATATTCATACAAACCCACCAGGAGACTAAAGCTAATAAGTAAAAAGTGCTCAATACCTAAGTAGAGCAAATAATTATAGATAAATCTAATGAGTCAGACGAACCTACTAAAAGTTTCGCTTAATGCTCTTCAGGGTTAAGATCTGACTTAGACTGAAGAGCATTAAACGAAACTTTTAGTAGGTTCGTCTGACTCATTAGATTTATCTTTATATATATATATATATATATATATATATAGTTTTGTAATTTCTATCTGATGAGACTATATATATATATATATATATATATATATATATACTTTTAAACTCACTTATAAAAGGCAAATAACTGAGCTTCCATACTAACTTGCACAGGTATCCGTGAATGCCCATTTGTTGTTTTTATCTCCGCGTCAATCTCTTTTGAATGACACTCAAACACGCCGAAATCGCCACAACAGTCAAGCCGAGGCAGATATCATACACCATGATATCGCCCAAACAAGTAAACCTCCACTCGTTTAGAGAAGTTGACGATAAAATGTCTCGGTACACCCTTTGATCTCTTTCCCGACCCTAGAACCTTGACTCAAAAAACAAAAAAAACAAAAACAACAACAAAAAATAAAAAAACAAGAAAGAAAAAAAATAAAGAAAAACAACCTTACCAAACAATTACAATTATCCTCTCTTTATTTAAATTACCCGTCAAGCTATCTTTACCAACGAGAGAGACCTGAGATTTTGACTCGGTTGTAAATCTCTCCCTTTGCGTACTCTTGGCCCGACTGTCAACAGTTTGCCTTTATTGCTGGGATATATCTTGTAAGATCTGATAAAACAACGACTTTTCTTTTTTCTTTCATCTCGTCCTTTTTGTGGTTGTTTTTAATTGGTGAGAACAAATGAGAATTTTATTTATCTTTGTCTGTTTTTATTTTGTAAGAATTACTCATTTATTTATTTCATAACTTGAACATGTATCTTAAGAATCCAAATAATTTCACTGTAACTATTATTACGATATTATTGACCCCCACCCAATCGGGGAGCACAAGCCTACCAGGGGCGTTCTAAGTGTAGATTTTATATACTTTCTATGATTTCTACTTTATAAATTGGTATATAGCAGACTTTCGTGGCCATATATTCTGGTGAGTGTCACATATTCGGGGTTGGGAGCATGGGATGCTAACCATGACCTGGCCAGGCATACAGTGTTTTCATCACTGGTCCCCTAACGTAGTTTAGGTCGAGGGGTGCTTCTCATGTAATGTGTATTGATTAGAAATAATCAAGTCGAGCCCATTTGGTAATTTATGAGGAAGTGCGTCCCGGTCTCCCGCCTCAAAAACCGCTACCCGGTGACTATCAAAATAAACAACAACCCCAGCTCGTCGCAATTCTTGTTTATTTATCGTAATTTGTCGTAATTCTTGTTTAGATATGAAGATGGATATATGTTTGGAATAGACTGAGATAGATAGATAGATAGATAAACAAACAAAATAATATAGATAGATATGAACAAATGGAGATAGATAGATAGATATTTTCGACAAGTAAATGTATTGGGGGGTCGCTTCTTTTTTTGTTGTAATTCTTGTTTATTTAAACTAAAAAACAAGACATTAAACAAACATGAATAAAAAAATCTTAGTATTTAAAGTAATATAGATAAATATGAACAAAATTGAGATAGATAGATAGATAGATGGGTAGTTTTGAATAGACTGAGCTTGGTCGTTATTTTAATAGTCACCGGGCAACAACTCTTGAGGCTAGAGACCGGGACACACTTCCTCATAAATTACCACCCATTCTTCTCCCTGACTACAAATGGTTTGAATTCAGTGTTTACCTTTTTCTAAACCGGTTTCCATGCCAAAGTTAGCGAGCCCATCTGGCCTACTAAGGAGAATATTTCATATCTTCCCAAAAGTAGTAGCATTATGTGAAAGGCAAACACACTTGTTCAGGATTTGAACTGGAGTGGCTAAATCCACTTCCACAACGATAATAGTTACGCAACGATTGGCCCCAGTATATTACGAATGATAAAATGTAAGTCTTCGTATACTGAAAATTATTACCATTAACTGATTTTAACGGCGTGTCAACCCGTCTAGAGTTATTCCAAGTGTGGTAGTTAAGGAATCGTGTTTATTGTACGTTCACAATCAACGTTTTTGTGTAGTTATTTCTTAAAAGATTTTTTTCAAGATCCTATCCAATAATTTTAAGCAGATACATTGGACCTATAAATGGGAGCCTAACAGAAACCACCACTTCATCCCAGAGTGGACCTGGAGGTAACCCCAATGTGTTACATAATTATTAGATTCCTAATATTTATGTACAGTAGTGTAGAAACCAAAATGGCTGTTATAAGTTCAGCCGGCGGCCTTGAAGGATTGAATGACAAGGCTTGACCTCAGTCCTGATCCTTCCGGTGGATACCGTGAGAATCGGTAGAGAAGACCTTTTCGGGTTTAGATTAGAAAGAGGATGTTTTAGTTAGATCGCCAAAAACCACGACGGTGGTAAGTCGTGTTATGCGCGTGCCGACTCAATCTGCGCAGGTAGTCTGGTGGGGATTTTAGAATAAAATATGTTCTAAGTTAAATCGAAGTCTTGTGTTATTATCTAAAACCTACCAATGACAGGGCTTCTGATAAAGAGAAATCCAAAGAAGACAGACACGAAGTCCACAAGACGAAGTCCAGACGCCAGAAGAGAAGCTAGAAGAGACGCTAGAAAAACAAAATAGAAGTAAGAAAGCAAGCAAGAAAGAGAGAATAAACAAATGAACGGCTATTCAACACTCTCCAACAGTGACACAATATCCTTAGTAGAGTTTAGGATATTGTGTATATTGAAGGCTTATTTTATAGGTTTTTTCCTTGGACTTTTTTTATATGACATCAAGCAATCCTATCTAATAAAAATTATTTGCACCATATATTTGACCCATAGTTGCAAGAATGATCTCAGGTGATTTGACATTACCACTTCCAAGTGGGAAAATTTGGCCCAGAACCGTCCACGGTGGCAACAGGCTCTCCGTAGCGGACTGTTCCTGTCTGAAGCCACCATAAAGCCAAGAAGTCCAGAAGAAAGCGGCGGCAACAAAGCACCGACACATAAATATCTTCAGGGACATTCGTATTCTAAGATATGTTTTTCCTAAAAACTACTAACAATTTCACTGCCAATTTATTCAATCAAATACAAGAATCATATACTACTATACAATGAGTGCGTTCCATCGTCGTTTAATGGGTAGAAAGCTACTCACGCAAATCCATGTGTTGGGGAGCCCCACGGTGGTGTTCTGGTTAGCAAAGTTGTCTTGCAGATCCATTATTTGCCTTGTGTCGCAGCCCACTCGAGACACCCTTAGGGAATCCCACTGTGGTGCAGCGGTTAGCAAACTCGTCTCGCAGATGCATTGTTGCTGAGTAGTAAGTTACATAATCGCTGGATGTTCTCTATTTGCGACTATGTGTCACATCACAAACGAGGCGAATAGGGGGATAAATACCTTCTAAACTTGGCAAATTGCTTGGGTAAAATCTATGCATGTATAAAGCAGTGTAGGGTCTGGATGAGACTACTAATGTACAGCAATTAATAACAAAGTATATATATATATATATATATATATATATATATATATTATTGAGGATATGTGCTTAATTGAAGTCATACCTAATTTGAAAATTAATTAGTTAATAATTAATGAATTTAGCGGGTATATATGTTCAAATGTAAGGCTAAACAAATCGAGAAAATGTCAATCCCTGAATGTACATTTCGACCTTAGGTCTCATAACCTTGCTGATGAGACCTAATAGGTCGAAATGTACATTCAGGGATTGACATTTTCTCGATTTGTTTAGCCTTACATTTGAACATATATACCCGCCTAAATTCATTAATTATTAACTAATTAATTTTCAAAATTAGGTATGACTTCAATTAAGCACGTATCCTCCAAAAAGTGTCGGCTTAAAGCCATATAAAAATAAACACATTTGTTTGTTTACTTAACCTCATATATATATATATATATATATATATATATATATATATATATATATATATACGGTTAAATATCACTGTTTCTTGATTCTTGTGCAAAATTATGAAGATTTGATTTATATACGGAGATATTTTTAAAAAATTGAATATACAGAGAAATAGCATTGAAATTCTACTTTAAAAGTTCAACATTGGTAAATGTCAAAAGTAAAGAAATCTATAGACCAGAGTTTCCTCCCACAAACCCAGGCGACGCTGGGTAGCCGCTTCTAATACTTACTAAGGTTTCCAGTGTTTGTTTCTCTTCAGCAATTTTTCAACCTTTCATCTATATAAGAGATTTTTAATCGACTGTTTTCTTCTACGATTCAAAAAGATCTTCCTTGAACCTTATTGTCCACTTCCTCCATTCACGTCATTGTTTTTATTATTACCCCACCCAACCACTAACCTCTTCAACAATCTGTATCCTGTTTTTTTCTTCTTTCTTTCTTTCTTTTTTTTTCTTTCTTTCACTTTTCTTGCTTTGATGTTCGTCTGATTCTCTTCTCTTTCATATCTTCTTCATCTTTTTAAACGGTTTCCTTTAGATCAGCCTCATCCGTTATAGTTTTTTTTATTTTATTTGTTGTTACTTTTTGTTTATTTTTTTATATTTTTGTATGTTTTCTTGGGTCATTTTTAATTATTCTCTTTACTCCTACACATCGACTTTACCACCGCAAGTTGTTTTCTTTCTCCTCCTTCTCTCTCCCTCCCCCTCCACCAAATCTCTTCACAAACTTCCGTAGCATTCTTGACACTAAGAACGAAAGAAAGAAAGAAAGAAAGAAAGAGATAAAGAAAGAAAAAAGAAAGAAGTCTGTCTTGTTTGAGGGCGCGACCTGTCGATTTCAGCTTATGTTAGAAGCTTTCTTAGTTTACTCAACATGAATGCTCTCCCGTTACTCACAGGCTTTTCTACGGTATCCCCTTACACAGTTATTTCCTATTTGTTTCAGATGTGTGCGTACGTATTTGTGTTATGAAGTTGCCAATGCGTAACGTTCATACGTGTGCGTGGAAGATATTTTGTAGATGTGTGTAAATACTGGACCGATTTGTGTATGTCAATATATGTACAGTAATATAACAAGCATTGCGCTAATACCAAACCTCGTGGTTTTTTTAGTATTATTTGGATTATTCGGACTGTTGTCCTCATCTTTATTGTTATCTGTACAACGTTTCGGTCGATGTGCCCTCCGGCCTTCTTCAGGTATTTTTTGTCGGACTCGGAAGCATTCTCGAATTCGGGAATCTTCTTTTCGAATTCGGGAACCTTCTTGTCGCAATCGGAGCCATCACGGAACTTTGAACCTAGCCTTTCATTCAATCCACGAGGGTATCCTGTTCTCGTTCCATTGTCAGGCTTGGGAGCCTTCTCGAACTCGGGAACCTTCTTTTCGAACTGGGATCTTTCTTTTCGAACTCGGGGACCTACTTGTCGTAATCGGGAGCAATCACGGAACTTGATATTAATCCATAGAGGTGTCCGGTTTCCGTCTCGCTAACAAATAGATGAGGTACTGGTGTTAAGCTGTATTAAGCTTGTGGTTTTTATCGATAAATATATCATTAAAATGAGAACAAAAGCGCTTTAGCTAATGTAGATATTTACCCAACCCGTTCACCACGACGAGGATGTAGCAACGTCGCAATGTATGGGGTATCCAGCTTAGATCAAACTCGCTCTTCAGGAAATGGATCTGCGAGACTAGCTTGCTAACCATTAGACCACGATGGGACGCCTTGTTTACCCAAACCGTTTGCTATGTGTATGATGTGAAAACAAGGTCGTATAGTATGGGACATCCATTGAGGATCTAACTCGCTTCTCAGTAGTAATGGATATATGATACTGTCTTGCTAACCATTACAACCACGATGAGACGCCCTATATATTCAACTCGTTCACCACGGGTAGGATGTGACGCAATGTCGCTAGTATCGGGCATCCCCCGAAGAACGAACTTCATATTGAGTAGTAATGGACCTACGAGAGTAGTTTGGTACGCATTTAACCACAATCAGACGGACACTTTTTTAGTTTATATATATAATATATATATATTATAATATATATATATATATATATATATATATATCAAGATACGAATGCATGAAATAAATATAAATGATTGAGTAATTGATTTTAATGGCATATCAACTTGACTAGGGTTATCTAATGCCAACAGATTCGGGAATCATTTTCATTGTGCATTCATATTTACATTTTTGTGTGTATTTGTTTCTTAAATTAATTTTCTGTATACGGTCTTATTGAATACGAAAAATTTAAAAAAAATCTACTTGATACATAGATTGTGCCCTAACAGGTACTACCACTCCGGCTCAGAGTGGATCTGGGAGTAATGTTAATGAAGGCATATCGAATGCACAGATTACAATAATCGGATCCTCACCATCAGATGAAGTTTTCGTGTCATCCTAAGTTACCCTTCAGGGGTGTCTTTTCCTTATTCAGGGGATACTATCAGCGTTTTCTAAGCTTCGCCGAAAGTGCCTGAAGTATCTATGATGAAATCAATACTAAGTAAAAGCTATTAACCTTTTCTATGGCTAATGACATCATTTATAAATTCTGATTTAAAATTCCTTGTTTTACATTTTCTTAGAAAATCCTATAAACTTTCTTGTTTGTTTCATAAGAACTTATGACCGATAATTATCGGTTAAATCGAAATTCCACCATCGTATATCACCCCCCGAAAGAAAAATATAAAAAAATCAGGGAATTAACCGAATTTAATAAAATTTTAAGTGTTGATATATTAATGAATAAAAGATATAATGCACTGGTTATTTCATTTAAATTTTTTTTTACATTTTTCAGATCAGTTAACTTTAAACCAAGTATCTTTGAGAGTCTGTGTTAAGCCTCAAGGACACGTGGATAAAATTAACTGACCTGAAAAAAATGCAAGGGTTTTTTTTAAATAAAATAACTGGTGCATTATCTCATTTATTCATTAATATATCAACAGTGAAAATTTCATTAAATTAGGTTAATTTCCTGTTGTTGTTTTTTTTTTTTTTTGGGGGGGGCTTTCTTTTTCGGCGGGGTGACACACGATGGTGGAATTTAGGTCCCTTAATTTCGATTTATCCCAATTATCTTTTCATTGTTTAATTTGATAAGTTATGGCTATAAGCAATTTGATTTTTATTTGTTATTTAATGCTTATCATCGTAGTTTTCATAGTCTGGCACTAAATATAAAACTACTTCGATTTCTGTAGCCTCTTGATAAAAGATAATTTATTTTATACAAAAAAAATTATCAGTCCAAATATTCCATGAAAATGCACTAAATCCATCAATCACAAAGACTGAAGGATAAATATTTCAGATCGAAAATTCGATGATAATTGTGTTACGCTCCGGATTTATTAACTCGCACTCATGTAGATATTAACGCAAAGACTCAGCTATGAGCTGGATGAGATCAATCTTAGAGTGAAGTGATACTGGCTTTGAATTCATAGTTTTCATTCTCCTCGAATGCTTGCCAAATCTAAATAAGCAAGCCTGTCTTTCTGCTGGAAGACCTAAAACGACAACCACCAAAGTTAATAGAAGACAGTAAATGATCGCGGAAAATGTTTCCATTGGCACCCAATTTACCATACTGATCCTAGTTGATAAAACTGGGCTACAAAAGAATTTGTAAATTGTTTAAGATTTTTCAAATGATTTCGAATAATGTTAAACCGCTGAATTTTAAAAATGGCTCTCATTTCTCAGAATAAGGTTAGGTTTGTTAAGTTTCTGACCGCCATTCTTTCCAGTTAAAAAGGACTTAAAGTAAGTAAGTCCTGAACTATGGAATCCTTTGGCAAATGAATAAGTCCTGAGTTATGGAATCCTACGTAGTGTTAAAGGTCCAGCGATATGATCCTATGTTCCGTCGTCCACGAAGGTTGAAGGCAATTGAGTTTAGTTAAGATCCGAACAGCCTGTATAAATATTATAACAGCAGCAGAGTACTGCCAGTGATTGGCCAAGAAGTTGGTCACATGATTATCGCCGAGTCTATAAGTAGGAGCGGGCATCCAGCACACACCTTATATCAGAAAAAAGTCAACAAGGTTCTATACTTGATTTTTTAAAAGTTATTTTAAAAATCTGAACACTGAATTGATTACATTTTTGTGACATCATAGACTGATTTTTGTTAATATTTCTGATCAGAAATAAATTAAGAGGAAAATGTTTTCTAAACTATTCATTTACTGAAATTCTTCTAAAACTATTTATTTATTGAATGTCTTCTAAAATTATTAATTTATTGAATGTTACAACCTCGATTGCTGTAAAATTGAATAGTAGACATCAATACAGATAGTTACATGTAAATTGAATGATACATCATCATTGTTCAAAATTGAGGGTTTGAACTTCCGTTTCTTCAAACTTCAAGAATGTTCAGCAGCAGGGATGTATCTCCTCAGAGTACAACAGTAATTAGCCATTATTGTTACATAATCATGCATAGATTATTGTCAACCCCCTGTATTTCTGAAGGGATGGGCCCTTTTCATATCGCGGGCGGGACTTTCCATGGAATATTACAGAAAGCCCGCAAAATACGTGAAGTCACGTAGGACCTGGTTGGCTCTCAGATTCAGCTTGGACGTCAGGCAGATAAGGTCTTCTGCATTAGCTGAAGCTCACTGCACACGCGTGTTATGTTAGTTACATGAAATGTTTAGTTAAGTAAATAAAAGCTTATATAAATAATATGGTTTTGTGGTGGATGAAAGTCTTGGCAACAAGACTGATTAGAAGAAGAAATGAATTAAGTGCGACCGACCACCAAGACGAAGTCGAGATGCTAGATGATGAACGTAAGATACCAAAGATGAGCAGAAGAATAATAAAGTAAAAAAAAAGAGTATACAACATTATGACTGCACCCCAGCGCCTTGATATCTGGTATCCATGTCTTTTACGTCCTGATGGAATCACCACCCCGGCCGTCGCCCATTGATCCCAGATTCTCAGGAAAACCGATCCATCTGTGAGAAAAGTAATGCACTTTAATGATCATGTTGCATTCAAGATTCCTGAATGTAGTCAGAATATTGCTGAAAAATTCTGCGTCGTTTCCGCCTTGCTGTTGCTAAGAAAGTTCTTCACAGTCAGAACAAAAGCTTGCCATACTTCCAGTTCCACTTTCTTCATTGAGTTGCCAAAGTAAGGATCTCTGATGAACTGATTTGAGGACCGTCTATGATTCCAACTTTCAACTTTTCCATGGTCAATCTAGACCAAGTAAATGAAGCAGCCACCATTCTTGTCCAAAGTTTGGTGAAAAACAAACCGAGCTTGACGTGCACCAGAGAGTTGCATCTGACGTTCCATGCTCTGCAAGGCACTAGTTTCTATCGCACAGACCAGTCGTACTTCGTGTAATGCTGAGTACATTTCTTACTATAACACGATTACTGAAAGGTACTTGTTAACCCCAGATTGATGTCCCAACAAAATAATTAACCATCTGAAGATGTCAACACAAATAAACCACTCATGCTGATCATAACGAATTGTTTTTTCCAGCAAATACTTCACCGTTTTATACTTCTTCTTCAGTGTGGTCGAATGGGCGTGATTTACAGAAGCAAACTGGTAGCCGTTGTGTAGCAGAATACCTTTCAGCCATTGCTTGCTGCCAACAATGAATAGTCTTCAATCTTTGATTTGTACTGTGGCACTCAAAGGTTGTGCAAAAGATGTGCAATATCTGTAGAGTACACCAAGTCTTTCTCTTTAGATAAAAATTGTAGCGTAATTATTGTGGTCTACGTGCATTGAAAGAGGAAAAAGAAATAGGAGCAAAGAAAGGTTAAGGTTTGGAGGAGTGGGCACACAACGGGGTGCCAGTAACTTGAACCCCGGAAAGGGAATTGAAAAATAAAAACGGAAGTTCCGGGTGTTGACCGGAAGCGGAAATGTCGTAGTGACGAGTAACGAGCAAGAGAAAAATCGTTCTCTTTTTGCTTTTGGCCGTAGGAGGGGTCACACGGGCTCCTGGTCCCTAGTGTTGGGACAGCGATATTGAAGTTGATAACATGCTAAATGGTAGAGAATTTAAACGTACCCTCTCTCTTTCTCTCTGTCTTTGATTCTCTCCGAAACAGAGCCCACGACACGAGCCTGGAAATAAATACTAAGCCCCTTGTGACTATACAACTTACGTGTATGTTGTTCCTGACCTAACGGCTACTAACAACGACGAGTACTACTAAAACTAGAGTTTGCCCATACGACATATATCGTTCCGGAGTTTGCCACAAATACACTTTGGTACTGTGACCACACCGTTATACTACATAATCATGTTGTAGAAGCAAGTGATGCGAGCATTGTCATAGATAAGTATTTTTCTTTCAATCTAGATGCCAACAGTTCAGCAGAGGACTTTGACAAGCTTATATTTCAAAACTAGCTCATTTAGTTCGTTTTTTTAAGAAAAAGGATGTGCAGCATCGTCATTAAGAACCACTTCTTTTCTTCATCTTCTTGAACACTGGGGGGAATCTTTGTCACTTAATTCATTCTCTAAATAAAAGTACTGGAATTTCATCTAAAGGATGACGTACATATTGAAGATCAGGATACTTGAGTCTACTCCCGGTGCTTTCTGTTGATCCCATTTGCGTCAATAGTACAACAGTTTCAGTCACTGTCATGGTTTGTCATCTCTCTTCAAACCATAGGAATTCCGAACTTTTATACATGCTTTGCATATCATGTGTGGCATCCAAGTTTTATTCGGGTCAATTTTTATTCTTTAATACCAAAATAAAAATCACGAGAATGTTTTATGAAACTTGTAACTGGATTTATGTTAAAAACAATGGTGTATTCATTGCAGACGCAGTAGAATATGTCAGGCTTATTTTTGCAAACTTTTCAAAAGTTTGTTTATTTCAAAGAAAAAAAAGAATTGTGCATCATATAATGCGAAAATAATCGTACATGTTAATAAAAGTAAAAAGGTGAGGTGGTGCGCCACACCTACCATCAGCTCCTTACTTTACCGCACAGATACCTGTGCTACTCATATGCTGAGTTGGCGAGGACCGGAATCGAACTAGGAACCTTGTGGATTCTAGCCGAACGCTCTACCGACTGAGAAAAACAACTTATGGTCATAGTTTTAAAAAGTTCACAGTGATTTTGGGGTTCAGCTTATCAGAATTATTCCTAATCACAAAAAAAAATCAATAATTATGTTGTTGATCAGTGTAAGCTCTGCGTCAGATAAAAAACTTAGTTATTTTTAATAAATACATCTGAAGTAACATTAATTCATTGACCCCTAAAATACTATCGACCACCCCCAATTCACTATTTTACTTTTCTAAACCCCCCACCCGCAAATATCATATGGACTCTGGTGGATAATTTGTACCCCAGTTATAATCACTGGTGTTGCATAGTCCCCTGATAACTTCTATCATTTGTCTTCGTCTTCTTTAATTCTTCTAAATTCTATAAGCTGTCTGCTCCTTCGTATTGGGTTGGACATCTTCTTCACCGGTGTTTATATGCTTCTCTGTGTATCGTTGTTGTTCTTGTTATCATTTCGGAATACACGGAGACTTATTTTCTGTACACATTTTATCTAATTCCCCGTTAGTTTATTATCCAGATCATTATCGTGCACACCAGGAAAAATTAAGTTAAGTTAGCGTGAACATTGACTCAACGACGCCTGTTTACTGACTTTTCTCGCTTATGCAATCTTCCACTAGGTCTGAGGATCATAACCAGTAACCAGGTGTCGTTGACCCGATGTCCATGCTGCCTTAACTTACATATAAATACTTTCTCCATGAGATTGAGCACTGTTTACTAATAAATATAGCTCCAATATCATCTATAATATAATATATATTATATATATATATATGTGTGTGTGTGTGTGGTGTGTGTTGTGTGTGTGTGTGTGCATGCGTGTGTGTATATGTGTGCGCCCGCGCGTGTGCGTGTATACATATATAGAAAGGAAAGAAAAAATTTAGTCATACAGACACAGATATATTATTATTATTATAGTTCGTAGTTTTTCACACCAGCATTAGCTGATGGTATTTCCTGAAGTCTGAGGGACATCAAGTCTCCTCAGGTCTCCAGGATTCTTCTGAGTATTCTGGCAGATTGCAGCAGTGCAGTGTTCTGAAGTTTCATCCTTCCTCTGATTTCCAAACATTCCAGAACCTCATTATTTATTATTTATTATATTATTATTATTATTATTATTATTATTATTATTAATAATAATATAATAATAATAATAATAAGTACACAATAATGTGATTGCGATTGGTTTAAAATTTGGTCATTATTCATTATTTGAATATTATAACATTTTTGTTTTCGTCTATTGTTTTATTTCTGCCTTTTACTACTACTATACTACTACTACTACTACTATACTACTACTACTATTATTATTATTATTATTATTATATTTATTATTATACGTGTTGTTTTTGCTGTTGTTAATATTATTGTTGTTATTGTTGTTTGTTTTCCTTATCTGGATCAGCGTTGTTCGCTCTCTTTGATTCCATACAGTATGTTGCGCGTCCAGTCGCACTCCAGCCGGAAGGGGGAAATGTCGTCGCTCGTGCTAACTGATTGCACGCGATCCTTTATCCAGTAACCAAAATGGCAACCTCAGCGGAAGTTCTCAAAATACTGCGTGACATGGTGAAGAATTCGTGTTTGCGGATTTTTAATTCTTTAAATTCTTTCTTCTTCTTCATTTTTTTCACATTCTTCTCGGTTTGTTTAGACAGCTAGTTTTTTTTATTTGTTTTTTTTATTTCTTATTTTTTTTAACTTTTAAATTTTTTTCTCTGTCTGTTTATCTTTGTGTTTTCTTCATTGTTGTGGTCTGTTTGCTTGTGTTGGTGTGTCGCTTTGCGCATGCGGGGAAAAATATGTTTGTGTTGCTTTGTACGCATTTATTCCCGCGATTACTGGCTTGTTTGCTTGCGTGGGATTGTACAGTAAATATGTGTATGGTTTTTTTGTGTGGGTATGTGTAACAGACTGATGTTATTTTATACACCCGCATACACACACAAACACATACACATGTGCATATACATACATGTGCATACATACATACTTGTGTAAGCACACAGGCAACACAGGCAACACACACACACACACACACACACACACACACACACACTAGCACTCGCACTCACACATACACACACATACACACCACACACACACACACAGCACACACACAACATTATATATTTATATATATGTATATCTGTGTGTTTTACTAAATACTTATTCTGGCTGTTATCATTTAATTTTATAATTAAATACATTTCGTTAATATTAACTATTTCAATTAATTCAGCTGGTCTTTTTTAACTGAATGACATGATAAAGACTTTCTTTGTCTATTAGGTCCCATCGTGGCGTTAATGTCAACATTGGTTACAACACAATAGCGATTTTCGATCCTCACTGAAGGGCCATAAACTAGCGACCATGTGTCACATCCTATTCGCAGCGAACGTGTTGAGTGAATATCTATTAATTGCTTCTCTAGAGTTGATTGGTTGGGTTTTACGGCATCTTAACCTTGTTGGGTTATTTTGCGATATGTTTTTGTTTTATTCATTCTTGATGGATATTCAAATTTCTTAAAATCTCCCTTTTTTATTTAACCAATATACGGACCCCTAACATGTACTACCTCTCCGGCTCAGGTGGACTTGGGAGTCATAACGATGAAGAGGTACTCTACATTTCACAGAAGTCTAGAATTGGAAATTTACTACTAGATGCAATTTAACCTCACACCATAATACAATTGTTTCCCTAACAACAGAGCCTAAACTTTTATATATATATTTTCTTTAAGGATTTAAAAATAAAAATAACAATGAAATAATTACGTTAAAAATAGCACAATTTCAAATGAAAAAAAAAGAAAGACAAAAATGAGCATTTTGACTGATAGAGATTTTAATTCATAAAATTCTTCCGTTTTAAAGACAGCAAAACAAATAATTTTTACCTGTGATTTTTCTTCTAAAACAGTAGTAATTAGCATTGAGAAAATCGTCCATTACGCGTGTAGATATTTACCCAACCTTATTGGCCACGAGTAGAGACGACACATAGACAATTTCAATAGCAAAGGTTTAAATTCAGAGCTTTTCTTCTCCTAGACTGGTTGCTACAAGGTTTAAAAGCCCATTCGTTCAAACTATTTAATCAAATGGCTCGAGAGAGAAATTGTTGGATGCATACAATCGCCAGTGGTATTAGCGTTATATGAAATGTAAGCAGCCTCGTGCAGAATTTGAACTCGTTTTGTAGAGTCCGGTTCCTAAGAGGATAACCGTTACAACACGCTCCTTCACTTGTCAATCATCTCTATATGGTACAATATATGATTAACCTCAATATCCAGATAAAACATTAGGTTGTACTGACACTTAATCTTATTAAAAATGTTGATAATTTAATAGACACATTAAAATTATCTCTCTTTGTAAAATCATAAACAAATGGAGTTGTGCTAATATTTCTAAATAGTTGGATTGGATTTCATCAGTGGGCGATTTATTTTTTTAAAGTATCTGAACAGACAATTTGCTTGGTTTTGGTGGTTGAAAATAGAAACATTACGCTAGAACAAATATATTCTATTACAAACATACAAGACTATATTAGTGATAATTTGTGGTTATGAATGTTTAATTTCAATAAAGAAATGCAATAATGTAACAGTTTATAAATGGACATTCGTAAAATTAGATCACATGCTCAATAGATTCAAGATTTGGTCTACAACGGCATTAAACAGTTCATTAAAGTTCATCTATATTATTGTTCCTTTCTTCTGTTCTTTTTTCTATCTATCTATCTATCTATCTATCTCTGATCATTATCCATCTAGCTCGCTAGCTTGCTCTCCCCTTTCTTAAATCATTTTGTATTCTTTCTTTTCCCCATCTAACTATCTATTTATCTATCTATCTATCCAGTTACTCTTATCTCAACCCTTCCTATCCTATTTACCGTTTATTATTTTCTTTCTTTCTTTTTTCTCATCCGTATACTTATAATCTCTTTCTTTCTAACCACATCTTTTTAAGTTTGCTTGCTTCTATTTATCTATCTATCCCACTCAAGCGTTATCTATTTCTTTCTTCTTCTTTCTTTCTTCTTTCTTTCTTTCTACTAACCCAATACTCTCTCACCTTATTCCTATCTATTTAATTCTAATTCATATGGAAATCGCGTTGTAAAGATTATGTACAGATTGAAATGTATGCATTCGTTTTATTCTTTACGTCGTGTTGACCTGCCATGAAATATCGTGTTGGGATTTTACCTGGCAATCTTTACTTTCTCATTAGGTTTATTATTGCAACCATTTTTTAAATAATAGATAGACGGAATCTATTAATAGAAATATCATCATCATCATCATCATCATCTTGTCGCGTTAGTAGCACAGATATCAATGACAATATCTCGCCAACAGTCCTATCACTCATCGCCCTCGAGAGTTCCTCTGTTGCAGCATCCAGTATCCGTGCAGAACTGTTCGATGTAGGTCTTTGCTGAAAGAGCTGACATTGACGTGCTCATGTGAAGATTTCCACAGGAGAACGTCACTCATGAGTTCGTCCAGGCTTCTCCAAAATTGTCCAGCATGTCTTGTTGTCTCACTCGATGGTTTGTGTGAATGGGGGCAAGTGTCCGTACAACCGCCTTTTTGTTGACCACGATTTTTTAAATATCGCACGCAATATTCTCTTTGCTTCGTTAGGGCCAAGTAGTGGAGGCTGTACAGTGGTACAGTAAAACGGTCGCAAGAAAAACCGTTTGTTCATCTAATTTCATTGACGGTTTAATGACTTCATGGATCATTCGAACGCATCTGTCATTGGATTATAATGTCACATGATCAGATGACACTAGTAAGTCTTGAATTATATAGAAACTTTAATTAGTCTGATAGAAAAAAGCCGATGCAAAATGGGTCGAGTTTTCCATCTCTGCTCAACTAATTGGTTATGAAATTCAATTGAAGCAATTGTAAATGATATATTAAAATGTATCTGAGTTTTGTTCTTCATTCCAGCGACACAATGAACGGAAAACGTTTGAACGGCAACCAAAATCAAAAATAAAGAGCCAAAATAGCAACGTAGTAACAAAAGTTGAAGAAGATGACTCATGTGTAAATCGCTCGGAATAATGACCCTACCGCAACACAGTCAAATATATAGTTTTTTGCAAAATTAGAAGTTTACTAGCAAACAATGACTCCAGTTACATTTTCTCCATTTTTATAGGATTAATTCTATTATTGCTACTTACGTTATATGTTAGCACTATATTCTTGCTTTTTTAACGCACAAACTTGTATTGTTCTTTATATAAACGTGAAATAAAACAGTAGAAAGATGATCTTCATTTATTAACGTTCTTAAAATATTTATTTTTTTTAAGTTGGGCACTTTTGTTCGCTTTTTGTACGTCTCCTATAAGTTTATTTATTGTGGATTATAAATATTACAAGTTTTTTTCTAATGTAATAATTTTAGAAGTCTTGTTTGAAAATGGCAATAGGTTCTAGATCCATGTCGATTGATTATATTTATAGAATGTTTTTTTTAACGTTTTAGAACCCTGGATCCACTCATGGGCTCATGGGTACCCTATGTTCCTGGCTGAAACAAAAAATACTAAAAAATATAAAATGTGTTTAGTCTTTTTTTCAACCTGAATAGCAGTATTGTTGTTAAAGCACAGACGTATGTTACAATGTGAAAAGTGGATTCTCTGACTGAATTTCAGAACTGCCTGCATACTAACCCTTGTAAAAAAGTATAGTATTAAGACAGAGCGAGAGGGTGTTCACCTATTTTACTTTTTGATTTAAAAGTAAATAAATAATAACAAATAAGACGCAAAACATGTTTTATTTTATAGCTGGCACATTCTAGCTTCACAAAATATCATTATTCGTCTCAAGTTGCAACTGACAGCACGAATTCCTATGTCCCCCCACCCCCCTCCCATATTCTTTATCAGATTGAGGGAGACGAAATAATTTCATGGCGATATACGAGTGCATTAAAAGATCGTAAATCATGGGTAACAAAATGGTGGAGGTAACAAGGAGAATGAACCAAAAAGTGTCAACGGCACGCTTTACAAGATACTGGGTGGATGAACCTTTAGAGTCCAACACTATCTCT
>CM042138.1:132123612-132129031 GCA_023376005.1 Doryteuthis pealeii | reverse complement strand
AGAGAGGATTTAAATTCGTGAGTGAGAATCCTAATCAGCTATGACTTTTCAACCTATACACCGGAGTATCTCTCTCACTCTCTCCTCTCCCGCCTCCTCTGCTCTCCCAATTATATTATATATATATATATATATATTAACGTTATAATATTATAGTGGGTGGGGGTACCAGAAAAAATAAAACCTTACTTTTTCCGAAGGGTTTTTTTTTTAACTTCTATAAGGATCCCTTTGCAGGTTTTAAATCACCTGAAATTTATCAATAAATCTTTGGGAATATGGCAAGTGATTTTAATCCTGACGATCCTTAAATTGGGTGGGAAAATTCGAGTAGATTAATTCTTTTGGTACACACATAATAATAAAACCGTTCTAATTACGTTATTTTATATTTGTTTATAAATAAAGCTGACTTATCCCGAGTAACATTATAAGCGGCCAAACGCAAAATATTGAAGTCTATCGTCATTATTTTTACCGGTAAGCTCATTCCTGTTAACACACACACACACGACCACACACACACACACACATATATTATAATATATATAATTATAGGGTATATATTAGGGTATATTCATATATATAAACTATAATAAATGAAATGTTACTGCAACGCTTTAGGGCTCCGAGTGTCAGATAAATCCCTTGCCAACTCGATCACATGAGTAAGCACAGTAATGTGCGCTAGACTCTCGTTGCTTGTCAGGATTGATACTGATGAATAGTGCCTAGCCCGCCGATTTTAAATTGATACCGAATATCATATATATATATAGTGATATATATACTAGTAGGTATATATTATATTATGTATATATTAGTATGAAGATAATAAATCTGGGTTAGACATTATACGAATATCTGCTGTTTATTTATCGTATAATGTGACTTGTTTCCAATCTGTTTTTGACTTAGGCTATTGTCCCCGAAGAAAGAGTTTTTTGATATGATATTTTATAAAGTTGAAAAATAAGTTTTAACCAGAGTTTAATATAACCCCAAGTAGAAGGCAATGAAAGATTGTCCTTGGTGACGGAACATATCTATTTGTTGCGTGGCTAACCCATCTTCTGGCTAACCATCCTTCGTTCATTCTTCTTTTTACATCTCTGTTGATAAAAGGCACCGTAGTGATCGGATTGGCTAAATCGAGTGTTTTTATTAGGGTTTTAGGAGTAGTTGCGTTTCAAATTAGCGGGATTTGTACCAGGCTGAGTTAGTTTGTTTATATTGGGCGTTTGTGATTTCCACATTTTATATCCAGACAGGGTTATTAAATTTCGTATAAAATCCAAAGTGGCCATATAGATTTGGGGACATTTTTCATTCGCATTTGGTCTTCTTTCATTACTGATTTTACGTTTGTTTATTTTTCAATTCTTTTTATGGTTGGAGAATTTAGGCATCTGTGTTAAACGTTGGGACTATTTGCGTGGAAATGTTGTTTCTACAAGTATTGAAATGTAACTCGTGATCCGAGATTTGATTCTCTGTCTATTGTTGTGTGCAGTCTAAATAAAATGGTCCATTCTGACTGAAAAAAAACATTGTTTTCTGCTGCGTTTTTTTTAGCAGAGTGTGTTTCAAGACCCAATAAATTTCATTTTTTTCTGAAGATGAGAAAAAGTCCAATTGATAAATGGGAATTTTTTGTTTTGTGTGTGTTTTATTTTTGTTTTTTTCAACTTGATGCTTGTAGAGTGAAAAAATTTTATCCGAGAAGTCTTTGAAGATACTTTTTTATTGAGAAGATTTTTCTATCACAATAAGAGAAGTGACGCAAAAATGAGATGTCATCACGATGAATAGTCCATTCGTAAATGAAATGATAGTTTCTGTTATCGAAGTGGGTTTTTAACTGACCTAATATAATCTTCTGTGAAGAAACTAAGGCACAGACTTTTCCCATTCCGGTGGATAATATTAGGCATTGGAGATGTGAGTTTTAAATTATTCCGTCGCAACGATGGAAGTTCATATATATGGAAGGCACCGTGATGCTATCAGCTATCGTCTGGATATTTACAGTACCCCAGGTTGTACGGGTGTAGGCACAAGGCCCTATTAACTGTGGGACAGACCGGTGAACCGGAAGCTCAATCGAATGGCAGGTGCAAAAATGCGTGAATCCCGTCGGCATTTCCTCAAGGATGGCGCCTCAGGTAAATTGGGTAATAAACCCAGCCCTGCCTTTTAAATCGAGGGGGCAGGTGTTGCCTGGGGGGATGGACCCCTGGGATCATGTCCGTTAATTTCATTTTAGACACAGGCCCGAAGGCTGGTGTTAGATCGTGAAAGTTCAAGTCAAAATGTAATACCTAATAGTCGAAGGAAATGGATTATGCAATTTGACTTCAATAGTTTTCATTCATAGCAAAAATGCAATTGTTATGGTTTACTTAATTTTATCTTTAATTTTTGTTTTAATATCCAAAATATCTATTGAAAATAAACCTGGGAATGGTTGGGCAATCTTGAAGTTGATTTTAATGTTTTATACGTAAGAATCTTGTGGTTGTTGTTGGCATCCTTCCATCTATGAGAGACGATGGAGTAGTGTCCATTTGGTGGGGGGTGATACATAGCCTGGGTGGGTTTTTTCCTATGAATCGATGAGCCTGTTTCCAAAGCAGCAAATCACGGCCTTTCCAGCCTGCCGCTGTGATTAAAGGAAAGGTAAGGTACCAATGCGTTTTGGCAACGGGTAGTGTCGGCAAGCAGTTACTGGTAGCACTGGGATTTCAGCATCACACCTACCGTTAGGGAAATTCCCGGCTCCTGATTTGTTTTCAGGACTTTAGTCCCTTAGCCATTTCCTTGAAGGTGGCGGTAGGTTTTGTGGCGGATTTTTTCTTGAACTTAAATGGGTTGCGCAAGACTAAGGAGCCCCTTCTAACACATAGAGCTATAACGCCTAACGTTAGGAAATGTAAATCTAAAATAACTTAAACATCTTTTTAATTCTTTTCGAGGCACAGAGAAACTATTATCTTTATAATGGAGATTATGTATCTTTATATCTGTAACTGAAACTACGTCAGCAGTGACGTCACAATTCTCTTAGTTTTTTCTCAACGAGTTATGAAATAGTTTATTATCTAATTTTTAATTAGCATCTTATTCCATTAACAATGTATATTTAAAGTCTAGCTCAGTTAGATTTTCTGCAAGACTACTTATATATGAATGCATTTATATCCTGTGTTATATATCTCTAAGAAATGAAGATTTACAGATTATAATGGTATGAATCATTTTGATAATGATTTTAACAAGCTGGGTTTAATTAAATAATTATTTGCTGTTACTGATTTCTAATACTATCATGTTGTTCTCAAAGCTATTAAAAGTAATCCTGTATAATGTTTTTATATAAAATCAATTAAAATAACATTAAAATAAGTGTAATATATTTATATTCATTCTTATTTAATTTTGTCAGTCTTTCTAATTTAAATCAATATTTTTATTATATTAAATCTTAAGTACTTGCACCCAGGGGATGCATACTTTTGTTTTTTATAATAATTATTGTTCCTGATACACTTGGTGGTGGTGGTGGTGGTGGTGGTGATGGTGTTGTTGTTGTTGTTGTTGCTGCTGCTGCTGCTGCTGCTGCTGTTGGAATTAGGATAATGAAAGTCTTAGTATTGGTAATCTTACAATATTTTTACTCCTTTTCTAAGTGCATTTTCGCGAAAATTATGGACGATGTTAAACTGATAGTCATTTTAATGTCTAAGATTTCCATTAAAAAATAATAATGATAAGCAGGAAAATAAACTGAATCAGTGGGACATTAGTGAATTTCATATAAAATGTACATTTTAAAAATATAATTGAAAATGTGTTATTAGATAAAAATGTCCCGAATTTTCATCTCTTAATGACGATGACAATGACGAAAATCTGAGGTTGATAACTATCTTGGAAGTATTTTGCCAATGAAGAATGACATTATAAAGAAATGAATTTGATTTTATATTCGTTGTACTGTTTCTTAGAAACAGATTTACTAAAATAAATGAAGAATTGAGAGATATTGTTTTATGATATGTTGTTTGGTTTTAATAGAGAAGTAATGGTGATATTTTGAAGGAAATAAAAAAAAGAACCAATCTTCTGGATTATTTGCATAATCTGGAGTTGTTACAGACCGAGGAACTATGTTGTCTTGGTAACACAAAGCATCGCTCAAGAGAAAGAAAGAAAGAAAGAAAGAAAGAAAGAAAGAAAGAAAGAACGGGGTAAAAGGGGTGATACAAAATTCGGATGTTAGAAAAAATAAAAAAAAGGTTAAAAGAACACGAAATTATACCGAGAAGGGAGAAGACTTGTAATTAAAGACATTGTTAGAGGGAATAAAAAGAAAAAGAAAGTGAAGAAAGAGAGGTAGAGAGAGAGGTGAAAGAGAGGGAGAGTAATAGAGGAAGAGAAAGAAAGAGAGAGAAAGTTGAAGGCAGAGAGATAAATAGAGATAAAGAGAGAGAGAGAGAGAGAAAGAAAGAGAGAGAAAGATAGAGAGAAAGAAAGAAATAGTTAGAAAAAGTGAAAGATATATATATATATATTATATATATATATATATATATAGATAGATAGATAGATATATAGATAGATGGATTAGATAAATAGATAGAAGAAAGAGAAAGTGATTGAAAGAAAGAGAGAAAAACGGAAGAGACAGAGAGAGGGGGAGAAATAACGTTGATCTACAAATAAAGTCGTTTTTCTTTACTTTCTTTTATACCCATTATTATATTTTTTCCCTCTCCCCTTCCTCGCTCCCCCATTCTCTCTCTCTCTCTCTCTCTCTCTCATCTCTCTCTCTCTCTCTGCTCTCTCTCTCTCTCTCTCTCTTTTTCTCCTTATTTTCTGACACTCTTCACCTTTTTATACTCATTTTTAAATCCATTATTATATTTTTCTTTTCTCCTCTCTCTCTATATATATATTTCCTTCTCTTCACCCCCCTCTCTCTCCCTCCTCTCTCTCTCTCTCTCTCTCTTTCCTTATTTTTTGACACTCTTCACTCCTTTTTATACCCATTTTTAAATCCATTATTATTTTTTCTTTCTCCTCTCTCCCTATATATTTCATTCTCTTCACCCCTCTCTCTCTCTCTCCACCTCTCTCTCTCTCTCTCTCTCTCTCCTCTCTCTCTTCCAGCCCTTTCCTTATCTTCCGACACTCTTCTATTCTTAATATATGTCTATGATTCCTTTGCCACCATCTTTCTTATGAAATAATTTTTTCTAACATAATAATCTATATAAGGACACTCCGTTACGAAATCACCAAATATAAGTATTACATGTTGAAGAAGGTAAACATTTTAGCATATATTTATTCTAATATTAAAAAAGGAAATATGTTGCCCTGTTATATATCTTTAGCTTCTTAATTTTTCATCTTT
>CM042138.1:132108612-132121112 GCA_023376005.1 Doryteuthis pealeii | reverse complement strand
ATCAAAAATATTAATGACAGAAGAAAATCGAAAGAGTAAAAGAAAAGAAGAAGAGATATGAAATGACTTGAACAATTCAATACAGAAAAACAGAAGGACAATAAACAAAGGAAAAAAAAGGAAAATATTGCAGAAAAAAAAAGTGAAAGACAAATAAAAAGTGACCACAAAATGAAAAGAAATGGAAAAAATTACGAAAAATAAATGGAAAGAAACATAAAATTCAAAAATAAGGAATGAAAAAAGAAATGAAAAATAATGAATGAAAATTAAAATTAGAATAATGAAGAAAGGGAATAAATGAATTAATGAATGAAAAAAAGAAAAAGAAAATGAAAAAAAATCAATGAATGAAAAAGACAATAAAAAACAATAGAATGCAAAAGAAAATAGAAAATCTTGAATGAAAATGAAAATAAAAACAAATAATGAAAAACAAAACAGAAAATAACGGATGAAAAAGAATCGAAAAATGATGAATAAAAATTCATAAAATAAAAAATGAATGAAAAATGAAATAGAAGAAATTGAATGAATAAAATAAAAAACAATGAATGAAGAAAATCGAAAATAATGAATTAAAAATAGAGTAGGCAAAATTGAAAGAAAAGGAAAGAAAAACAATGAATGAAAAGAAATTAGAAAAATTGAATGAAAAGAAAAGAAACACAATGAATGAAAAAGGTATTAAAAATGAATGAAAAATAAAACCGAAAAATATGCATGAAATATAAAATGAAAACTAAAGCAAAGAAGATGTGAAGAAAGTAAACTATGTCAGAACAGCAAAATGAAAAAAAGAAGAAAAGAAGAAATTTTAACTGAAAGAGAAATTAAGAAAAGTTTCAAAGTCAAAATGAGTGGAAAAGAGTTAATACATAATGTGACTTAGATTTAAGGTAAAAAAAACAAAAAAAAAAAACCTGAAAGAGTTGCAAGTTAGGAAAAGAAAGGGATTTCTAACATAAGAGTCCAAGGAGATTTATTTATTTATTTATATATTAACTTCTTTTTCTTTTTCTTTCTGTTTTTTTTTTTTTTTTTTTTTTTTTTTTTTTTTTTTTTTTTGATGGGTCGAGAAAGACGAGAATGTAGTGGGGGTGGGGACTTATTGTCTTCGTTCTTCATTCTTCCTTCGCATTGTTCACCTTTTTGTTTTGTTTTATTTTATCCTTATTTATTGGTCGTGAGGGAGGTTGGGTGCATTTCTGATCTTCAAGCGATCAATCTTTTTTATGTCTTTTTTACGCGATAAAGATGAACGAGAAGCAAATAAACAATGAATAAATAAAGAAAAAGAATAATTGAAGAAAGAAAAGAAAAACAAAAAGATAGAGGGAATGAAAGATAAAAAGAGAAGACAGAAAAAATAGAACGAAAAGGAATAAAGGCAGAAAAAAGGAATAACAAAAAAGAGAAAAAGTTTTAAAAAGAAGAATATAACAATATACAAGAGTAAAAACGAACTAAACATAGAACAATATAAGGAAAGAAAACCAAGAGGCAAACTGATGGAGTATATATATATATATATATATATATATATATATATATATATATATATATATATATATATATATATATATTTTTTGCCACACAATTAAGATTGTATATATATATATACATACATATATATATATATATATATAATTATATATATATATGTGTGTGGGGGGTGTAATATATAATATAATATATAATATGGCAATTAAAAATCCTGATGATTTAAAAAAAATTCTGTTAATGGAAATAATGAGAGTGTTTACATTTGCGCACTGTTAAATCAATTGAAGTGTAATATATCTAAAAACAAGTTACGACTAGAGGCTTTTTTGAAAAAGTTCATGAAAAATCAATATAATGAGCCGATTTTCACGAAAGTCTTCCTTAAAATATATTAGTGGAAATATTTTTCACGAGGTCTACACCCCACCTGTTTTATTTCATGAAATAGGAAATAAATGAACCCACACGAAACGATTTTTACTTTTTTCTATAAACATAAGAATCTGAATAATTATATCAGATGATTTTTATAAGTTTCTTTACAGGTGCTTTTAGTAAAAAAAAAACATAAATACAGAATTCTGTAAAAAAATATCAATAAAGAAACCGACTCTGTAGTAAAAAACGGACTGTTTTACTTATTTTCAAGATAACGGAGAGTAATTTTTCCCCAGTCGCATAATCTGATCTTTGATTTAACTTGGGTTTTTTGTAACAACTCTTTCTGCTCGTTTTTTTGCGAGATTTTTTTAAAAGGTTCACAAATTTTAAATTTTTTTCCTTTAATATTGCCTAAACTGATCACGTGACATATTTTGGTAGTACCTTGCGAACTCATAAGTAACCTTCTCCTGTGTACACATGGACACGCTAAGATAGACCGACCGGCAAAAACCCACATCAATCAGTAGTGCACAGATTCTAAATACCGTGTGGAAGACCTGACTGGGGAGATAGGGACGGATAGCAAGAGAGTCATGGGTATCCGTGCCATCGGCGTGACCAAATGAGGATGATGATGATGATGAGGGGGAGGAGGTGTATAAGTGTCCAACATGATTTGACTGTTGATGTTGTTGATGTTGATGTTGCTGCTGCTGCTGCTGTTATGATATTCTACCAAAATTATTTTTTGCATATTTCACTGATTTATGCATGAGTTTTTGAAAGGAATCACTTGAAATTATCACATATATTAACTCATACATTATGCAGCCATTCGCTGTTTTACAGCATTCATTAAACCCAAAAGCTGTGATGTAATCCGGTTTTGACATAAATCGAACATAATTCCTTAAAAATGCCTTGAAATAAGAACAGACACCTCAAACTAGCCTTAGTGACGTCATGGCGTACATTTGTTTACCATGTTTCGATATAAATATCTTAATCCAGCTTTTGACGTAAATTCGACGTAATGATTTAAAATAAGAAATATATATATATATATATATATATATATATATATATATATAGTAAATGAAGAAAAACTCTAAACTTGCTTCATTACAATAATGTATTTCAACCGTATTAATACGGCATCTTCAGGTAATCACAAGAACATGACTCTTACTGAGAATTTCCCAAAGTAACATCGCTTTTAAATCTATCAATTTGGTGGAGGGAGGGTTGGTGTCTTAGTTTGAGATGGGCAGGTTTAGTTTCTTTGAATGAGGCGTGGAGGTCTATGCTTTGGATGAGGTGTGGCTTAGATGGGGGACCGATTCCTTGTGGAAATAGTTGTAAGAGTCAAAAGACTAGAAATAAGGAGAAACACAATAAAATTAAAATTAAAATAAAAATAACAAAAAGACAAAATAATAAAAAGATATAAAATTTAAAAAAATAAAGATAAAAAATAATAAAAAATAAATAATAAAAAAAGGTGGGAGGTAGATTGTAAAAGTAAAGAATTAAAGAGTAAAAATAAAAAATAAAAAATAAAAGATAAAAAAGAAAAAGAAAAATAAAAAAATAAACATAAGAATGTAAGTTCAGAACAATTTGAATGATATAAAGCAAAATAGAATAAAATTAAATACAGTAAGAAATAGTGGTATAATACTTAATAAATGATATAAAAGGTAAGAATTTAAAAGAGTAAAGTAACGTTAAAGAATAAAGAATAAAAATTCAAAATGATACCTAAAGGTAAAACATAGCATATAAAGTATAAAATATAAAAGGTAAAAGATAGAAAATACTTAAAAATTATAGAAACTAACAAAAGAAGTAAGATTATAATTAAATCAAAAAGTAAAAAGTCTAAAAAATAAGAACTAAGGGCTAATATTAGTAAAATTAATAATAATAATGATAATACTAATAATAATGATACTACTACTACTACTACTACTACTACTACTACTACTACTAATAATAATAATAATAATAGTAATTATAATAATGATAATGATAATAATAATGATAATGATGATATTAATAATGACAATAGTAATCAAAATCAATAACATTATATCAGAAAATTAAGATTAACATAAGATTAAAATCAAATTAAAGTGAAACCCATAGTAAGGGATGATAATAATAATAATTGAGCTCTCCTTATGGTCTACCTGCATCAGTTTGGTTAAACCACACGTGGAAAGATCCCAACTAAGGAAATATATATATATATATATATATATATATTATATATATTATATATATATGAATAATTTAGAAGCATACGCGAAAAACTTAAATGATATATATATATATATATATATATATATATATATATATATATATTATATATATATATATATATATATATATCATTTAAGTTTTCGCGTACGCTTCTAAATTATTTGGTTAAAAATTAATGGTAAAATGAATGAATGGATGAAATAAAAATGAATGAAATGAGGAGGATAAATGAAAAATCCTTTCCAAGGGATCCTGCTCAAAAGTATTAAAACATTTTTTAACTTGATGCTTCAAAGGAGTCTAATAATAGATGAGAAAAACTTTCTATCAGGGACCCCACCCTCAAAAAGTGTTTTAATACTTTTGAGAGGGGTCCCTTGGAAAGGATTTTTCATTTATCCCCCTCATTTCATTCATTTTTATTTCATTCATTCATTTTACCATTAATTTTTAACTATATATATATATATAATATATATATATATATATATATATATATATTAATTATCAAACTATGATAGATCTATATAGAATGAAATAACATTTTTGCGTAGGTGTGCCCTGTTTTTTTCAACTCTTTTTGTTAAAAGAGTTAGCGAGGGTAGGTATCGAACCCGAAACTATGTACTTGCTAGTCGGACGCTCTACCGACTAAGCTGAACTGACCCTTTAGAAAGTAAAAAAAGAAAAACTAGAAAAGTAAAATGAAATAAAGAAAAAAAGAAAAAAAAAATCAAAGACAAAAAGGAAAAGTAAAGAATAGAAGAATGCCCCGTCGTCTAAAAAGAATTACAGTTGGGTGCCTGAGGCGCCTCCTTCAAGAGAAATGCCGATATAGCTAGGACTATTTTACTTCCTAGGAGGGTGTTTTCATAAAACTGACCTTTGGTAATTCCGTTAAAGGCTGTAGAATTTGGAAAGAGATACCAAATAATATCTGCTTTGTTTGACTAATGTTCCACTAGATAGGAAATTCTGGTATCTTCAGGTTACAATTAAATTTTTTTTTCATAAAAAAAGATTAATTCGTTGTACACTTATTGCATAACAAAATCTATAGATTTAATTGAAGATAGGTTTGGTTTATTTGTTTTAATGGCATGTCAACCTTTATGGGTTAACTAATGCCATTGCCATCTGTGTAGAATAACAGTAGTGGTACTATTTAACTCATTAATTGGGGGTAGGTGGGTGTTGTATACTGGAACATAGAATGTCTAGGACATCCAAATTAGGGTTTGCGCTAACAATAACGTATTTCGCAACAGTGCTAGAATTGAGGTCTGAAGTAGACGGTCCTCATAATGATCTACCATTATTCTAAACAGCAGTTGAACAGTTCATTTACTCTCCCAAACATACCTTTCCCAAGAGTAGTGGTCCGTAAGTGAACGTAGTAGCGCTACTAGATTTCGAATTCGCTTACGGCCACGTCACAGTCCGGAACGTTGACCATTACACCACGGGGCACCTGAAGATAGATAACATTTTAGATTTATTTTTAGCGTACATACATTTTGTATATGTGCAGTATTGGCCATACTTAGGCTACCAATTCTTCTAAAACAAAGATTCCAGAAATGTATTACTTGCGAACAAATATATATATTATATATATATATATATATATATATATATATATATATATATATATATTATATATATGGTGTTTGTTACGAATCTCTACAACAATGAAACTCAATAATAATAAAAATTGCAACACGTTTATAGCCGAAATGTATGTAAAAGATATTATTATTGTTGAACAGATACATAGTACTTAGCACGCTTCGGGTAACGGTTATCATCACTAGAAATGGAATCAGTGACCTGAGTTCAAATACTAGATGAGGTTATATTCTTTTTACTCCGCGTTAATTCCAATGGAAAAGGAACGAAACCCCCTGCTTCACTCCTCAGGCTATTGGAAAATAGTTGGACAGATAGGGTTCTTTAGTTTTGGTAGGGATACCAGTCTAGCAGAAGAAACTTCCCGTGACGCAGTAGCTAACGTGCTAAACAGTGACACCGTAATAAGCAAGTTAAAAACCCCAGTCGTGCTATTACGTTCACTTTCGTACTAATATAATAATGAAAGGTAGAAACCTCATCATCCCCCAGCTATTGGTTGAATAATACCACTACTGTTCTTCTCCAAGAATGACTTTGATATCAACTAACCCACAAAAGTTGATATGGCATTTAATAACGAAATCAATCCAATCAAACCAGCTGTACTCTACTGAAAAATGACGTTGTGTAGGATCCTGCTAATTGAAGAGGGTCTGAGTAAATATATATATAGTAATATTTTTGTTTACTGAATATTGTGCTACCGAGGATGTAAATGAAAATACCTAATAATATCCGTGTTTATCGTATAATATTCCAATCTAAATAATAAAAGCCTGGTTAAGAAGAAAATTATATTTTGCTAATTAAAATTTGTTAGGGTCGTACTTATGTATATTATTATTATTATTATTATTATTATTATTATTATTATTATTATTATTATCACTTCTTGCGAGTTTTTCACATCAGCGTTAGCTGATGGTGGTTCACTGGAGTCTGAGTGACAACAAGTCTCCTCGGGTCTCCAGGACCCATCTGGGTATTCTAGCCGATTGTAGCAATGCAGGAATCTGGATGGTCGCAATACTTACTCTGATTTCCAGATAAATCCTTGTGAGTTTTTTCACACCAGCGTTAGCTGATGGTGTTTCACTGGAGTCTGAGTGACAACAATCTCCTTAGGTCTCCAAGATTCTTCTGAATATTCAATCCGATTGCAGCAATGCAGTAGTCTGGGTGGTTTCAATTCTTCCTCTGATTTCCAGATCCTCCAATCTTTTTCCAAGCTTTTTGGGACAGTTCCAAATTCACAAATTGTAGTTGGTGCACTTGGAATGGTCACAATGATGTATCACACGTCCGGTAACAATCATGGTGCGTAACTATCTGGAAATTTCTAACTGTACTCGTTTATTTCATCTAAATATGAGATGCTTCTCATTTCACTGTCCATACACAAGATATTTTATATCTATTTATGTTTCCTTTACTGATGTAGCTTATCTGCATATTCCTCTGAAATAGAGTCTACGACATTTCGTTCGACCCGAACGAGAAATTGAACTCACAACTGCCGAATAATTAGATACACTTCAACCAATGCTTTTGGCTACCTGGACGAGATTGTCTGCTTTTCACTTTGATGTAATACCCTTAGGAACGGTATAATTCATCTTTTCTTCCTACAGCCATGAGGAAATAGTAGAACAGAAGTTCTCCAAGCCCTGACCGCTGGGGCTTTAAAATATACCGACTGCCCTTCTGCAGATGTGTAATGCCCCTCCAAATAGGGCCACCTGTTGGCCGTGGGTGGCGACCCGTGATGCTTAAGAACGGAATCTTGGTGGATGAGAAGTCCATGACATGCAACGCCCCACTTTGGCCCTTACATGGGCTAGACGGAGGGGCGGAGAGGTCCCCTCCATTCAATCGGCTGGTCATGCCAAGCTCTAGCACCTAAAAGATTGTCCCGAACCTATTGGACTTAGGGAAAGACCCAATTCTTTTATCATATGGATGATAGAAGGCGGTTGCTGAGGGTCTCAATGTCCAGGGTATGACGCTAAACTCTATCTGATGGTGAAGTTCCAGCTCTGGAGGACTGGAGATTGATGAGCACCCCGTCATCACCATTACTCCACTCTGACCCGGAGTGGTAGTACCTGTTATGGTCCCGTCTATAGGTTAAATAGAAAATTTGTTTACAAAAGAATTGAGTTTAAAAATATTCTTCTAAACTATCGCTATTAATCTCTCAAAACTTTGCCGGCATTAAATGACCCACCGTGTTTGATATGCCTTAAAAACAAACCAAACTAAGTTCTCTAACCTTGACCTGTTTGTGAGCGGATGATAGCATATACCACTACTGATGTAGTGATACATGCTCGAACATTGTCACGTGGGAGAATCCGGTGTTATTATCTTGTAGCCTTAAAACTATTAAAGTCTTCTGTTTGAAAATCATCGTGAGCTCTCCGACGACAACAGATATCTGAAGAGGTTTCCCTAGACAATTTGCTTCCGACTCCCCATGGCTAGACTTTTCGTCTGACAAATTACACGAAGAATACTATGAAGAATTTGGCGTTTCTTCGTCTAATGGAACGCATGAACTACCGAGCCTAGGGATTGAACACGTGGCTTAAATAGATCAAAGCGCGTTGACAATGTAAAAGCCATTGTTACAGATGTTTTTCTGGACCCGTTAATTTCATGAGTTTACAGTCTTGATGCGATTATGTTTTTAGGTTTACCTTCGACAAAATTATAGGTTTGCATATTGCACTGAAAACTGCATTAGCTTTTGAATCAGCTATATATACATTCTACAGTCATACCGCGTTCTACGTCATTAATTAGACCCAGAAACCGTGACGTAGTCAGTTTTTGGCGTAAACCGGACGTAATCCCTTAAGCACACCTTAGAATGATAACAAACATCTAAAACTAGGTTAAATAAGTCACCAAACAATATAACTATCACTAAATCATAAATAATACTAAAAACACATTTCAGTCATATGCTTTTTAAAAATAATGAATACAAGGCGACAGAACAAGATTTATACCTTATTAACATTTTTCTATGTAAATGTTTTATTGTACTATATAATTCATGAGTGATGTTTTCTTGTGGACACCTACAAATGTAAACACTAAATTAAGTCAACCAGCAGAAAACTACATTGATCAGCTTTGTGTAGATATTGGATATCGGTCGGAGAATTTGCCAATAGCGATGACAGATAGGGACGAATGGCAAGTTAGACTCGCCGGTCTCTTACTACTGAATAATGGGTTCATACTCACTGAATATTCCATACTTGCGACCTTGTGCTCTACCCTAAACGTGGCAAACGGTGGGGTAAATAATCAAGGACAACATATCATGATGTAATAGCAAAGCTAGACTCACCTGTCTATTACTACTGAATAAAGGCTGGATGTCCAATACTTGCAACCATGTGTCATATCCTACCCGCTGCCAATGGTAGATTTACAACCAAGGGACCCCGTCGTAGTGGAATGGTTAACGAGCGAGCCTCACAGGTCTATTACTAAAACAAAAGCGAATTCGAAACTCCCATACTTGTATCACAAGTGACGGGTTGGGGTATAACTATTCGTTTAGACACTGCTTAAGACAGCTATCAATCGATATGCGATGTCACTTCATAGTTCTATAATGTATAATGTCATACTTCAGGAACTATCAATTAGGATAGGGAGGGAAATATTTTTTTAAATTAAAAAAACGGCCAACATAAACTAGAAAGCATTTAAAAGTAAATACTAAATTTGAAAGACTTGGGTTCACTTCTAATTTTTACCGTTTTACAAATTCAGTTTTAAAATTTAATGTGAAAGTAAATTTGCCATGATTGCTTTTGGTTTATTTGTTTAATGACGTATCAACCTTCGTACATTATGTAATGCCAAACACATCCTTGTAGAAGAGCGAATTCGTGTAGTGTGAGAAAACGTAACTCCGTAAACATGTGCCAGAGCGATATTTATTACTATTAAGTAAATCAAAGTAAGCGGAGCGGCCTATAGCCGGTATCAGCCAAACAACGAGGGAGTCTATCCCATTTTTGCTAGCGCGGGAAATTGTTTTGATATGGTCGAGAACCACAATTCCCGTCTGCTCCGAGATGCTTTACCGCATAGTGCTACCCATGCGCTGGAATCGGTATCAAAACCTGAACCTTGCGATTCTTAGGCGGATGATCTACCGACTGAGCTAAACTTGCCCCTATTTATTACTACACAACCCAAAGTACGTATATATATATATATATATATATATATATATATAGTGATAGATGCAAATCTTATGAGTATGGAAATTTAAAGTCCTTGAGTAAAAATCCATATTTCTGTTCAAAGATAGTCTATGAAATCCACAAAAAAACACTGTATGAAAATATTATCTTTATTCCAAAATTAAGAAAAAATAAAATATAAAATAAAACACACGAAAACATTGAAATATTAGAAATAAATCGTCTGGATTGCTACAGGAAAAAAAACATATATATATATATATATGTATATACAAAAACAAAGACAAAAAAAAGATGTGTGCGAATCAAGGAACAAAATTCCCTTGACTTTTTGAAACAGATATTAAAAGATTTTGTCTCAAATATAAAACGGAAAATGAACAGTGATACTCAATTTCTCCGCAAATGCCTGTGTATTTTATGTCAACCTCTTAACCTTTTTATTTTTTTCTCTTCGTCGATTCAGTTTTTATTCGTTTTTATGTGAATAGTGATTTTTTTCTTCGCTTTCCTTTCACTCGAAAACGAACTCTGTGTGTGTGTGGTATCTCTCTCTCTCTCTCTTCTCTTTCTCTCTCTCTCTCTCTCTCTTTCCTCTCTCTCTCTCCTCCTCTCTCTTTCCCTCTCTCTCTGTCACTCTTTCTCTCTCAGTCCATTCCCCCAAACTGTAATGTCAAATCTATAGAACTTAAGTAATAAATTAGGTTATTTATTGTTCTAAGATATCAAGGCCGCCCATCCAAGTGTCCTTGTTATTGTTTCTGTCTTGTTTTGCATCTCTTCCCACTATCCTTTCTCAATTTAGAATTGACTTCATCATTACCCTCAAACATACATATAAATACATACACACTCACACACAAATGCATATATATATATATATATATATTATATATTATATATTTCATTGGTGTGTAGATATATATGTGCATATGAATATATAGAAATATGCATTCGCGTGTTATGTGTGCAACTGACTGCGTTTGATAATAATATATATATTATAATATATATATATATGTGTGTGTGTGTGTGTGTGTGTGTGTGTGTAGTGTTTAATATATATATATATATATATTCATTGGTATGTAGATATATATGTGCATATGAATATATATAAATATGCATTCGTGTTTATGTGTGCAACTGGGTGCGTTTGATAATATATATATATATATATATATATATATATATACATACATATATATATATATATATATATATATATATATATGTGTGTGTGTGTGTGTGTGTGTGTGTTATGTATACATATAAGGCTTTTCGTAGACGTGGATATTGGTGCAGCACATGCGGATGGGATTTCAAAATACAATTGATATATATACATATATACATACTCCCTTTCAATCTCAATATATATACATGCATCAATCCCCCTCTCATTGTAATATATATATATATATATATATATATATATATATATATATATATATATATATATATATATATATATATCTGTGTGTGTGTGTGTGTGTGTGTGTGTGTGCATCTGAATGCGTTTGATAGTATTTGTGTACTATTTACGGTTTTTCGAATATATATATATATATATATATATATATATATATATATATATTGATGATGGTAAATGTGGATTTTTATTTCAAAATACATTGTATATTAAGGCAAATGTCGGGAATTTAACGATACATTTCCTCTGATAATTAGCGACCCGCTTAAACCGATAGTCGGCATAGATTCCATATGTAATTGTAATAATACATTAAAAATGATATGGAAGTTTTAATGTTAACCTACTTACCAATTCAGGTGTCTTAAAAAGCAGCCAATTACCAAGAAACATCATTCTTGTTCCTTACTCCTCATATATATATATATATATATATATATATATATATATATATATATATATATATATATATAATCTTCATACAATGATTGCTATTTACACAGTAGCATTGCAACCAACAAAGCCTTCATCAGATGATGTCTCTGGGTTCAGGCATGGTTTCAGGGCCGATGCATCATTACCACTAACCCATAGCACCCCAGCAGTATCTCACGATACCACCAGACTTTGTCGGTTTGATGTCACAATGTAGGATTGCCATATCCACGCTGATGCGGTTAGAGCTTTCTCCTGGATCTTTTTTATGTATTTCCTCTTGTTTTGTGGAGAAAGTCCAAGAGTAAACAAAAATGCCATGGTTGAGTTGGTAATAATATATATATATATATATATATATATATATATATATATATATATAAATTATTTTACGAAAACTTATTAAAACGTTATATGCTATTGTATATAAGAATTCACAGGCACCAGCGCAATGAATCCGATGTACATATCCATCACCTGACTTGTTTTAAATTAACATTTAGTCATTTTATCTATGTAGCAAACTCTCCCGTCAATGAGGCATAAGACACTCTGACTGTATGCCCTGTATGGGGGTAAGAAACCCTACTGCCCTGGGCATGACACTAAACTTC
>CM042138.1:132083612-132098612 GCA_023376005.1 Doryteuthis pealeii | reverse complement strand
AAACAAGTGTACAAATATATTTTTCTGGGAAATATGAAATGTAATTAAGTATTCTGAAAAGAAATTACGTGCTGCTTTCTTAGTGGAATGGAATAAATAAAGATCTTATTTAATTAGTTCTCAGTAGATGAATAAGTGTTTGCGAATTTGTTCGGCGATATTATTCAGTACGCATGCGCATGGATACGTGCGTATGGATACGTGCGTTGGAGAGTAACAGGGAGAGAATGGATGTCTTTAATACTAAGAGAGAAAGATAAAGCAAGAAGATTCCATTTGTCTCGTTGTGTACTCGCAAATTATCTTTGCACCGTCGATATGCACTCATAAATTGCTCTCACTAATATATCTTCTAAGTGTTCAAATTATAATCTATAGATTAATATATATATATAGACAATAATAGTCTGTACAGGTTAACACTACACACACACATACACACACACACACACATATATATATATATATATATATATATATATATATATATAGTCATCCACAGACACGTATTTCGACTTATCAAGTCTCTGCAGTGTGGCTAGATATTTTGTGAGCTACCTACAGGCGGGATAGAAACCCGGATCAATTCAGCATCAGGTGGACAGCTTAACCACTCGGCTAACATCACCCACAGAATGCGAAGGTGATTTTAACAGTTTTAATACACACATCTGTATGTATGTAAAGGCCGCCATAGAATGCTCATCCATTTTATAGGACAGCGTTAGAGATAGATAGAAAGATAGAAAGAACGAGAGAGAGTGAGAGCGAGAGAGAGAGAGAGAGAGGAGACAGATATATACATATATACACACACACACACACATATATATATATATATATATTTACCAACCCCTCCGCATGAGCAGGATGCAAGACAGGGTCAATATCTTAAGCAGAGTTTAACAGGTTTCAATTAAGTTTTCCTTTTCCTAGACTGGTTTCAGAGTCTAGTCCACCATACTATTTATCCATAGCTGAAGGGTTAATTGGATTCATACCTTTCCCCCGGGTATTAGCGCCATGGGAAATGCAAACAGCTTCGTCCAGGAATTGAACTCTGGTCGACGAGTCCATTTCCTACGACTCTAACCAACAGACCACGCGCCCCCATGTGATATAACATACATATCTAACTCTTAAGAAACCACACAAAAATGTAAATATGAATGTACAATGAATGCGATTCCCTAACTTCGAGGCGTAAAACTGACATGCTGATAAAATCACTAGATCAGTGAACGAATTCTTGGTAAAGTGGGGCCTCAGTTTGGACAAAAACTATTGAATTAGCAACAAACCTAGTTAACCGGTTTATTCAAATCAGGACAAGGAGAAGGCTACATCTTGAGTAGTGACATGATCGTGAAAATTCTCGGCTAAGATCTCCCGAGACAGAACTTCTCACTGACTTAAGGCTGAAGCTCTCGTGCTGCGCACGTTTGAAAGTGGATCCTGTCACCTCGCGCTCCCCGGGGACGGTTCTCGTCGACTTATTGGCGTCATGGTCGATGATAACCTGGGCCCACTGGACCAACTAGTACGTTCTTACGACATTTGACCGCTTAGAATTTTTTTAGTTTTTTTTTTCTGACCTTAATTGGAATTGGTCATTTTAATGCTTTCGATAAATGAGAAAGTTAACCTGTCGCGCATGCCACGAAACATTCCGTTCATCTGTCCTTCACTTATATCCCAGTAAAGGTTTGTTCTCAAATACCTGGAACACTTAATCACATTTTCTACTTATCTTTCTACTCTCTCTCTCTTCTCTCTCTCTCTCTCTCTCTCTCTCTCTTCTTTCACACACACACACACACACACACACCACACACACCACACACACACATATATATATATATATATATATAATATACCAAGCGTGTTGGTAGATCCTTGCGGGAGAAAAAACCCGGCAGAAAGTTTGATTGTAAAATATACTACCAAACATCAACCAGGAAGAAAAAAAATTTTGAAAAAAGAAAAGACCAAGATATTCGTACCAACAAAAAATAATCTATTGGTATAGTATTTGGCCAAAAGAAAAAACAATTTATATGTATATTATTGTATATAAGATATATATATATTCATCTGACCGCTAGGAGAAGCTAATTTGTAAAAAGTGCTCGATACCTAAGTAGAGCCAAGTAATAATAAAATCTGACAGATTTTAGCCCTGAAGAGCTTTATGCGAAACTAATAGTAGGTTCGTCTGACTCAGTAGATTATCTTTATATATATATATATATATATATATATATATATATATATATACCAACCCCTCCTCACGAACAGGTGACACAAGGTCAATTTCTTAAGTGGAGTTCAACAGGTTTGAATTCAGAGTTTTCCTTCTCCCAACCGGTTGCCTGACCAAGGTTAAAGAGCCCAGTCTACCCTTCTATTTATCCATAGCTGGAGGGATAGTAGGACTCATACTTTTCCCAAGGGTATTAACGCTAAGTGAAACGCAATTACCAGATCCAGGATTTGAACTCGGGTGGACGATTCCATTTCCCATGACTTTAACCATTACTCCACGCGCTTCCACACACGCACACACACACACACACACGCACACACACACATATATATATATATATATATGTGTGTGTGTGTGTGTGTGTGTGTGTGTGTGTGTTAGTGTGTGGAACAATAGCTCACTAGCTACAAGTTAAGGCAGCGTAGACATGGAGTTTGCATAATCGCATAGGCGAGAAACTGTCAGTAACCAATCACTTCTGACACCATATCCACGCTATCCTAACTAAGATTTAAATGCTCTATCCACGATATTGAGCACTGTTTACTTATTGATATAGCACCCGTATTATCAATTATTACTCCCTCTACTATTTGTTTGTTTAAACACATCATTACGTTACATCCACTCCTGAAGCTGGCACTTCACTGTGCCGAAAAGTATTAAAGTTTTGCTGTAATAATCGACAAATTTCACCCTCGTATTAAGAAATTGGCTTGAAAAGACCGAAAAGAAGCTCGTCAGACACGAAACATTAGTCTTGTTTAATACCATATGCATTAAAGAAAAAAATTCTGCCTATATATATTATTATTTACTTATATTAAGAAGGCAATTACAATGCGTATAAAAAATAAAATAATGTTCAGTGTCTAATCAATTTCGAAGAAACTTCATCTTCAGAGACTGTTTTTGAAATGGACGCGATCTTGTGTATTTTTTGTTTTGGACGTTATAAACACGTGTCTCGTGGGTTGTTATAATTATCTAATACTAATATTTATATATGTGCTTAATTAAAGTCATACCTAATATGTTAATTAATTCATTATAATTAAATAAATTAGGCGTGCAAATCGGTTTAAATCTAAGGCGTAAACAAATCGAGAAAAAGTCAATCTATGTACATTTCAGCCTATTAGGCCTAATCAGCAGAGTTATAGACAGGGTAGTGCTTTGTGCGTGATTCGAATTACATTTAGACCGATTTGTACGCCTAATTCATTTAATTATAATTAATTAATTAACAAAATTAGGTATAAGCACATAATCTCCAAAAAAATTGTCTGTCCACTTCATATATATATATATATATATATATATATATATATATATATATATATATATATAATTATTCATGCATGAATAATTTCTGACTAGCATCAGGTTTTATTATTTGCACATTCTGCAAAGTGTATTATAAACATGTAACAACGACACGGGTATTGTCTAATCTAATCTCGAATGTTTTCCTATTTATACAGACATGTTCGCACGCGTGCACGCACAGTCACACTAATATATATATATATATATATATATATATATATATATATATATATATATATATGCGTCTGTGAATATCTTCAAGCACACATACACTTTATGTTGCGTGCTTCAGTCTCAATATCTGGGGATTCATGCATTGGTCTTTACCAGACGCCTCCAACACAGGGGTCGGGGATATGACAGGAAGTCAATTTCTTAGCAGAATATAACTTGTTTGAATTCGGAATTCTGCTTCTCCTAGACTGTTTGCCGTTCCAAGGCTAAAGTACCCGGTTTGTCCTACTGTTTACCAATAGCTAGACCAGATAGATTCATGATTTTTCCAAGTTCGAAGTGAAACGTGGTCCTGTTGAGGATTTACATTTGAATCATCTCGTTTATTTCCTACGCTACCCACACCTACTAACATTTATACTTTATGCATTTGTACTTTAAAGTAACACATGCAAAACACACACACATATATATATATATATATATATATATAAACAGAACGCTCTCCTATAAAAGGGATGGAGCACTCTATGGCGGCCTTTACATACAGATGTGTGTATTAAAACAGTTAAAAATACACTTCGTATTCTGTAGGTGACGATAGCCGAGCGGTTATGCTGTCCGCCTGATAGTGAATCGATCGTGTTTCTATCCCGGCTGTAGGTAGCTTACAGATGTCTAGCAACACTGAAGAGACTTGATAAGTCGAAACATATGTACAAGATATATATATATATATATATATTGCTACAATATTGAGCTATATTTATGAATAGATAGTGCATAATATCGTTGATAGACCATCTATATCTAATTTAGGGTAGCGTGGACATTAAGTCAACGGTGCTTGGTTTCTCGCCTATAGGATTTTAAAAACTCCTCTGGGATTTGAATATCGCATAGGCGAAAAACTATCAGTAACCAAGCACTGATTACTTCATGTCTAACCCCCCTTATTTATATAAGTTATGCTATCGAAGACATGAAGTCAACGGCACTTGGTAGCTATGCAATTTTCCAACCAAGTGCCATTTTCTAAAAATCTCTTAGGCGAGTAACTAACCCAGTCTGCCCTACTACTTACCAAAAGCTGAAGAAGAACGGATGATTTCATGCCTTTCTCGAGGGCATCAGGGCGAAGTGAAACGCAAACAGCAGCATCTAGGATTTGAACTCGGGTTGACGTGTCCATTATTTAGTCAATGATGATTACGCTAGGCGCCAATATTCTATTTCAAATAACACACACACACACACACACACACACACACACACACACACACACATATATATATATATATATATATATATGGAGGCGCGTGTGATAGTGGTTAGAGTCGTGGAAAATGGACTCGTCGATTCGAGTTCAATTCCTAGACGAAGCTGTTGGCATTTCACATAGTGCTAATACCCTTGGGAACGGTATGAATCTAATTATCCCTCCAGCTATGGGTTAAATAGTAGGGCAGACTGGGCCCTTCAGCCTTGGGTAGGTAACCAAGTCTAGTAGAGGGTTAACTCTGAATTAAAAATTCCTGAGGTCGGTCGTTGATTGGGTTTGTGGCAACCCTTGATGCACCAATTCTTTCCCATCGATTGTGCCAAAAAGTGTGGATGGTCCAACACAAGCCTTCACCACTATAAACAAATCACTGTGTGGATGTTCATTGTATGAACACTCATACATCGAAATCGACGGCAGAGTCCATCATATATATATATGTGTGTATGTGTGTGTGTGTGTTTGTGTGTGTGTGTGTGTGTGTTTGTGTGTGTGTTAAGGTACCGAAGATATGGAGTCAGTTTCACGCCTATGTGATTTTTAAACCACTTGGTTTGAAAATCACATTGGCAAGAAAATGATAGTTACTAAGCGCCTTTTACTTACTGTATTCTCTACCGTAACTTAGATATACATGCCCTATCAATGATTTTGAACACTCTTTACTTATAAATATAGAAAACTATATTAACAATATTAATATATATATATACATATATGTGTGTGTATGTGTGTGTGTAATTCAATTATACAAGCTGTTTTAATATACATATATATATTTCTGTGTGTCTGTGTATGTGTGATTTGATTATATGAGCACTCATACATACATATATATATATATATATATATATATATATATATATATATATATACTTGTATGTTGGCGTTTGTTCATAAAAATGTCAAGTAAATAAAACGAAACTTCTGCCACTCTAGAGAATCAGTTAAGGGAAAAATTGACAGAAAACCGAAAAACAAAAAATGGTCTTTCTCCACATTTTTCCGTTGGTTCTTTACTCACCTCTTTTTCCTTTTTGGTTTCTTTTTGTCTGTTTTTTTTTTAAGGAACTTGTTATCTCTACTCTTCTCTAATTTATCCACGTCCCCTTTTTTAACCCCCTCCACTCCATATTGAAACCTTCATTACGTTTGCTCTTTATTCTTAGAATACTATTAATTTTCCTTTCTCTATTCCTGTCTCTCTTCTTCAACTTTTCTTATTCCATCTTTCTCTGTTTTCTTAATTTCTTTAGAGTGTTGTCTTTTTTTTACTTCTTTATTTTATCAATTATTGTTTTCTTCACCTTCTTTAATACCCGTCCAAATTCATTTCTATTTTATTCGTCAGGTGTCTTCTTTCTCTTTCTATTTGGTGATTTATATTATTTTTAGTTTACTGTAACCTTTTAATGTATTTATATTCTCTTTCTATTTTCTCCTTTCTTTTGCTTCTTTCAGACTTTTACTTATTTTCACTTCATTCATGCTTTCTTTCTTTCTTTCTTTCTTACTTTTCAACCCATTATATAATTGTCACTTTTCATTTTTCACATTGTTCTTTCTTTATATCTTTCTTTCTTTCTTTCTTTCCAGTATTTTATAACATGGTTCCTTTTTTCAAACTTTTCTTTCCCAAATCTTTCTTTCTTTCTTTCGTCCTTCCTTTCTTTCTTTTCAACACATTTTATAATTGTCACTTCTCATTTTACTCATTTCCATCTTTTCTTCTTTCTACTTACTTCTTCATTACAGCAATTTATGACTTATTACTTCTTTTGTATATTTTTCTTTTCAAAATCCATCTATCTATCTATCTATCTATCTATTTTTCTTTCTTTCTTTCTTTCTTTCTTTCCTTCTTTCTTTGCACTTAATTTTTCCAGCACTTTAAGACTTATTCACTTCTTTTTTATGTTTTTCTTTTCAAAATCTATCTATATATTTATCTATCTATCTATTTTACTTACTTTCTTTCTTTCTTTCTTCCTTCCTTTCTTTCTTTGCACTCAATTTTTCCAGCACTTTAAGACTTATTCACTTCTTTTTTATGTTTTTCTTTTCAAAATCTTTCTTTCTTTCTTTCTTTCTTTCTTTCTTTCTTTCTTTCTTTCCACTTAATTTTTTCCAGCACTTTGATTTATTTACGTCTTTTTTATATTCTATCTTTTCAAAATCTTTTTCTTTCTTTCTTTCTTTCTTTCTTTTTCTTTCCTTCTACTTAGTTTTTTCCTTTCAGTCTATTATGACTTGTTCACTTCTCCTTATTTATCTATTTCTTTACAATTATTCTCTCTCTCTCTCTCTCTCTCTCTATCTATCTTCTATCTATCTATCACTCTCTCTCTTTCTCTCTCTCTCTCTAATTGTCTCTCTCTCTCACTCTATTGTCTCTCTCTCTCTCTCTCTCTCTCTCTCTCTCTCTCTCTCTCTCTCTCTCTCTCTCTTGTTCTTTATGTTCTATGATCACTTCCCTCTTCTCGTTCGTTTTACCTGTCTATTTTTTGCAATATACATCTTTAATTTTTTTACATTTATATGCTTACCATTTTCATTAAGTATCTGTCGATGATGAACACCATCCGGTGATGTATTTGTCATAATGTAATCAACAGAGAAAATTGTGTTTTCCTAAATGTTTCTCTCAGCCACTATATATCGACACTTTGCAGAGGAAAAAAAAAAAACGATGCGGTGGGTGGAGGGCGAAATATGAAGGCGATAAGAAATTAAAGGAACCGACAAAGTGAAACATATAAAACAACAAGCAAATGACACAAAACAAGTGAGATGATGCTAAAAAAATTGAAATAAATAGAAATGAACATAATAATTGCCCATGGATGTCTATAAACATTGTCTGTTTTTGGCAAGACGAGAGGAGGCACAAAAAATTTGATGGACAAAGGCAAGAGAAGGAAATTGGAAGAAACGAAAGAAGCGAAGAAGAATTAATGAAGGAAATAAGAAAGCCAAAAAGAAAATTAAGAAGAAAAAAATTGACAGAAATAATAATAGGTAAATTAGAAGAGAAGATAATAAATAAATGAAGGAAGGTGTGCATGAACGAAAAAGTGAATGAAAAGTGAAAGAGAAAGAGAACGAGTCTGAGAAGAAGAAGAAATAGGAAAAACATCGAATGAAAGATGAGAAACAAAAGAAAAAGAAAGAAAAGAATGAAAGTACGGAAGGAAGGGATGAAGAAAAGATTGAGTGCTCTGAAAAGAAAGATAACAAAAACACCAGAAGAGAAAAAGGGTCATACAAAGGAGAGAGGGGGTTGAAAGAACGAACGAAAGAAAGAATGAAAGAAAGAAAGAAAGAAAGAAAGAAGAAAGAAAATGAAAAAATGAAAAAATAAAGAATAGTGGTATTCGAAGATAAGATAACTAAATGAAGGAAAGTGCGCATGAAATAAAGAATGAAAGAAAGAAGGAAGGAAAAAGAAACAAAAGAGAAGAAAAAAGTGAAAAGATTATAACCAATGAAGAACAGAAAAAGAAAGGAGAAAAAAAGAAAGGAAATAATAATTGAACAAACAGAAAAACAGAAAAATGGAAGACCGGATATATATATATATATATAATAATAAAGTCATCGGGGCGGCCTATGTCGGCATCAGCCATGCAGCGATGGAGTCTATCCCCCTTTCACTAGCGCTAGACCAAGGAGATTATTATAGCGTCTGAGGTGGAGTGCCACACCTACCATCAGCTCCTTACTTTTACCGCACAGATCCCTGTGCTACTCATACGCTGAGTTGGCGAGGGCGGATATCGAACTAGGAACCTTGTGGTTTCTAGCCGAACACTCTACCGACTGAGCTAGAGAGAGAGAGAGAGAGAGGAGAGAGAGAGAGAGAGAGAGAGAGAGAGAGAGGGGGGGAGGGGATGGGAGAGAGAGGTTTTGATTAAAAATAAATAGAGAGAGAGAATGATAAAATTTTTAACGAAATATAGAAATATGGAGAAGTTAGCAATACATGCAGAGCTAAAAATTAAGTTGAAAGAAAGAAAGAAAGAATGAAAGAAAGAAAGAAAGAAAGTAAGAAAGAAAATGTAAAAATGAGAAGCAACAATTATGTGTTGAAAAGAAAGAAAGAAAGAAACCGAGAAATATCTGAATAAGAAAAAGATAAATCTGGAGATGTGAGTACAAGAAGAAATAAATAAGGAAAAATGAGAAAAATTAAGAATATGGGAATTAGAAAAGAAGACAATAAATAAATGAAGTAAGGTGCACATAAACTAAAGAACGAAATATAAGAGGGGGGGTGAAACAAGGAGAAAATATTGTAACTAATGAAAAAGAAGAAAAAGAAGAAAGAAAAGAATGACTATGCGGACAAATAGAATAACAGAAAGATGGAAGAGTGGGAGGGGAAACAATAGAACGAATTCTAAGAAAAGAAAGAAAAAGAACAACGAGAATCATAAACAGAAGTAGAGAAGAATAAAAAAGAAAGAAAATGAAGAAATATGAACGGAATGAAAGAAAGACAAAAATTAACGAAACGAATGAGTAGAGAATGGAAGAATTGAAAAACAGAACAAAATAAGAAAGAAAGAAGGAAAGAAAGATCAACAAAACAAATGTACGAATCAAAAGTAACAGGAATGCGAATATGAGAATATGTGGAAGAAGAACTACAAAATGAAATGGTTAAAAAGAAAGGAAGAGAAATATAATGTAAGAGTCAAAAAGGAAAGACAATAAATGAATGAAAAAGTACAATAATGAAAAGAAGAGAACAGTCAGGATTGAATGAAAGAGTTTGAAAAGGAAGAAAAAGAGAAGAAGTTTAAAAAAGGACGCTGTAGAGAATAAACGAGCGTTAAACAAAGAATGAATAAGAGAAAAAAGAGCTTAAAATGTAAGAAGGAAAAGTAAAATGGAGAGAAACAAAGATCCAACAAAGAAGGAAAATTCAACAGAATGAACAAATGAATACGAAATAAAGAACAGAAAGACCAAAGAGTAAAATAATGTCAAAAATGGACAGGAGACTAAAGAGAGAGAGAGAGAGAGAGAGAGAGAGAGAGAGAGAGGAGAGAGAGAGAGAGAGAGAGTGTGTGTGTGTGTGTGTGTGTGTGTGTGTGAGAGAGAGAGAGAGAGAGAGAGAGAGAGAAGAAAAATTGCAATAGAATAGATGCAAAGACGAACGAAAAATAGAAATGAAGAATTAATAAAAGAGAATAAATGTGGTGAAAGAAAATGAATGAGTGTAAAGAGAAAATTATTGAAGAAGAAGACGTAAAAAGAAGGAGAAACTAAATAATGAACAAGTAAACAAAATGAAAGAAACGGTAATATAATTAAAGATATAAGAAAGAAGAATTAAAGATCAAGAAGAGAATGAAGAAGCGTAAAAGTAAAGAAAGAACACACCAAAAGAAAGAATAATAGAATGTGAAGAAGAAAAAAGACACCATAAAGAAAGAAAAAAATATATTGAAAATAAAGAATCTGCAAGAGAAGGAAAGAGCGTAAAAATAAAGAAAGAACATAGAACAAGGAAGGTATAACAGAATGTAAGGAAAAAAAAAAAGAAAGAACAACAGAATGTATATTTAGAAACAAAGAAAGAATGCAAAAGAGAAAGAAAGAGCGTAAAAAGAAAGAGTATACCAAAAGAAAGAATAAAAGAGTGTTGAGAAACAAACAAAGAAAAGATGAAGAACATTGAGACAAAAGAAATAACAAAAAACGAATATTTGGAAGAAAAAGAAAGAATGTACACACGAAGGGAAGAGCGTAAAAAGAAAGAAATATCATTCCAAAAGAAAGAATAACAGAATTTAAAGAAACAAATGGGAAAGCGCACATGACAATGAAACAGAATAAAGAAAAAACAGAATGAATATATTAAAAAAGAAAGAATGTACAAGAGAAGGAAAGAGAATAAAAAATAAAGAAAAACACAGCAAAAGAATGAATAACAAAGAAACAAAAAAGACAAAAGAAAGAACAGCAGAATAAATATGTTAAAAAGGAAGAATTTACAAGAGAATGAGAGAACGTAGAAAGAAAGAAAATAACAACGAAAGAGTAAAGCACAAATGTAAAAGAAAACAAATAGAATACTTTTACAAAGCAATGAAGGGAGCTATAAATATATAAACAAAATATATTAGGAAAGAAACTAAGTGCCCAAAAATGCCGAACGAAAATGAGGAGAGGCAACGGATAGAAACGAAGCAAGAGATACCGACCAAATAGAAAGAAAAAATGATATAAAACAGCCAGTAATTAAATATAAGTGAAATGAAAATAAAGGACGATAAATCAGGAAAAAGGCGAATCAAAGAAAGAAAAAAGAAAGTATCTGATGAAAAATACGAAAGAGAGGCAGAGAGGAGAGATAGATGAAGACGAAATTTGTAAATGAAACGGAAGAAAAACAAGAGAAAACAAAAAACGACAAAAACAGTCTAAAAGAAATAAAGACAAAAGGGAACGGAAACCAGAACGAGAGAAGAGAAAAAAAACTGTTTTTAGCGTAATGAAACTTTGCAACATTAAATGAGGATTTAGATGGAAGTGAAAAACCTTGAAGGTCATAAAATATACGTGTTAAGAAATGGATAAATAGACCGATGATCTGAAAAAAAAGTAAGAGAAATTGATAGAAGCTATCAACATGATCGGGAGAAGATGCCTTCAAATGGTTTATTACGGTACATTTAGGGCAGAAAATGTAGATACAAATATGTTTATTATGATTTCGATGTAGCTGGTTACATATCATTGAATCTGTTATTTATACAAATATATAAACATACGTACATACATGCACACATATATACATACTTGCACCCACTCAACAGTGTACCGACGATCATGGCATTAATACTGATTCGTTGGCTAGATATATATGGGATACACTTAAATGAATACGGCCAGTTATTCGCGTAACGGTTATGTTGTAGGAAATGGAAAAAGCGATCTGAGTTCTAATTCTGGACGAGGCTGTTTACATTTCACATAGAGCTAATACACCTTGAAAATACATGGATCCAACTATTTTCCTTCAGAAATGAGTAAATAGTAGGGCAGACCTTTTTCTTTACCCTTGGAATGACAACTGATCTGGGATGAGGAAAACTCTGAATTCAAACCTCTTAAACTGCGTTTAAAATTATCTTTAGTGAATCCAACTATTCTCCCTCCAGCTTTGGGAAAATAGTTGGGCAAACCTGTCATCTGGGCTTATACAATTTTCCAACTGTACCCTGTAGAAAGTTAATCATCTCCAATGGAACCAACTGCTAGCTGTAGGTGGTGAACCATAATGCTTGAGGACGGGATTGTGGTGACTGAGCGGTCCATGAACCAGATACTAAGTTGTTCCATAACACGTAGCACTCCACATCGGCCTTTAATTGGACTAGACGAGCAGTTAGCGAAGAACCTACGATCAATCAGGAAGTTAAGCCCTCTCATCTATACGAATGTCCCGACTACATTCTTTTAATTGTTCTTATGAGAAACACCCAACCATTTTTATCTTAACGGTTCTAGAAGGCTGTGGCTAAATGCCAATTTATTAATATATTAATTTATTAATAATTTATTAATATGCATGGCGATATTTCTTTAAATTTATTGATACACAAGAAGTTATTGAAAATTATTTCTAAAGTTTACAAAACCAAACAAAAATATTTGCCTATAAACTGTTCGCTTAAAAATCTAATAATATATATACATATTTGCCAATCCATACGCATGAATTGTCTGTGACACAAGGTCAATTTCTAACAAGTGTTTAAAAGGTTTGAGCTCAGAGTTTTCCTTCTCATAGACAGCTTACTTAACCTAGGTTTAACGAACCCAGCCTGCCTTACTATTAACACATTAATTGTTTGATGCATACCTTTTTGAAGCGTATTACCGCGATGAGAAATGTAAAAGGCCTTGTCCAGGATTTGAACTCGGATCCACGCGTCCATTTGCTAAATATGATAGACATTACATCACGTGCCTCCAGTCATATATACAAGAACAAGATTAAGCATTAAATAATCCACATGAATTGATATGCCATTGAACAAAATAACCAATCAACACAACATTGGATCAATATGTTATAATCTGAAATATTACCTAAACCAAAGTAAAAATTAAAACATCAGAATAACAGTATTATCTGCGTTATTCGGACCATGTCCCCATCTTCATTGTTATTTGTACAACGTTTCGACCGATATACCCCCGGCCTTCTTCAGGTATTTCTTGTCGGACTCGGGAACCTTCTCGGACTCGGGAACCTTTTTTTCGAACTGAAGGTTCCCGAGTCCGAGAAGGTTCCCGAGTCCGACAAGAAATACCTGAAGAAGGCCGGAGGGTATATCGGCCGAAACGTTGTACAAATAACAATGAAGATGGGGACAATAGTCCGAATAACGCCGATAATACTAATCTTCAAGCCTCATCTCAAACTTCAGAGAAATGAGAATAACAGTCATATGTTTTGTTTGTATTATTTCGTGCATATTTTTGAGGAAGTATTGACTTGTCTACACTGAAATAACTGTTTGTATTTCAATAACTCATATCGTAGAGGGGATCACACTATTGTTAGAAATCATGATGTCGCTTAGATTCCAATTAAATTAACACTTGTAGTAAAAAGAATTGCAAGGAGTAAAATAATAAACATTTTTAGTTATATACGTGTGTATGAAACAGTCATTCTCTACCATGACGACGTGCTTAAAATACTATTGAACACTCTTGCCAATCAAATAGAAAAAAATGTAAAACAGATCAAACCACCAAGACAAGAACATGATTTTTAAAATCTAGAATAGTAGATGTTGAAATAAGAAGACATGCTGTCACTTAATCCCTTTGAAGGCAACTAACTACGACCGATTTCGGCGTAATGAAATATAATACAATAATATATTTTTGCTTCCAGTTGTAACATGAACTTCAGGTTTCACTCCTATTTCTTACCATTTTTTAATATATGTATATATTGAAAATTTACAAAATAGACGAAACTCTTCTATCAAACTACCGAGTTTCTTATATTTTTAGTTTCTTTAATGCTTCACACTAATGCCCAAACTTGATATATGTACCAAAAACGGATATATATATATATCTAAATAAACACAATATATATATATATATATATATATATATATATATATATATATATAATGAATATCGAAGTATCATGCTTGCTTGTTTCTTGAAATAAGATATATCAGTATTTCTTCACAGTTAGCTGAGCACTCTATTTAAGAATATATATGTAAACATATGTCAATCAAATGGTTGAGAAAAGATAGTTAGGGTTATATATATATATATATATATATATATATATATATATATATATATATATATATATATATATATATATATATATATATGAGCTTAGCACTGGCTATAAATCATGGATTATTTATATATGAACTGGCATTTAATCACACTCACTCTTGAGTTTCTTTCACCTTTCTCATTCTGTCATTATAAATTTCTATACTCCTTCTCTTTTCCTTCTTTCAGAGTTTTCTTTCTTTTTTATTCCTCTAAATGGGTAAGGCCTCGTGATGCTTTAACAATAAACCGTTCATGAAAAAAATGTTTACATTGCATATAATATATACATATATATATATTCTATGTGTGTGTGTGTGCCTATCTCTCTCTCTCTCTCTCTCTCTTCTCTCTCTCTCCTCTCTCTCTCTCTCTCTCTCTCTGTGTGTTAATTGATGAAACATCCAACATCTTTTGCCCACTCCTCGGGTTGCATGCATTTGGTTTGCAGATAAATAATAACAATGTCGTTTTCTTTATTGTAATGCCTACCTGAGGATCAAATATTTGGAATTCAACTTTTTAGGTAACAATTTTTTGTGATTTATAAAATTCAATGCTACTTGCATATTATTTAACCCTCTAAGTTATGAGCACTTTTCTTTGGTTTATTTAT
>CM042138.1:132063612-132078612 GCA_023376005.1 Doryteuthis pealeii | reverse complement strand
ATATATATATAAACTGTTAAGAAAAACTCTTACTGTGTTTTTGGAAGGACATGCTTGAGAAAAACTCCTAAATAGACATTAGAAGGAAACACAGAGGAACATAGAGACACACACATACATATTCATATATGTACATAAATCTATATGTAGTATATTAAGAAAGAATGAAAAAACACAGGTTTAAATAAGTTAAGTGGTGAGTTTATTGGCCGACGCTGCAGTGTTTCGATCTATTAATTAGATCATCTTCAGGGCATTTGTTGGTATGTGGAAGGTAATAAGAAATTTTTATCACAGAATAACGAGAAAAGCAAGTGGTAGTCCTTGTTATTCAGTCTGTTTAAAATTTGCGGTTTGAAAAAAAGGAGACGGTTTGAAATATGACGTCAAATATTCTCTTTTACGGTGTGAGTATGGGACTGTGTAAGTGTGTGTATCGAAAAGAAAGCATTGTGCATTTTTTAGGTGTGTGGTTGCGCGTGTGTGTATAAATCTTTTGCGATAAACGACAGCAAAACAAACCTCAAAGTTGTGTGTGTGTGTGTGTGTGTGTGTGTGTGTGTGTGTGAGCATGGTTACCATTGAGAAACGATGTATATTTCAGGTAGCAAGAGAATATTTTTTAATCTTTTTGATTTGCTGTGTGCATTGGATATGTAAAAGGTATATATATAATATATATATATATATATATATATATATATATAACTTTTTGGAGTTGTAAGAGGTATATATATATATATATATATATATATATAACTTTTTGAGTTGCTGTGTGCGTTTGATATGTAAGAGGTATATATATAATATATATATTATATATATATATATATATATATATATATACGCTATAGCTATATATAAGTGTATGTGGGTGGTTGTGAGTTTGTGTATTTGTGTGAGTGTGTTGGCCACCTGAAGTTGGTTGCGCCGAGTAATGAGAAATTCTGTTGTCATGGCAACACCTAATGAAGAAAAACTTTTGGTTACTTATTAAATATACCATACTGATGAAGACCTTCTTCATCTTTGTAAACACTGTGTGTGTCTCTCTCCCCTCTCTCCCTCTGTCTCTCTGTCTCTGTCTCTGTCTCTCTCTGTCTCTGTCTCTGTCTCTCTCTGTATATATATATATATATATATATATAATATATATATATCACAATGTCAGCTTTATCTATTCACTGTTGATAATCTGACGATATCCATAAGTATATATATATAATATATATATATATGTGTGTGTGTGTGTGTGTGTGTGTGTGTGTGTGTGTGTGTGTGTGTGTGTGTGTGTGTGTGTGTGTGTGAATCTTGCAACATAGTCCCTCTACATTTTAATAACAAATTCCGTTCTTACAAGGCATTTCAGATATTCAAATATGCCTGTGATAAAAAGGGAAATAGACGAGTACATTATAGAATTTAATGCTAATCTCTCTCCCTTCCCCCCCTCTCTCTCTCTCTCTCTCTCTCTCTCTCTCTCTCTCTCTCTCTCTCTCTCTCTCTCTCTCTCTCTCTCTTTCTATAATTCTGTCTTTTCCCTACGTTATTTTTGTCCTTACTCTCTTCACTTTCTCTAATTCTCTCTTTGATTTTGTTTTCCATTTTATTCTTCCATACATTCTTTCTTTTTTTCTTTTTCTTTTCTTTCTTTCTTTTTTCTTTCTATCTTTTCTTTCTTTCTATCTTTTCTTTCATTTCTTTTCTTTCTTTTTTTATTTTGTCTCTTTTTTCTCGCGACTCCTGCATTCTTTACTTACACATGAGTTTGATATTACACTCTCGAACCAGCTATAAGAAGAAAACAAAACAATTTAATACGTTTATAATGATCTGAGAACCAATTGAAGATTGCAAACCTTTTTTCATTCATATAACTGATTTTATATTATATAAAAACTATTTGGCTCTAAGTATTAAACTGTGACATAAGATTATTTCACGGTTACTATTTGCAGGCTTAATACTTTATGTGTGTATTCGTAGTTAGAATATATATAGTGTATATTACACACTACATATAATGTACATTCCAACAGAAATACAAATACAAACACTTTTGGTTCAATTAAACGATACATCTTATTGATAAGAATATTTGTTTAAAAATAAAATGCTCTAAAAATCATAGGATTTGTTTTATGGGCATTTATTGCGCTTACTATGTTAGTTTATCATATCACTTGTCACGCCATCCGCCAATTATCTAGCTGTATTCAAATTACTCTTATAGTAAACATACCTTCCTTTTTAACATATGGGTGCTAGAAGGCGGTGGCTGAGGGTTAATGCGAATTTATAAATTATGACAATTTACTAATACACATGTATTTAATGCTAATTATTGATACCAGTTCATAAAACCAAACCAGTATTATTTACCTAAACTATCAAAAAATATACACAAAAAATAAGAATTAATATTGAGTAATACAAGGATTGATATGCCATATTTTGTCTTTGTATATTCGGCATACACAACCATTCAAACGTGTATATTTACACACACGGGTGCGTATATACATACACATAAAGGAAGTGTGATAATAAAGTATCGAGACAGAAGTTTTACGTTTTAAGATTTTTTAAAAATCAAAAGAAGTTATACACACTTTATTGTTTCACAAAGTTTCAAAAGCTATCACCAAATTGTCAAAACCCAGGTATTAATGTTCCCATACCTAAGTAGTAATATCTCATCCACAGAAAGCGATGTTAATGCACGTATAGGAAAGGCATGGTCGGTCACAACCAAATTATCAGTCATATGGAAATCCGATCTCACTGACAAGTTAAAGCGACAATTCTTCCAGGATGTGGTTATATCAGTACTGATGTATGGCTGCACCATTTGGACCCTAACGAAGCGCCTTGAGAATAAGCTAGATGGGAGCTGCACAGGAATGTTAGGTGCAGTCTTGAACAAGTCGTGAAGCAGCACTCCACAAGGAAGCAACTATATGGCCACCTGCCCCATCTCACAAACCATCCGAGTGAAACGGACTAGGCATGCAGGACACTGCTGGAGAAGCGGGGACGAGCTTATAAGCGACGTTCTCAGACGAACACATGGACATGCTAACGTAGGACGCCCACTAAGGATCTACATTGACCAAATATGCGAGGATGCTGGTTGCTGCGCAGAAGACCTCTCAGGGGCGTTGAATGATAGAGAAGGTTGGCGAGAGATTGTTGTGGATATCCATTCTAATTACGCGACATGATGATGATGATGATGATACCCCCATAATCATATCCCCTTTTTCCATCTTCTCACATCCACCTTTAAAAGAAAAGAAAAGTATCTTTACACAAAACATATACAATATCTTATTATAATGGAGATTGTGTGTTTTTCTGTTTGTAACCGAAACTATATTACTACTCAAGTCACAATTCCCTTCGTTATTTACATCACATTCTCCATGATTTTATTTATATTTAAACCTCAATTATTAATAAAATTGCTTCACCTTTTTATTAGTGTTGTCCATATCTACATACAAATAACATGCAATTGTATTTATATATACAAAACATAGCGGTTTACAGTATGAATGGGAAGGCTAATTTGCATATTGATATTAAAAATGTGATTTTATTAAATATGTGCTTAGTATTATTGATTTCTAATTGTTTGGTTTTATTTTAATGAATATAAGCAAAAATCTCTTCAATGAATCTTAAATGAAATCCATTAACAAAAAAAATAACTGTCATTTTATTCTTTATTTCTAATTTAACTAAATAGTTAAATAAGTAAAATTCAGCAATGAAAGACGGGAGTGATGGAAGAGTAAGTTTCATTTCTATTTTTGTATTATACCCCCACTCTGTTACATATCTTTTTATCTGCCTTCTTATTAGACTTTCTAATTAAATACGATATTTCATTACATTAAAACTTAAATACTTGCACCCGGAGGGTGCATATATTTGCTAGTTAATACAATATCTACATACAGGCCAAATTCTGTTATTAGATATTTAATCCAATAGTTCCAAAAAATTCCTTTTTGGTGCTGCATTGCTGTTCTTGATCTGATTAGGTAAATCTTTCCAAAAATATATTAGACTATTAGCGAGAAAATGTTCATAGGATACGAGAAAAAGATTAGTCCGAATGGAAAGTGCTACACATGCGCAATCATGTTTTACCCAAACTGACCAATAAAATGTATTGAAAATTGACACAGTCTTAAACAAAATACTAGGCATCTAACATCAGCCTAGACGGCTAGACAAAACCATATTTATAAATAACCAAAAGATTATGTATGAAAATCGTTAGACTGTTAATTAAACAAGCCATAGAAGAACATTTGATCAACAGACAAATTATTCAATATGATTTCACAGATTTGGTCATTGATATGATCAGATACACAAGGGATGAATGAGAAAGGCTGGAGGATCCAGCGGACGAAACGTTATGTTTTTGATACCCTCAATAAAATGAGACCAACAGTCTAAAAAATCAAATATATACACATCAAGCCTCATCAAAAAATATACACATATAATGTAATCCAGCAGTACTTTTAATCTTTAATAAACTGAAACACATATATGGGTTTCAATTTGTATATATATATATATATATATATATATATATATATATATATATATATTGGAGGATATGTGCTTAATTGAAGTCGTACCTAATTTTGAAAATTAATTAGTTTATAATTAATGAATTTAGGCGGGCATATATGTTCAAATGTAAGGCTAAACGAATCGAGAAAATGTCAATCCCTGAATGTACATTTCGAACTATTAGGTCTCATCAGCAAGGTCAAAATGTACATTCAGGGATTGACATTTTCTCGATTCGTTTAGCCTTACATTTGAACATATATGCCCGCCTAAATTCATTAATTATTTACTAATTAATTTTCAAAATTAGGTATGACTTCAATTAAGTACATATACTCCAAAAATTTTCGGCTTAAAGCCATATAAAAAAACAAAACATTTCTTTGTTTACTTAACCTCATATATATATATATATATATATATATATATATATATATATATATATGCTTCGTCCAATGATTGTTTATCATGGGAAGGGGAATTGACATTTGTTTATTTTAGACTAGTTTTTGAATCTTGTTCTATTGGCCAGTATATAAGCAGTGTTCTGACTTATGGAAAAACGTTATTACAATGATTTGTCTATTATATATATATATATATATATATATATATATATATATATACTGATGAAAATAGATTTGACCCACTCTGTTCTGACATTGAGCACTTTTATTCTTTATGATAAAACAATCAATCCTCCTAAACTTATTCTTTTATTCATATCGCATTACTATTGTACACACACACACACACACACACACACACACACACACACACACACTTTCTCGTTCTCCTTATCTTTCTCTCTCTCACACACATGCTCACATACACATACGTACACACACACACACACATATATATATATATATAGTTGTGTTTGGGTGTGGATAGAAATGAATAGATAGATAGATAGATAGATAGATAGACAGAAGTGTATTAATGCACTCATAGATAACTGATAATTCTATCCTCATTTTTATTGGTATATGTACGTGTATGCGTGTAACCCTTTGCGTCTTTATATAAGCGGGCATTTATCTAAGTGTATTTACTGATCTTTGCGTGAGAGCGTGTATTCAGGTATGTGAGCGTATCTCCGTATATCTGTCTGGGTGCGCCCCCTTCTCTACCCCCCCACTCTCTCTCTCTCTCTCTCTCTCTCTCTCTCTCGCGCGCGCGCGCTCTCTCTCCTAGAGAACATTTGTGCTTAAATCATTTGTTGGACCTTCGGTCGCAAGGTTACGACCTTAGCTCGGCATGAATAACGACGGCCCGATAAATGAGTTCGATTTTCACTGCCGGTTGATTTATTTGTCATTTACTCGTTCCTCTGATGTACGATACTGTGTCAAAAATAAATCGGAGCACTTGTGAAATGATAGCTGCACCCACAGCGGATCATTGTGACGCACGGAGATGAACATTTTCAATATCCCTTCTCTATCGTACATAGAATCAAGTACTGATACAATCAAACACTCCTAAAATCCCAAATGTAATAATATTCAAGTTATTACATTCTCACAACTACGCTTACACAAAAACTTCTAGAAGAATGCTCATGTTTTCACATGTCCATGAATAAGGGCCGGTTTAGCTCAGTCGGTAGAGCGTTCGGCTAGAAATCACAAGGTTCCTGGTTCGATACCAGCCATCGCCAGCTCAGCTTATGAGTAGCACAGGGATATGTGTGGTAAAGTGGGAGCTAATGGTAGGTGTGGTGCTCCACCTCAGATGCTAAAATAATATCCTTGATCTAGTGAAAAGGGGATAGACACCCTCGCTGTCTGGCTGGTACAGACTTCAGGCCTCCCCAACGAATTTACTTACTTTTTTACTTATTAATTTTTACTAAATGGGTATAACTTTTATTTTTTTATTTTTTTACCGGCCCTCGCCAACTCAGCGTATGTGTAGCACAGGGATATGTGTGGTAAAGTGAGGAGCTAATGGTAGGTGTGGCGCTCCACCTCAGATGCTAAAATAATCTTGGTCTGGTGAAAAGGGGATAGGCACCCTCGCTGTCTGGCTGATACAGACTTCAGGCCTCCCCAACGACTTTACTTACTGTTTTACTTATTAATGTTTACTAAATAGGTATAACTTTTTTTTTACCGGCCCTCGCCAACTCAGTGTATGTGTAGCACAGGATATGTGCGGTAAAGTGAGGAGCTAATGGTAGGTGTGGCGCTCCAGATGCTAAAATAATCTCCTTGGTTTAGTGAAAAGGGGATAGGCACCCTCGCTGACTGGCTGATACTGACATTAGGCCGCCCCGACGTCTTTACTTTATATACACACATGGTATATTGACTTACGAGTCACCCTACTTATGAGTTTACCGAGTTAAAAGCTGTCAGTCGTAATTTTTTTTTTTTTTTTGCGTTGGCAGCTCAAATTTGAAGTACGGGAGATCTTCAGATACGCTTATGCTAATAAGTTCATTAAAAACATTTAAATTTCCAAAATTATTATACCAAAGAAAAATAATTCATAAAAAATAAACATTAAAACATACTAGCAAAATAAAAAACACCCTCCGGGCGATGTAAAAATAATTTTTTGTAAGATATTGCTTGAGGAGGTTGAAGTTAAAAATTAAATGTCGAAGAGTTTGAACCATAAATCATGAAATCATCAAATTTATTAAAGGAGTAAAATAAAAATAAAACAATTTGAAATCGAAACTAAGTTCTATTAAATTTCAATATCTATTAAAATAAAACAAACTATATTTAAATATATGATACTGGGGATGTATCTATTAAAACTTGTTTTAAAAACAATGAGTACTGTCTAATGTTGCATGCTCAAATTTATTCTATGTTATGACGATTTCGGGTATAGTGACGTAAGCAGTGACGTAGCTTTTGTTACAGACAAAAACCGGAAGCGAATCTCCATTATTAATAGAGATTACAGCATATATTCATTACATTCTATCTTATTATGCTTTTCATATGATACAATGCCATTTTTCTTATTTAAATAAACGTAAAAAAAATTAGAGTGTTTTTGAAGGGGGTGCTGGTAAGGATTAATTACATTTCACTTTATTTCAATGTGGATAATTGATTTGATATACGAGGAAATTGAGTTACGATCAGATCGAATTAAACTCGTAAGTCAAGGTATGACTATATTCAAGTTATTACACTCTCATAAATACGCTGACACTTTCACATGCACATAAATATAAATATGTATATACACACTGATTTAAATTCTAATATAAAACGTCGTCGTCGAGGTAGCCAAAAGTCGGTATCAGCGAATCAGCGAGGGGGCCTATCCCCTTTTCACTAGCGCTAGACCAAGGAGATTGTCTTTGTGTCTGAGACAGAACGCCACACCTACCATCAGCTCCTTACTTTACAGATCCCTGTGCTATTCATACGCTGAGTTGGCGAGGGCCGGTATCGAACTAGGAACCTTGTGGTTTCTAGCCGAAAGCTCTACCCACTGAGCCAACCCGGCCCTTTAATGATTATTGTGATTCCTTTTTAAAAGCTAAATATATTTTTCAGAATTTGTGTCCATAAATATAGATAATGCATTGTCTCTAATTGGTTCATTGGAAAAATTATTTTAATCTTGAAAAAATTGTTCTAAAGCTATTCAAAATGGTTGTAAATAATATTGAATGCTCCAGGCTTGAATTGAGGTCCATCGGTGGTTGAGAGGAGCAAATCATGTGTAATTTACAGAAACGTGTGTGATGTTGGTTAGATAGTTTGATTTTACGGCATGTCATCCTTTGTTGGGTTATTTTATGCTGAAGACTTTTTGTTTTATTTATTCTTGATAGTTATTCAATTAAAAAAAAATTAAACTCAATTTTTTAAACAAATTCTTAAACACATGTTTGATATATCTGACCATAGTTCAGCTACAGCGGGTCAGAGTGCCCATAGGAGTAATGGCGTGAAGAGGTACTCCACAATCCCCAGATCTTCAGAATTGAAAGTTCACCATCAGATGCTGTTTAAGTTCATAACCAGGATATGAAATACGGGATGTGTACAGAGAAGTATGCTTTAGCAAATAAAATGTTTATACAATTTTATTTATTATTATTATCTATCATAGTAAATACAACTTCAGTTTCGGTACTTTTCAACACACCACGTAGTCACTGAGTTGCTAGAAGTAAGTTTTTATTTGTCTCATACCCCACCTGTATGGACTGGGCACAAGGCTCCGTTTTAACGTGGGCCCACCCACAAGCCGAAGCTAATGGGTGGGAGAGAACAAAAATTGCGTCGATCCCATCGGCATTCCCCTCAAGGGGGGCGCCTCAGGCGCTGGGCAATAAACCCAGCCCTGTCCCCAAAGGGGGCAGGAATTGCCTGGAGGGATGGCCCTCTGGGATCGACGCTATTATTATAACCTAACCGGTCCAACGGCCGAAGCTCGCCGGACCCCCAGTCGAAACCGGGTGAGTTGCTAGAAGTAAGTTAAACGTAAAGTTGGCAGAGTAGCTTATTTTCGCTATCAGACAAACATGAGGGTGTCTATTACCTTTTCCCTAGCTAGACCAGAGAGGTTGTTTTTACCGCCTGAGGTGGAAAGTCATACAGACCGTCAGCTCCCAACTTTACCGCATAGATCCAAGTTGTGTGGCTTATGTGCTGAGTTGCCTTGGACCAGTATCTGGAAAAGTGGGTTCAACAAGGATGATGTTCTACCGAGTGAGCAAGGCTGCATTTTGACAAATTCCTTATATGTACCCAACCTCACCTGATTTTCTACAATAGCTAGTGAATACTGAGAAGGTGCATTTACCATGTTTAAAGACAGGATTCTTGCTTTTTCTTTAATTTAAACACAATAGATAAAAGTATTTGAATATGATTAAATAGATGAATCGAGTGACTTGGATTATTTTATGAACAACTAGCAGAGCTAACCGATGTTTCCCGAGATCTTATTCATATTTGTATATTTAGATTAATTGCAAATGATTTTTCCATATATTTGTTTTCTTATCTTTTTCTTTAATATATTCTTGTTTTTAAATTGTTTATTTTTATTCTTCTTTTTGTTTATATATTTTCTTTTATTTGTATTTTCTTTGCTTTCTATTATGTTTATCCTCTATTAATTTGTTTATATTGTAATTATTCTTAATTTATTCTTAATATATCATTGATTTATACCCTTATTTGATTTGTATTTAGTTTTTCTTACGCCTCACAGACAAAATTAGGGTATGGATAGTATTATACTTTGATATTTGCTGGTCTTCAGGGCCAACATTGGTTGAATTTTATATAATCCATTTTAAGACGAATCGCATACACTGTAACGATGTTATATACTCGTTCAATATCGGGTATACAAACGGGGATATAGTTCTCAGGTATACAATGGGGTGAGAAACAGATAGATATATTAGAGATGATAATAGTTAATTGTCTTACTTTACATTTTGCTTACATCGTCTACTCGTATGGACGCCATGTTCTCTTGTCGATCTTACTTCTCTTCGGGATTCTGCTGAGGTTCATTTTTCTTTGTTCTGGGCGGGTCATTGCTTGTTTTAACATTTAATTAACACAATAAGACTTGCTTGTTTCTTGATCAAACTTTTATTTTCAACCTTGCCCATTTGACTCCGCCGTGGGTGAGTTGCGAACCCTAATAGACATCCTCTCTGATAGGGTGTCGTCTCGCATCTGACCCACTAAACTAAAACCTATTCCCACTCGTCCAATCGCGCGCTTTCAAAGGGTCAAGTAGAAGGTCATCATCCGTCAGGACTGTGTGTAACTTTCCATGTACCCCGTCATTTTAAGTTAACAAACTCTATTCAAAATTCGTTCTACAGGTACGTTCGTAATCTGTGACTGCTCATAAATTATGTAACAACGATATTCTTTCTATTTTACAATCTTCGTTTTCAATTAAACTAATTTTTTTATTACCTTCGTTGGTTATTCAAGGCCAAATCCACCCTTATAGAAGAACAGTAATGTTATCATTTAACCTATAACTGGGGAGATGAGACTGTTTATTCATTTCACAACGGTATTAGTCCGAAACGGAGCGTAATAACGCGACCGGAGTTCGTAAACACTTACGGCGATGTTACAATGCAGCAACAAGTTGTTGATGTCCACTAAATTTTAATGATGTTCTTTGTAATATGAATAATAAGTTATTTTCTTTTGATGAATTTAATCTACAACATAAACAGAACATGAAATACTCACGTTCACACACACACACATACGCACACATACACAACCATTAAAATAAAAAAGTTGTAGTTCGCGGAATGGTCTATTGTTGGTATCAGCCGGACGGCGAGGGGATCTATCCCCTTTTCACTTGCGCTAGACCAGGGAGATTGATTTCCCTGGGTTGGGGCTCCCACTTTACCAACATATCAGATTACCCAATCTGTGCTATTCATACGCTGAATTGGCGAGGACTGGTACCGAACCTAAAACCTTGCGGTTCCTTGGCAGGTCTTCTACCGACTCAGCTAATGAAATAATGTATATAAATAATTACTTGATAAAAGAAAATATCTAATAATATATGAATATTGCAATGCCAAACATCTGCAGATATACAAAGTTCAGCAAAAATGGACTCTTTATTACACTATGTAATTACGAAATTAAAGACAATAAACATAGCAATTAATATGACAGAAATTGCATTGTTTTTTAATTGCTTGATACAGGAATCGGTTTGATAGATGAAATGAGTACACTTTTCGTTATCATGTAATTCAGAGACAATTATAACTATTATATTATTTTTCTCTATATCAATGTAAACAAAATAAAAATTTCTCTTTGGATATAAGAATATGAAGACGCAATCGGAATACAAGAATATCTAGATAAGATGTGGAATACAAAAATATCTAGGCGCAAGCGGGATACAAGAATATGTAGATGCAAACGGAATATAGGAATATGAAGACAAGATGTGGAATAGAAAGATATGCAGGCGCAAGCACAAAACAAGAATATGTAGATGCAAGCGGAATAGAAGAATATGTTGAGCAAGCCGAATACCAGAATATCAAGACCAGAAGTGGAATAAAGGAATATGTAGACAAAAGTGGAATACAAGAATATGTTAACAAAAAAAAAAAAGGGAATACAATGTTATATGGGCAAATATTAAAATTGAATACATTTGATGTTATCTAAACTTAATTTTGGAGAATACAAATGTACAATTACCAACATGGCTTTTTGCTGCACTCTGTTCATTGCTACAGTCAACTATTTGTCCGCGAGAAAAACATATTTTACAACCTCTTTCCTGGGTCCAAATTATTTGCTTACACACTTGTGCAAATTAACTGTGCAAATTAACGAAACAGAATATTCCGTTATTTATTATAATGGCGATCTCCCTCTAAGGCTTTCAAGTTTGCTCGTACGGGATTACAATTTTCGTATGCTTCCTTGGAGTAACGTCCATCGCAGACAATGGCCCTATGACAACTAATCTACAGTATAGGCCTGGGTCTTATAAAAATCTGTTGCGACAACAGATGACGCGTTATTTTTCAAGACCAAATAAATGTCATCATACAAAGGAAACGCACTTGTCATATTCTTATATGAGTGGTACCTTTCTTGATAGCTATTGTCTCTAAGTACCATATTCACATTACATAGATTGTTAATAAATATTGAAAATTATTTGTCAAAAGTATCTCATTGTTTCCTCGGGAAAAGTATGGGGCACCCAATGAGAATCGAACTCACTATCAATTGTCTGCAAGAATAGCTTGATAACCATTACACTACGTAAGGTGCCCCACCCGTGAAGCATATATATTCAAAAAGCCTCTCTGCCTGATGAATGCATGAACGGAATGAAATCAAGGGTTACAGAATTACTTCCACGCATATATATATATATATATATATATATATATATATATATATATATAATATGGGTGCTATATTTGTAAGTAAACAGTGCTCAATATCTTTGATAGAGAATTTATATCTAAGTTAAAGTTGTGTGGACATGGAGCCAACGGCGCTCGGTTACTGAGAGTTTCTCGCCTATGCAATATTCAGAGCAACCTCGATGGTCTGAAGATAGTGTCAGTAGAGACCTGAGGAGACTTACTCTCACTCCAGTGAAAAATCACCAGCTAACTCCGGTGGGTAAAAGTAAAAAGGAGTAAATTAAATATAATAATAATAAATAATAATAATAATAATAAAGTGAAATTGATACCAATTGTGGTTGGTGCACTTGAACAGTCCAAAAGGATTGGAAAAGGGTTTGGAAAGTTTGGATATCAGAGGAAGGATTGAAACCATTCAGAACACTGCACTGCTGCAATCTGCCAGAATACTCAGAAGAGTCCTGGAGACCTGAGGAGACTTGCTGTCACTCAGACTCCAGTGAAAGACCATCAGCTAACACTGATGTGAAAACTCAAAAGGAATAATAATAATGATAAATATAATTATAATTATAATCATAATAGACCCACCCTCTCCATTTCTTACCCTCTTGCGTATGTATTTTCGGTATCTATAACATACTTTTTTATATATACCTTTCACATTTAAAACAGAAAAGACGTTAACAATCTAGACTCGCAACTTCATCATCATCATGTCACGCTATTAGCACGGATATCCATGAAAATCTCGCCCAGCCGTCACTATCATTCATTGTTCTCGGGAGGTCATCTAAGCAGCAGCCAGTATCCGCACAGAGCTGGTTAATGTACGTTTTTGCTGGCCGGCCCACACTGGCGTGCCATGTGCTAGGTTCCAATGGAGGATGTTACTTATGAGTTCGTCCGTGCTTCTCCAACAGTGTCCAGCGTGCTCGTATTACTCGGATGGTTTGGGTGATATGGGGCAAGTGGCCATACAGCTGTTTTCTCGTTGGGTGTTGTTTCGACGTCTGTTGTTAAGGAAACTTAACTTTTGTTCGCTATCGTATAATGTCCCGTATTACTATAACAAAGCAATTTCACTCTAATCTGTAGTGATACCAGTTTGAGTGATCACCGGACGGACGGATGGATTCCTCATATATATATATATATATATATATATATATATATATATATGGAATCACGTGTTTTATATATAAGTAATTTAGCAGTTCGAACTATTGATTAGAACGTTGTTGATCTCTCAAGATTTAATTTCCGTAATGTTCTGATCTGCAGAGCATTCTTATTATTAAAAAGAATAAAAAGAAACTTCAGTGAATTCTGTTTATCTAATTATTTTTCTTTGAAGATTTAGCGCTATGAGAAAGAGAAAGAGAGAAAGAGACAAAAAAAACAAAAAAAAAAAAAACAAACAAGTGAAACGGAGAGTTTTTAACAGCCAATGGAAAATTATGAGAGAAAGAAAAAGCGTAAGAAAATGAGATTTTTTAGAACTGGAAGAAGAAAGAAATAAAGAAATAAAGAAACAAAGAATATAATGCTTGACAAAACGAGCTGTTCCTAAGAATTAGTAGAAGAATTAGTGGAAGAAAGAAAGAAAGAAGATAATAGTGAAAAATTGCGGTTCGTAAGAGTAGTGGAAGAAAGAAAGATAAAAAGTATAACGTGACAAAATCAGCTATTCGGAAGAGGTAGTGGGAAAAAGAAAAGAAGAAAGAAAGAAAGAAGATTAAACGTGAAAAAACTAGCTCTTCCTAAAAGATTAGAAGAGAGCAAGTAAGAGAGAAAGAAAGAAAGAAAGAAAGAAAGAAGAAAGAAAGAAGATTAAACGTGAAAAAACGAGCTCTTCCTAAACATTAAAAGAGAGAAAGTAAGTAAGAAAGAAAGAAAGAAAGAAGATTAAACGTGAAAAAACGAGCTCTTCTAAAAGATTAAAAGAGAGAAAGTAAGTAAGAAAGAAGAAAGAAAGAAGATTAAACGTGAAAAACGAGCTCTTCCTAAAAGATTAAAAGAGAGAAAGTAAGTAAGAAAGAAAGAAAGAAAGATTAAACGTGAAAAACGAGCTCTTCCTAAAAAGATTAAAAGAGAGAAAGAAAGAAAAAGAAAGAAAGAAGATTAAACTTGAAAAAACGAGCTCTTCCTAAAAGTCATTGGAAGAAAGAAAGAAAGAAGAACGAAAGAAAGAAAGAAAGAAAAAGAAGAAGGTAAAGCTTGAACGAATGAGTTGTTCCTAAGAGTTGGAGGAAGAAAGAAAGAAAGAAAGAACGTAATAATTACATGTAATGAAGAAGACATGATAAGGAAAAAAGAATACTTAAAAAAGGAAGTGTTGAAAAAATATAAAATTGTATTGAAAGAGAATAGAAAAAAAAGTGTAGAAATTTTTTCAACGAACGAGTTTAAAATGTATTGAATGAAAGAAAAAGAAAAGACGAAAGAAAAGTGAGAAAAAAAAAAAGAAATATAAATAAAATAAAGTTCAAATCATAAACCATTTC
>CM042138.1:132043612-132058612 GCA_023376005.1 Doryteuthis pealeii | reverse complement strand
AATCTTTTTTTCATGCTTACCTGCACAAATCTTAAACTATAAGTAGCTACGTGCAAAACATGCTCTTTTAATACGCACGGAGATTGTTAAAAAATATTTTTAAACGACAATAAAAAATGGAAAATTAACTTTTTAATATTTTATTTTACGTTTAATATAAAGAACAATTCCAAGTTTATGTGTTATAAAAAAGAAAAAACAGATTTCTCTTACATAAAACCTAAATTTTTGCATTTAAAAGTAAATTTACGTAAAAAAAGCGCCATTTCTTAATCTTTGTTGACAAAATTATCGCATCTTGACGTGTGCACTATTTTTTGTATGGAGGATTATACGTAATATGTTTTCAAACAAATAAAATAATAAATTTCTTCAAACACTGTTTGTTTGAGTTCTACAAAGTATAATTATACTAGCGTCACGGATTTGAACCTATTATCGCTGAAGCAAAAAATAACAACAACAACAACAATACCCAAAACCCAGATTTTTTTTATATCCCTTAGCAACCCCCATTAATAAAAATGACGACAATTTGTAATTCAAACATTATTTTCAATTAAAAAAAAATAAAAACCGAAATATGTTATGTCATTATTTTTAGCTAGATATTTTTTATACAATATTTTCTTTGATCAATAAATACGATTTTGATATCCGCTAAAGAAAAGTATTTATCTTACATTTTATAAATTTAAAAAAAATTCCCTGAAAAAAAAGATTAACAAGTAGACAATAGGAACTTTTAATATAAAATTCTCTAGAAAATAACCTAACAATTTAGAAAAAAAAAAAAAAAAATTTTTTTTCTTATTTACGAGGTTTAAGTTTCAATGTTAAAGATGCCCTATTACCAAAACCGAATTAGTAGCGATTTAGTTTTTTTTACATATGTTCCGTCATTAAATAATCTTTCCAAAAATGTAAAAATCATTTATATAAAAAAAGAAGATATTTGTACGGGGGATCAATGCGCGAAAATAAAACTAACGAAAAAAATGATTAGCCTTTTCAATTTAGTAAGCATTTATTTACAATAAAAGTTCGTCTTTTATAACTTCATATACCGAAAGTTTTATTAAAATCGGATAGTTTGTTTATTTTATATCATTTTTAGAAGAATTTTCTGTGATCACCCTTTTTTAGAGCCAGCGATAGAGCTAACTATAAGTAATATTTAATATTCTGAGATAAACATTTGTCCATTTCTTTTTCAGTTTTAAAATTTATAATAACTCATATACCTTACAAAAATTAATTTCATATAACCTTACAATTAAAAAAAAATACTCAAACGAAATACGATAAAACATGAATGTAAGCAGATTCAGTTTTGTGAAGCTAGTAACTTATCTTTATATGTAAATTCATTATGGGCCGAGTTAGCTCAGTCGGTAGTTCGATTCCGGCCCTCGCCAACTCAGCGTTATGAGTAGCACAAGGATCTGTGCGGTAAAGTAAGGAGCTGATGGTAGGGGTGGTGCTCCACCTTATATGCAAAAACAATCTCCTTGGTCTAGCGCTAGTGAAAAGGGGATAGACTCCCTCGCTGATTGGCTGATATCGAAATTAGTCCGCCCCGACGACTTTACTTTACTTTACTTACATTATTTCATAGAAGAATAATTATCTTTTAAGATGGCTCGATTAATAATAAGCCTAACGTTGCCAATTCACGAGGAGATCAAAGTTGAAATGATTGCAGCCGAAGATAATTATTAAAAGCTATCAACAAAACTATTGCCTATCTAAAAGAAAAGAAAAACAAAATACAAAAGAAAAAAGAAAAAAAGAAAAAAATGAAGACGAACAACAGGTTATCAAAATTTAAGATCGAAAAAGAATAATTAAACATAGTTATCTATTAACGGTCTTATTTTATACTGTCCTGGTATGATGTTAAACTGCCATCTAGTGGTGAAGTTCCAATTGTGAACTCTGAGGAATGCGGAGTACCCCTTTATCAGCATTACTTCCAGATCCACTTGACTCGCAGTTGTAGTCACTGTTAGGGTGTAATCTATGGTTTAAATAGATTTAAAAATAAGTATTAAAAAAAATTGAACACCAACAAGAATGAATCAGACAAATATTTTCTGTTTCTCTGAATGTTTGAGATGAGGCTTGATGATTAGTATTATCTGCGTTATTCGGACTATTGTCCTCCTCTTCATTGTTATCTGTACAACGTTTCGACCAATATGCCCTACGGCCTTAAGTAGACCGAGCATAGAAATGAATACAATATGGGAACCCATAATTAAAAAGGCTAAATCAGATTTTTTAAAAATGAGTCTAGGAAAAAAAAATCATACATAAAAATTGAATAGGTAGATATTCTTGTTTTGATGAAAGATGGAAATTAGCAAATAGAATTAGGAAGTTATATAACAAGCGACAAACATTTTTACAGCTGGGAAAATGTAGTTTATAAATACCGGGCATTTTAAATCATCGTCAGGACAGCTAAGTATAAGTGTTGCTGACGATAATCTGTCCTGACGATGATCTGAATTTCGTATGCCCGGTATTTTATTTGCTTTATCTTTTCTAAAAAAATAAGTGAATATTTCGTTCATGTAAACAATAATAAATAAAATCAAAACACTTGTGTTGACTTATCAAAACAATTAATTTCATCCTGAACATCGTTTATTTTTTTTACTTTCATATGTAATTTAGGCAGCAGGTACTCTTGTATATACAAGGTGTATAAAAAAGTGTCGAGTTTTTTAAAACCTTTAGACACACCTTGCATTCTGAAAAGATATTCCATTCATTGTTCATTTCTATCTTTTTAAATACAGCTTCAAACTCTGCACTTTTATGATACACACCGCTTATTCTGGAAAAAATAACGTTCCATTCGTTGTTCATTTCTATCTTAGTAAATACAGCTTCAATCTCGATACTTTTATGACACACCTTGTAAAATTTGATGAAAATAACTAACAAGGATTTTGTGTTGAGCTTTTAATTCATCTTTTCCTGTTTGCGAGTGAGATTTTACAATTGTGGTTGAAGGCAGTGTAGTCCGAGTACAGGTACTTCTGATCATACTAGATCAATGAGTACTCCATAGTTGATGACTTGTTCTTAAATACGACTAAAAATACTAAACACGTGTGTGTGCATATATATATATATATATATATATATATATATATATATATATTATATAAAAAATTATAGCAAACAATATTTTCAATATATATATATATATATATATATATATATATATATATATTATATATATATATATATATTTGAAAATATAGTTTGCTCGATATTTTTTATAGAGCAAATATATCTAAGTTAGAGAAGCGAAAAAATAAAGTCAACGAGTCTTGGCATCTATCAGTATCTCACCATGGAATTTTCAAAACAAGTTTTGCCGAAAAATACTTGGTTTGAAAATCGCAGTGGCGAGAAACACAAAGTTACCAGACCTCGTTGAATTTATGTATTCGCTACATATATTGGTCACAGTCATTTCTCACATATGCGTGTTTTCAATCCAAGTTGGTTTTTAAATAGTTTGAAAATCACATAGGCGAGGAACTGACAGTTATCCAACGCTGTTGACTATTTTTCTTCGCTACCCAAAGTTGTATATATATATATATATATATATTAAGAAATTTGAAAAACGAAGTGTTCCAAAAATAAGATGAATTTATTTATCGACGCTTAAACGTTTCGGTTTATTTAAACCTTCATCAGGATAGATTTTGGGGTGAAGGAATTGATGGATGTTTTGTAGATGACATGAGCTAAAAAATATTTATAAATAATTTTCATCTATCCTAATGAAGGTTTAAATAAACCGAAACGTTTAAGTGTCGATAAATAAATTCATCTTATTTTTGGAACACTTCGTTTTTCTAATTTTTATATTGTCGGATTTATTTCCATATTTACCCCCATATATATATATATATATATATATATATATATATTATATATATATGTGTGTGTGTGTGTGTGTGTGTGTGTGTGTGTGTGTTTTCAGAGTGCGTATGTGTATGTGTGTGTTTTGCACTTGTGTTTGTAACTATATTCATATTCATTTACAGATGTGTGAATTATCATGCATAGGTGCGTATGCAGATATCTCTATGCTTACTGAAGTGTTCACGCATGTATCTGAAAGTGCAGGCGTATTCTGCAACACATCTGTCGAGCTACATACATTTTGTTGTATTTGTATGCGTTAGTGTCGATGTGCGTCTGTGTGTGTATCAGTCTATCCTTGTGTTTCCATTTCTGCCTGTAAATGCCTATATCTGCTCGTGGCTGTGTGTCTGTCGAGGGTGACGGTGGCGGTGTGAGGGAGAGTGCAAAAGAGAGATGCTTGCCAGCGGCGGGGTAGTAGGTGACGGCGTAGACACTAACTTGCTCGCTTATTCGTCCGTTCGGTTGCTTAACAGCCTCCAAACCGAAGCACCATCCCCCCCCGACCCAATCCTCAGCGTTTTCCCTTGCCACTCCTCACCACCACCACTGGCGCGTTATCGGACAGTAGGAAAAGGACTCCACTGTTAATCTAGTTTTTGAGTCGCTCACCCAGTGGATGGCTCGCAAATTTGATTTGACAATATCAAACTACGAATCTCGTGGAATTAGCAGATTTGACCTCCGACCTACACAGAACCCGTTGGCTTCACCCGACGGATTGGCTGGGCCAAGTAATAAATACTCCTAAACGGGAACTGGATGGGTAAAACGAAAGGTGTGTGAGGGGTTGCAGGGGTGAGATGGAAGGAAGAGGGAAAGATAAAATTTGGATACAAAATAAGAAGAAAGTAAGAAGCAAAGAATGAAGGAAAGAGTGAAAAAAAACAACTGAAAGAAGAAATTGGTTATAGAAATGACAAGAAAAGAAGAAAGGAAAAGGAAAGAAAATAGCGAAATGCACTAGAAAATCACTAGAAAGTGCATAAAGAAAAGAAAAAGAAGAAAAAAGAAAAGAAAAGAAAGAAGTTAAGCAGATACTGAAATATATGAGAGCACAAAAATAAAGAGAAAAAAGAAGAAGGAGAGAGAGAGAGAGAGAGAGAGAGAGAGAGAGAGAGAGAGAGAGAGAGAGAGAGAGAGAGAGAGAGAGAGAGAGGAGGAGGGGGGGAAGAGAACAACTTCAACAACAACAGAAAAACAAGAACAAAAAAGAAAATAAGTGAGAAAAAAAAACGGAAAGAAAGAAAGAAAGAGAAAGATAAAAAACAAATAAACAAATAATGAAAAAAGTGCAAAAGTCCAGAGTAAATAAAGAAGAAAGAGAGTAAGAAAGAATGAAAAAAAACAAATGAAAAGAAAAGAGAACAAGAGAAAGAAATTAAAAGAATGAAAGAAAGAAAATGAATGAACAAAGACAGAAAATGAAGAAAGAAAGAAAGAAAGAAAGAAAGAAAGAAAGAAACCCAAAATGATCAAATACGAAAAATAAAAATAAAAATGAAAAATTGCAGTAAAATAAAAGATAAAAAGAACGATAATAGAAAACCTGAAAAGAAAGAAGGATAATGGAAATTAACAGATAGAAAGAAGAAAGAAAGAAAGAAAGAAAAGAAAGAAGAAAAGAAAGAAATATTAAGTAGATTAATGTGAATGATGAAAGAATAAGAGTGCTGAGAAAAATACTGTGTATGAAGAAAGGAAAGAAGGACAGATTAACAATTGAAAGAACCTAAAGGGAATTAAAATTCAAAAAAGAACATTGAAATGGAAGAGACTGTACTAAAAATAATTGTCTCATTTTGTAAACTGTGTTTAATCAACTAAGTAAAATAACAGTTATGGCACAGAGATATGCGAAATCAGAAAATGAATGTAAAAATTAAGAACGGATAAATATATTAAGAAAGAAAGAATAGAAGCAAATTAAAAGAAAGAAAGAAAGAAAGAAAGAAAGAAAGAAGAAAGAAAGAGAATTAGAAATAGAAATGAAAAAGAAAAAGAAATGAAAGTAAAATAAAAGTAACATATAGAAGAAAAATGGAACAAACTATTACATGAAAGAAAGAAAGAAAAAAAGAAAGAAAAAGAAAGAAAAAACTACAGGAAGAAGGAAAAAAGAAAGAAAGTAAAACAAAAGTAACAAACGGAAGACATTTGGACAAACAAATAAAAGAAAGAAAGAAGGAAAAAAAGAAAAGAAAGAACGAAAGAAAGAAATAACTAGATGAAAGAATACAAAAAAGATGGAAAGTAAAAATAAAAGTAACAAAGGAAAGAAAGATGCACCCCCCCCAAAAAAAAGAAAGAAAACAAGTGAAAAGTGATTTCTAAATAAGAAAGAAAGAAAGAAGTTCGGGAACAAAAAGCGCCGGCGAAGTAGTAGGGACGGTGTCGGCACTGATTACTTTGGGGGGATGGGGGTGAGAAACTTGTTCGGTAAAATATCTTGCGGTTGCGATAATAAGAAAAGGGTCCTTCCTAATCGAGAAGCGATTTGAACGTTTGTGCCCCTTTTGAGAAAACCTCGCATCCGAAGGGCACACAAGCAATGGGAGACCGGGTGAATGAGTCGAAATTTATTGAGAGATAGTCAGTACAAAAAAAAAGACAAAAAAAAAAAAACAATACAAAAACAATAGATCATCATCAGCTGCAACAGCAGTAGCATCATCAACATTCTCTACATCACCATCCTTAAATCAGTTTTATATTCATTATCATTCACTAAGATTGCTTAGTCTCCTCGGGTTGTGACATTGAATTGCATCCTATGGTGAGGCTCCAGTTCTGGAGACCTGGAAAGTGTGGACTACCCATTCGATGTTATTACTCCCAGGTCGACTCTCTTCTGTTATTGTCTCATCTACAGATCAAATAGTACTAACTCTTTTCCTACTTTTAGCTGCTCATAGCGGCTCTCCCACCACCGCGACACTATCGTAAGCCAATGCTATCGTCTCTCGTACGTGTCACTTGTTTACACTGAAAAACCACTACGTGTACACCCCCTGTCATCTTTAGTTTCGTCTGTGGACCAACCCTGAGACTAGCACTTGATCCTTTTGCTATAGGGAACCAGTTGAATAGAATAATACCAAGAGAATTCGGTAAGCAAAGGGTTAAAAAATATTTCTCTTCAATAGGAATTATTGATAGCATATACGATGGTCATTCAATAAATAATTACGTTTTAAAAATAGTGATTTTTTTTTCAAATTCTTTCCGCGAATATGAACTTTGCTTTGTTTGGAATTTGATGATAGCAAAAATATTTAAATTTTGCAAGAATATTTGTTTTGAGGTTATAATTCAAAACTGTGGCAAAGCAAACTGTTTTACATAATTCATGGATAGCCTATGAATTATGTAAGTAGTGTAGTATAAACTTTGAATCAGAGTTCGCTAGATAATTCAAAATCGGAGGGAGTTAAGTGAGAAATTACTGTCGGCCGTTATTGAAAGTTAATAACCTTTGCTTGACAACTTTCGGAAATGCGTCAATAGGACACGCGAGACAGAAATCTTAGTCAGTTACGACTAGTTACTCGCTGAAGAAAGACGTTATTTCGAGATGTCACTTCTCAATCCGCGCGGTTTTAGGCTGGAATTGTTTTAATAAAAGCTATAAAGAAAACAACACAGTCTTGTTAAGTAATTAAAACAAAGGATGACCAGCCCGAACAAAAACCAAGAAAAAGAATCAGCCCGAATAAGTCAACCCTACAGCAGAGCCTAGAAGACCGACGAAGTATATAGACAAGAGAATCAGTAAGAACCAAATTTATCATCTCCTCATCACCCCTCATCGTCTCTACTGAGTGTGTATCTCTCTATCGCCGTTATATACCCAGTAGGTAAAGTGTGTATATAACAAGTGTGCACCAGGCTTGAATATAGTTCCGTTATAAAATTTCTGGTGGCTGAGAAGGAAAACTACATGACATTTACAGAAAAAAAATTGATGTCTACGGAAAAGCATGTTTTATAGGAAAAATACAAATAGTCTAAACATTGGTTTGCCACTATGAACCTGAGTCGAAAAGAAACTCTACGCAGTGGAAAAACACTGACTATTCGGTAAAGAAAGATTTACGGACACAGCTGTCAGTAAAGAGGGTGATACTAATATTCTGGGACATAAAAGGACCCATCACTACTGATTTCATTGAAAAAATGTGCAACTGTAAGCAGTGCTTTCAATTGTCAACTCCTTTGGACAAATTCACCTTATTCATTGAATGGACCTCGTGATACCCAAGAACAAAATTTTGAGTTACAAAGAGTAACTACTTATAAAATATGAAATTAACAACATTGCAAAATCGGTATTATCTATATCTTTATATGACTAGTATATCACTTTGCTGTTATTGTCACTAAGTAACCTATTCATATTAAAAAGATTGTTACGAAATCTTGAAAAATTATTATTCTGAAATATTTGAATAAGTGACTGCAAACAGTGCTTCCTATTGCCAACTGTATAAGTAAAATCCACCTTATTTATATAATGACCCTTGTAAATGTAAATTATTTGTATTAAGGATAGTTACATATACGTAGCTATACTTATTTACAGGGGATTATCATTTTTAGTTACTGGAAACCATGCAACACTGTGCAAATTACTTTCATTAGGTGCAATTGATATATATATATATATATATATATATATATATATATATATATATATATGTTTGTGTGTGTGCGTGTTTAAAAATTATTTGTAATCGATATAACCGTCTGCCATATATAGGCGTATTATTTTCTATTTAGAATAATATTAATTTCTAGTTCGCTGCAGTTTTTAGAATTTGCTGACTTTATCTTCTAAAGAAAAAAGGATGCGAGTTCATGGACACGATACTAACCTGCGTCTAATGATGGGGCTCAAGTTCTAGAGATCTAGGGATGTGGATTACAGTTTCATTGTCATTACTCAGGTCTTTTCTGACCCGGAATATTAGTACCTGTTCCGGTCCAATCTATGGGTAAACTAGATCTGTTTTGAAATTAATCATATTTGATGGAACCGTGTGAACAAAAAAGAAACTCTTAAGGAAATACTACACAATAAATCTAAATATGAATTTACAATGAACGAGTTTCCCAAACATCTTGGCATTAAATAATCAGTGACGATTTGGCATGCCATCTATCAGTCGATCAGTCCGTTAGATCAAGAGTCCCCAAATATTTTACCTCAGGATTTTAGAATGAGGAATAATTTGGCGCACTTTGTGGGTAAATTAAAAAGTCTATCTAAAAAAAGTATCCATAAAAATCAAATTGTAGAAAATAATTACATTTCTTAATTCAATAGATAACGGATATCTATCAAGGCGAGGTTTGAATTAGATATTTCTTAGAAATATTTATCTATGTAACGAGGTACATGAAACCTTTTAGACTGACATTTTCTTGTGTCTTGGATTAACACTAAACAGCATCTGATAGTGAGGCTCCTGTTATGATGTGTTGAATACTCATTCATTGCCATTATTTCCAGTCGCACTCCGACCCGGAGCGGTTGTACCTGTTTTGGTCCAATCTATGGGTATAACTAGAACTGGAATGTTGAAAAATAAGAATCTATGAGAAAAAAAAAAAAAAAAACAATGTAAATATGAACGTAGTATGCACACGATTCCCCAAATTCTAGACATAAATAACACAGACAGATTGACATGCAGTCGCAATCAATCAATCTCTGTTTATTGTATTAATGTTACAATAGAATAAGATCCTAACTTATATAAATATGAAGTGGGAAACTGGGGGCAAATATTCAACGTGTTTAAACCACTAAATCATTCTCTATTCGAATAGGACTTTAAAACAAATCAGGAATTAAATTTTCATGTTGGATTTCAAATTAATTCTCGCAGAATAGAGAGACTATTAATCTTTTAGAGATAATTCTAAAGGAATGGGAAAAGAGATATATCCCATACCTGGTTTGGTTTTGGGGCGCAACGTGTCTTAAATAAGAATAGCCTCGTAGTGCCCATATATCACTGGGTCAGCCATTGGTTTGAATTCTGATCTTTACTTCTCTTAGACCGATTGCCATTCTTATGTTAAAGAACCCATTCTGTCCTATTTCCCCATAGCTGAAGAGAGAGAGAGAGAGAGAGAGAGAGAGAGAGAGAGAGAGAGAGAGAGAGAGCGAAAAAAGAGAGGAGAGAAATAAAGAGAGAGACAGAGAGACAGAGAAAGGGAGCAGTTGGATCCATATCTTTACGAAGGATATCAGTTCTATGTGAAATACAAACAGACTCGTTCAGTATTTGAACTCGGTAGCCGAGTCCACATCGATTCATATGGTTTCAGCTCTTTCTCATCTTAATTCTTAAAACTTTCCTCTCACTGCACAAAGTTGCCAAAGGTCAGAATTAAGTTATGATACGTGTTCTGTGCCAAATGTTGCCGCTACCCACACATACACGTCAAAATTATACCGTCCTTATTGTTATTGGCACAGAATATAGAAACAGTGACCCGAGTTCAAATTCCGACCTAGTATGTTTGCAGTCATTTTGACCAATGTCATATGGAGATAACTAAACTGATATTCTGTTTTCCTAGCTTCTATGTAAAATTAAAGTATACAATAAATAGAAGCAGTATTAGCAGCAACTGTATATAGTATATAGTATGTAGTATATATATAATATATAGTATATAGTACAGTATAGTATATAGTATATATTATATAGCAGTTGTATATATAGTATATAGTATATATTATATAGCAGTTGTACATAGTATATATTATAGTATATAGTATACATTATATAGTAGTTGTATATAGTATATAGTATATAGTATAGTATATAGTATACATTATATAGCAGTTGTATAGTATATATAGTATATAGTATAGTATATAGTATACATTATATAGTAGTTGTATATAGTATATAGTATATAGTATACATTATATAGCAGTTGTATATATATATAGTATATAGTATACATTATATAGCGTTGTATATAGTATATAGTATAGTATATAGTATATATTATATAGCAGTCGTATATAGTATATAGTATAGTAGATAGTATACAGTATAGTATATAGTATACATTATATAGCAGTTTGTATATAGTATAAAGTATATAGTATATGTACTAACCGCTGCACACGAGTACCGTGTGCACAACGTCAATTTTTAAATGGGGTAACCCGTTTTAATTCAGTTTTCTTTCTCCTAGAATAGTTGCCGAACGAAAATTAAATAGGTCCAGTCTGCCTTTCTCTATAACCATAGCTGGAGTGAATATACTTATACACATTTCTCGCTAGCACTATGTGAGATGCTACCAGTCTCATCCAGGATTTGAACTTGGGTCTATTTCCTATGACCATGCGACTATATAGTAGCAGCATTTATAGTAATTGTAGTAGTTTTTAAAAAAGTGTTTGTCAGACTTGATGATAAGATCAAAACTTATTAAACGAAATACATGCCTTTTTTCTCAGTAACTGGTTGCCTTAACACTGCTAGATAATACTCTGCCCTACTATTTTTGCCGGGGAGTAGTCCCCGTGACGTTCTGGTTAACGTATTAGACTGAAAAATCTTAGTAAGCATGTTCAAACTCCAGAAGCACTATTACGTTCACTTTAGGACCAATATTCTTGGGAAAGGTCCGAACCTCAAAATCCGAGCTGTGGATTAAATAATACCATTGCCTTTCTTCTACAGCGGTGGCTTTAACATTAGATAACCCACGAAGTTTTATATGCCATTAAACAAAGAAACCAAACCGAAAGATTTTATCAATATCTGGAAATAGATTAGATGGACACATACATTTCCGATGGGCATTATCACGATGTGAAACTCAAACAGCATTGTACAGAATTTGATCTCAGATCACTAAGTCCATGATGTTACCTGTGCCCATAGTAGTAGTAGTAGTAGTAGTAGTAGTAGTAGTAAGAATATGAATGTATCTATTTAACAACCCCTCCGCTCAAGCAGGATATGACAAAAAGTCAATTTTCAACCTAGAGCGGTTATATACCAAAATTAAAGGGCCCAGTCTACCCTACTATTTACCCATTGCCGGAGAGAGAATAGTTGGATGCGCACCTTTCCTAATTGTATGCGCTATTTTAAATGCAAAAATCCCCGTCAAATTATGTGAACTTGTCTCGCCATGTTTTGGAGTATATTAGGTCAAAGGAGTGCTAATGACCACGACTTATATGTGCAGAATGTTCAATTAAAATCGACCAAACATGTATTCAATTTACTATTTAAAGGCGTTGATAAATTGTCCTAAAATTACCCGCTGGAGGACAGATCAAGAGACAATGATTATGTAACCCTTTCTACTTCAAGACGGGATAAACTCTGATACAACTCCTACTTTGAATAGGGATCAACAGCTTTGAGAACAGATAAGCGAACAAGGATTAAAACTGATAACACAACTTTCTACTTCATAAAAGGATCACAAAGGATCTCCACTGTAAAACTGCTTTCAACTACAGCCTAAAATGGCCACGCAAATCATCACATTTCCTACCACGATATCGCTTATACCACGACCGCCTCAATATTATTATCATTATTATTATTATTATTATTATTATTATTATTATTATTATTATTATTATAGTAGTAGTAGTAGTAGTAGTAGTAGTAGTAGTAGAGGTGTGTCTCCTCACATCAAAGTCGACCTTGTGTCTCATGTTGGCCTCTCAGCTGTAAAAATCTGGTATTTTGGTTTGGATTTAGTGATCTGTTTCAAGTCGAAGCTACTTTCACTTTCAGTTTCTTTTTGTAAATATCTCATTGGTCTTCGTGGTCAAATGGCATTCTTTGGCGATTTCACCTCAATTCATGTCTAATTTTAAACATTTCATAAGGCAGCTTGCTGTATTCGAGCATTATTTGATTATCATTGCATAGTCTACATTTATTGTTCTGTTATACCCTTTTCTATCCTGGATTTAATATAATTATTTCTTATTGAAGGATTATTATTATTATTATTATTATTATTATTATTATTATTATTATTATTAGTAGTAGTAGTAGTAGTAGTAGTAGTAGTATAGTAGTTATAGAAAATCGGCTGAGAGCTAGTTTTTTTCATTGCTGTGGTCTCTCGGTATTTTGGTCGACATCACAAGTGATGTATGAATGGATTAGATATTTTCTCATATTTCCAGTTACACGGTTTCTTCAGATTGTTGCTAGTTCTCCAGCTACATATATATATATATATATATATATATGTATATATATATATATATATATATATATATATATATATATATATATATATATAATGACCTGCATATTATTAACATTATTTTCAGTCGATGATAGTTTTCCCAATAGTTTTAACTGATAGATTTTTCACAGGAATCTGAGTGACAAAAAGTCTTACCTGATCTCCAGGACTCTTTCTAATATTCTATCCGATCTCAACAATGTTGTTGTCGGGATGGTATCAATTCCTTATCTAATTACAGTTCCTCTAGTCTGTTTTGTAAACTTTTGGGGATTGTTCCAAGGCTACCGACAACAATTGGTACCACTTTCAGCATCATATTCTACGTTTTTGGCAATTCTCTAAGATCCATGTATTTTTCTGTCTTTTTGTTTTCTTTCCTCTTCCCACGGTGATCAGCTGTAGTAGTAGTTGTTGTTGTAGTAGTAGTTGTAGTAGTAGTTTGGCTTATTTGTTTTATGGCATATCAACCTTTTGTGTGTTATTTAATGTCAAAGCTATCCTAAGTCGAAGACCAGTAGTAATACTTATTCACCCATAGCTGGCGGATGAGGGGGTTTTAAATTTTTTTCCGTGGGTATCAGTCTGAAAGTCAACGTAATGGGGCAACCGGTGTTCGAACTCGCATACTGCGATATGACAATCCAGCACGTTAGCCATTGCGCCACAAGAACCTCAAGTAGTAGTAGTAGTAGTAGTAGTAGTAGTAGTTGTTGTTCTTGTTCTTGTTCTTGTTCTTGTTCTTCTTCTTCTAAAAGTTGGCTTCAAATATATGAGAGAAAAATGGCCATAAAGACCGAATGTCTGTCAATAAGTAAAATAAAGGAAGGAAGGAAAGACGGAAGGAGAAAGGAAGGAAGAAAAATAATGGCGGCCAAGTGTGTTAATTCAGAATAGAATGTCCTGGGGTAACCACCAACAAGCTAGTAAATCATCAGAGAATAGAGTAACCTCTGACTTCTATTATTTCTAAATACATATATAATCACCATTCAGCCAGACATGATTATGACTAGCAAGGACTTGGCATATACTGGGCTGTAACGCTTTATGACTTGCTATCTAAAACGAATGTAATCGAAAGAAATTGAAAAAAATAGAGAAAGTAGAAACGGAAATCAAAAGAAAAAGAGAAGGAAGATTTTTTTTAAATACAAGAGAAAAATAATCACAATGTTTTGCCTTTAATTATATTGGATATTTGTGGCGTAAATTTAGAACCAGCAATACGAGTTCAAATTTTGATTTGGCTGTCCTAAGTCACTTTGCAATTATAGCTTTGAAAAAAGCATAAAACAATCCAATTCGCTGTTCATTCGTATCAGAAGAACAGAGAGAATTCCAGTCCAACAACATCCCAGATACTAAGATGTCCAGTAGTAGAAGAGACAAGAAGATCATAAAATAAAATAAGTATGCCCATGTAACTTACAGATAATTTGGTAACAGAACCAGCTTTATAACTATGAAATAAGGAATCTCCGACCTGATTTGAGAAATAAGAGCTTGCATTCCACTACACATTCTTCACACAGAGTTAGAAAGATACAAGGAAATGAATCCATCGTCAACATCAAGAACATTCCATGCAACATATTGTACTTCAACTGGGCCCAGCACAGATCCTAGCTGGGCTGGTATAAAACACGTTCGGGTCTCTGGGAGTAAATTGTCTTGGAAGAGGACAACACTCAATTCAAAGTCTGAAAAATTTCGGGGTAATACACGAATAAAATTCCAAAGGACATCTTCACTTTGTGATCTGCTGGAGCTGCAAAATCTACCGGT
>CM042138.1:132016112-132038612 GCA_023376005.1 Doryteuthis pealeii | reverse complement strand
AAAACAATGAGAACTGTCTAATATTGCATGTTCAAATTTTGAGTGTATTCATTCTATGTTATGACGATTTGGGGTAATGCGATGTAAGCAGTGATGTAATTTTTGTTACAGACAAAACCGGAAGCGAATCTCCATTATTAATAGATATAGCTGGAGGACAAATAGTTGGATGCATACATTTCTCAATGTGAAATGAAGCTAGCCTCGTTCTAGATTTGAACTTGCCGTGTCCATTTTCAAGATTTGTCGCCGTGTCTATTTTCTACGAGAGTAACCATTACATGTCGGGGCACGAGTGCCTATACATGAGACTAATGGAAGCGCGTGGTTTAATGGTTAGTGTCGTAGGAAATAGAATTGTTGATGCGAGTTCAAGTCCTGGACTACGCTGTTTGCATTTCACTTAGTGCTATGTGTCTACCTACTTAGATGGTATGTATCTACCTACTCACCCTCTAGTTATTGACATATACTTGGACAGACAGGACTCTTTAACCTATATAAGGCAACTAGTCTAGGAGAGGAAAATTCTAAATTCAAATCTATCAAACTACGCTTAAGATATTGACCTCGTATCACATCCTGCTCGTGCGAAGGGGTTATGTCAACATAAGGCACACAAATGTTGGAATGTTTTTTTAATTAAAATTTTTTAAAATAAATGTTGGATTATTCTTTATATATAAGGCGTCCTGCAATCCACCGTTTAAATTTATAGACTAAGCGAGGTTACGTGGTTTAAACACCAGCCAACCAACAGCCCGAATAAGTGGTTAGTTAACTATTTAATCACTGATATTGACAGCCGTTGATTTGCACTTTATTCGACATTGACGAGCGGACCTGCAACACTAAAGAACATCAAGGAACAACTGAAGTCTCATACCCAACATTAAGGAACACCAAGTAGCAACCAAAACTTTCGTCACTTAGGATCGCGTTCTGCTTAACACAAGGGATCTCCGTTGGACAGTGTTTTGCTTGAAGCCTAAGGATGGCCACAAAATCGTAACAATAAATAGTTATTTCCTAGTTGTTTTTTGGCTTTTGAACTTTGGACTTTGGCCATTATCAGTTGCTACATACTTGTTAGTACCCTAACAATTATGTACAGTTAATGTAGAAACCAAAATGGCTGTTAGAAATTACGGCCAGCAGCTTTTGAGTACGATGTCATGGAGGATTGAGTAACACGTGTTGAACTCATCTTGAACTCTTTTCCGGTAGATATCGTGAGAATCAGTAGAGAAATGAGAAAGAAGGCTTTAGATTAGAAAGAGTTAGTTTAGTTCAGTATTGGCCAAACTACGATGAGAGCAAGTAACGCTAGCGCTGCAGCAATCAATCTGCGCAGGTAGTCTGGATGGGGATTTCGAAATAAAATATGATATAAAGAAAATCGACGTCTTGGGTTATTTATCCAAAAACTACCAATGACTCAGGGTCTCTGATAGAAGGGATATCCCCAATAGAAGACCAGACATGAAGTCCCCAAATGGAAAGTTCCAGACGCTAAAGGAGAACATAAGAGACCAAAGATGATCAGAAGTAGAGAAGTATATAACACAGTGTGTTTATTACAAAAGTGTATACATTTCTGAAAAGAAAGCTTTATGAAACCCAAAAGATTCACTTCACGTGTAAATGTAGATTTGAACTTAAGCTTAACGACTCGTTCTATTCTGTACGTGTTTACGAATGGTTTAGTTTTTTCTTTTCTTTCTGGAACGTCCGTTAGGCAGGAAGATCAATCTATGAAACGTTATGAATTCCTAGATAATGGAGTAAAAAATAAATATTTTATAAGTAGTTTAGGGTTAAAATGTAAACTTTTCTTTTCGTGGTTTGTTGTTGAGTTCATTTGGGGGTAATGACATATCTCCCTCCCTCCCTCCCTCCCTCTCTCTCTCTCTCTCTATATATATATATATATAAATATATGTATTATGTGTATGTGTGTTGTGTGTGTGTGTGTGTGTGTATGTGTGTGTGTGTGTGTGTGTGTGTGTGTGTTAGAGAAAGAGATGGAGAGAGAATAGGAGTTTATGCCGATATGTGCATTCATTTATAAATTGGTAACCGTAAGCATTGTAGGTAATGAAAGACTTGCCCTAGGCTAAGCCTGATGCGTCTGTAGTCCGAGATAGAACATATAAGTAGTAGCGTTACTATTTCACTCATTTCAGGAAAACGAAATAGTTAACTTTTTTATCATGTTTGGGCACAGGGGGATTCTACATTCACACGAACGTACAGCTTTCATATAGTTTTTTTTTTTTAAAGAAGGAAACTCGCTTTAGGTGTTTCGTGATTGCTCCAAGCTTTTTAATCTAACCTCATCATATTAAACTTGCCAGTAAGAAAGATATATATGTTTTTTGTATTAAAAAAGGAAAAAAAAACATTGTGAAACATGCTAAAGGTAATACAGTAAAAAAAAATAATATATTTCGTAAAATTTTGAAACGAGACTTCAAACTATTAGGTTATTTTTAAGAGTGCTGCCTTCAACCATGTTGTGTGAAAATTAGGTACAAATTGATAAAAACAGTGTTTTTAGTAAATAATCTATTTTATGTTGGGGTTGATTTGAGAAGTTTGTTTATTGATTGTTGTTTTAGAGAGTTCATAGCCAGACATTTCTGTTCCTTGAAGGATATTGGGGAAATTATAGGGACACTTTTAGCATAAAGAAATCTTTGAAAGGGATACATAACATTTGTGGTTTATTTAATGCCAACCTATCTTTTTAGAAAAAAAACGTTGTGCTATTTAACTCTTTGCTTAAACCGCTCACCGCGGCTCTACCAAGTAAGTACAAAACTAATGGTGAGTTCATTATAATTGAGCTGAAGGAGTCAGATTACAATTATAATGGAACTTTATTTAATAGAATGTGTTCTGAGGTGAATAGATAGTGAACTTTAAAATATCCCATCATACAGTTAAAAAAATACCAGGAAAATTTGGTACATCCATGGGTAAAAATTTGGTAAGCATATTTACGGGGATTAGGGAGTTCATACTTTTATCAAGTCTGGATGTAAATTCTGGAATAAAGTAAAATTTATTACCAACTGATGTCTCTCACTTAAACAATTTATTTAAAAACAAAGTATTGACCAACAAACTATTACCATACAAATCATATATACTAAAAATATTTGTCATTAGATAACCCACAGGGTTGATATGATGTTAAACAAAACACAGGAAAACTAAACAAAACTTAACTTTATTAGAGAAAACGGACCAAGTACCCAATAAGCACCCAAAATCATCAACTTAATGAAAGGTTCATATTTTAACTCATCACCGGTAAGTTTCGCTTTCAAATAACTTAAAATAAACGAACAGATGATTTTTGCAATTATATTGAATCTGAGAAAAACAAAATTTACAAATTGAGTGATACTATTTCTGAATGACATCCTTTTATTTAAATAAGCATAAAAGTATTTTGTAAATAAAAACTGTATTTCTATTTAAATAAACATAATTGCATTTCTCTTCTGATTAAGTAAAAACTATTTTAGTATAAAAACGTCTTTTGTCTTTTTTAAATCATCTTAAGTGTTGAAAAATATTCATAAATTTCTGATTAAAAAGTATTCATAAAAAAAAAAATGTTTGCTATTGAATTTTTAATTTGATTACATGTACCAAACATCTATTTATTTGATTTATTGTGAGTTTAACATCTCCATAAACTTCTGATTAAAATCATTTGTTTACAAAAATTTGGAAACGGAAGTTACCGGTGATGAGTTAAAATTAAGTTGATGATTTGTGGTGCTTATTGGTTACTTGGTCCGAGAAAACATCACAGTACAATAATACTAGTTAATTGCCTAAATTAGAACAAGCGTTTGAAAAAGGTCAGAAGATGCATTTTACTTAAATTGACCTTTCTTCCTTTTACGGAGGCAAATTCAACAACAATGTTAACCAATTTATCCACATATTCACTTTTAATTGAAAGCAAGACCAATGAAAACAACATTTCTTCTAGCATTTTAGATCTTATTAATAATCTTATTATTTTTAGCTTTGAGATTTCAGTTCACAACATTTTTTATCAAATTTACCGTCCAAATTAGTGCCGCCCATGACAAAAGCCATACAAAAGCCATTGTCATGATACGACACTGCTCAAAAGTGACATCTGATGGACTTCTCCACCTGGACACACCAGTATAGGCCGACCGACAGAAACTTAGATTCAGCAGCTCTGTGACAATGCGTGCGATGACTGATATGAGAGAGAGAGAGAGAGAGAGAGAGAGAGAGAGAGAGAGAGAGAGAGAGAGAGAGAAAGAGAGAGAGAGAGAGAGAGAGAGTCGATGGAATTTATGCTGTCGGCACGCTTTGATGAAGCTGCTGCTGATGGTGATGATGATGATGATGATGATGATGAGTCAAGAAGTCCTGGATAGATTCCTAAATTAGAGTCGACAGAATGATTTCTGGTTAGATACATTCTAGAATCGAAGTGTTTTAATGGTTGAAATATAAACAAAGAAAATCTCGGAGAATAAACAGAGAACTCAGAGGTAACCAAGCAAAAGTTGGAAAAGATAAATAAATCTGTCTCTGTAAGATAGTTGCAGCAAAAGATTACAAAAATGATATCACAAAAGGACAAAAGAAAAAAGACAAGAAACAAAGAAAAAAAAAAAAAAGCCCCCCAAAAAAAAAAAAAAAAACAACACTGGGAAAAAAATCTTCCGCTGTAGATCGGATGTTGTCTCTGTCTCTGCTTGAATGTATAAGTGTTTGATATTGTCTTTTATCCGATCCGCCTTCTTTCTGCGTATCTTGGCAGGTGCAACGCTCGATTTGACTTGACGGTTTAGCTTGTTAAAAAGCTGGTGTTTTAGCTACGTGATATATATATATATTTTTTTGTTTTTACTTATTTGTGTTTTTCTTATTTGTTTTTTTCTTCCAGTAAATACTTTTTCTATTTCTTTTACTTATCCTTTTTATAAAGTACTTACTTTTCTTACATTTTGCACATTTTTTTATTTATTTATTTTTTTTTTTTTTCATCTCTTCCTTTATTTTTTTGACTTACATTACTGCACATTTGCCATCCACAGTGAGAAATTGCGCTTAGGTGACCGGATTATCACCGAGAGGCTATCGAAATTCCTCAATCCGGCGAAGGAATAGAAATTGCCAATTAGAGTTCGTTTCGTCTTTTGGACACGGCTTTTGCATCGACCCAAGCCGAATGAGAGCTCGATTCTCGCTCAGCGCTGACCTCTTGTTTATTCATTTAACTCACCATGCCCCGTGTACGCATAACTTGTCTTTTTTCCCTATCTTATCTCGTGTTTACTTCTTTAAATCTACGACTATTTTCTATGAAGCTTAAATCTTCTTTGCCATCTCTTCTCTCTCTCTCTCTCTCTCTCTCTCTCTCTCTCTCTCTCTCTCTCCACACACACACACACACACACACACACACACACACACACACATATATATATATATATATAATATAATATATATATATAATATATATATATATATATATAACCTTCTTATTTAATTTCCTTTCTTTATTTTCATCGTTTACATTATAATATTGTCTCTTTTCTTGTGTTCCTTCTTGTAATGAATACCGATCTCAGATTGTAGATCATTACTAGTTAGTTTGATCCTTCCTAAGTTTAGTTTGGTTTGATATATGTGTACACACACACACACACACACTTATATATATATATATATATATATATATATATATATATATATATATATATATATATATATATATATTACATTCTTTTTTCACTGTTTATATTTCTTCTCTTTTTTTTTCTTCTTTCTGGAATGATTACAGATCTCAGATTGTTGATCATTACTAGTGAGTTCGATTTTTCCTAAGTTTAATTCGGTTTTTATACATATATATATATATATATATATATATATATATATATATATTATATTAATATATATATATATATGTATTTATACATAATATATATTATATATATATATATATATAATATATGTATATATATATATATATATATAACCTTCTTATTTTCTTTCTTACTTTCTTTCTTTCACTTTTTTCACTGTTTATTTTACAATCTTCTCTCTTTTCTTTTCGTTCCTGTAATGATAACCGATCTCAGAAGGTAAATTCGGTAGAGTGTCGATATCAATCAGAAAGCGAGGAAGTCTATCCTCTTTTCACAAGCACTAGGCTAGAGAGATTGTTTTACACCTGAGGTGAAGCACAACACCTGCCATCAGCTCCCCACAGACCCAAGCTGTACTACTCATGTGCTGAGATAGCGAGAGCCGTTATTGAAACCGGAACCTTGTGGCTCTTGGGCGGATGCTTTATTTTATTATTTGTAATCGAATATTATACCCTCAAAACGGACATTATTGAATTTTATTTATAAACAAAGTCTATAAGATTGGACTCCGACGGAATGCTTTTTGTAGGTTGATTTTTTTTACGGCATAACAAACATTTTCGGGGCATTTAATTTTATCGTCCACGCTATGCAATGGTCAGTGCATTTGCAGTATTGCCACGATACATTTATCCAAACAATTAGCAATTAATAAAACTAAGAAAAGGTTTATCAAAATAACATTTTTAAGATCTATATGCAAATTATCATTCCCGTCCTCACTATAATAAGCTTTTTGGCTGTATATATAAATGTAATTGCATATTATTGGTATGTAGATAAGGCTAACAGTATTAATAATATTAGATATTTTTCTTAATAACTGAGATTTAAATAGAAATAAAATAATGGTAAATGTGACGTAAATAACTAAGAAAATTGGGATGTCGGGGTTGACGTAGTTTCGGTTACAGACAGACATACACATACTGTTCATTATAATATTATTATCATTATTATAGTTAGAGTTTTTCACACCAGCGTTAGCTGATGGTTTTTCACGGGAGTCTGAATGACAACAAGTCTCCTCAGGTCTCCAGGACTCTTCTGAGTATTCTAGCCGATTGCAGCAATGCAGTAGTCTGGATGGTCTCAATTCTTCCTCTGATTTCCAGAACCTCCTGCCTTTTTCCAAGCTTTCTGGACCGTTCTAAGTGCCCCGAATTCAATTGGTATCACTTTGGTCCCCATATTCCATAGCTTTTTCAATTCTCTGGCAAGGTCCAACAGATATTCAATTTCTCAGTATCTGCTGTTTCTTAAATGGTTACCCACTTAATTACACTGGATTACAAAGAAATTGAGGCAAGCACAAAAATAGCTATTTTAACCTAATTTGTGGGTGCAGAATTCAGAATTTAAATTCGTTTTTACTCATCACCTCTAGTTATCTAGATATGCATACTTTACATTTTGTACACATACTGTACATAAAGGCGTATATGCATTCAGGGTTAATTTCTAATATTGTGGGACTTATGTCTTCTTTTTTAGTTATTATGCAATAAATGTAAGTGATAGCATTACATTATATATATATACAGCTATATATCAAGACGGATTTTGGCAGTTAAGCGTAGCCAACACGTCGCAATCAACAGCCAGTAGTGCGCTGACAGTCAGCGCAGGAGGCTGCCGTCCCTCGCAGTGCAGGAGGAAGGTGTACCTCGATAATTGTGTTACACAATCTTTTGGGTATATATTTGTATTACGATTTGCAACGACGCATATCTTATTGCCTTACATATGATTTAATTTTACTTTGTTGAGTGCTCTTGCGTAACATCACAGGGGGAAAAATACAGCAGATCATCTAAGAAAACATACTTCTAACTGTCTGCGGTACTATGAATTGTGTACATTGTGTCATCCAAGTATATTTATTCCGTCAATGTTCTTTATCTATCCTGTTTTATCTGTAATAAGCTGCAACATCTATTGAAATAAGCACATATATACTCTGTATATACTAAAATGAGACTATTTAAAAGACAGAAAACTAGAGGTGATAGAGCAAAACTTTTTATAAATTTGAATTCAGCACACCCAAATTAGTAAAAAAAAAAACAACACCTATTCACATTCTTGCCTCAGACAATTTTTTTTTTGTAAACCAGTGTAATTTAAATGACTCATCATTGCTAAACTTCGGTGATCAGCTAGTATACAGTCTTTCAATTGTGTTTTTTATGGCCATATTTTTCGTAAAGCATATTCAGCTGAATATTGGACTAACATTTTTATTTACAGATTTTCAATGACGTAAAATTTGCTACTGATTAGTCCTTTGTAGTATCCATTTTTATTTCTGTTGGAAATACTAAAATCCTGTCTCTTTAGTTAATATGAGAATTGCCTTTTTAAGAAAACGTGTTTGAAGAGTAACAAAATATATGAAACATACGTAGAAACATACAACAGTAAGGCTAATATATATATATATATATATATATATATATATATATATATATATATATATATATATAGAGAGAGAGAGAGAGAGAGAGAGATTTCATTGGAAACTTGGAATACACTTAGTAGATGAGACACTAAAAGAACTGTATCCATTCTTCACTAGTCGTTAATCGTTAGCCGTTTTCATCTATAAAACGAACTTGATTTCAAGTAAAGACTTTTTCGTACAGTCATTAAGTATATATACATATGTGTGTGTATTTATATATATATATATATATATATATATATATATATATATATATGTGTGGTGTGTGTGTGTGTGTGTGTGTGTGTGTGTGATGTACATACGGTCGTGTTCCTCCAGCAATTTCTTTTCCGTACCTGTAGCAAATTCCTTTTCTCAGTAGACATATTAAAATCCCCTACGTTCCATTAACATAGTATTGACATAGAAAAAATTCAATAGATTTTTTTAAATAAACCTTTATTTTATTTTTCTATTTTTTCTTTTCTTTTTTTTCTTTTTTCTTCTTAAAAGAAGGTGGGCTTCTTATTTTCAGATCCGGAAATAATTGATTGTTAGCGCACAAAAGAAACTCCTTTCACAACCGAACTTCACGATATTCTGTCCCAAACTATTTTTCAACTCGAAAACGTCGAAACCATTCTGTATTCAAGTTTTCTGGACAGGAATTATATCTTATCAATTTTCCTGAAACATGCAAGTTATATATATTTGTTTGTTTGTTCCTTTTTTTTAGTGTCTTAGAAGAAAGTGGAATAACCGCCTTCCTAAATTTGGAGAACTGGATAGGAAATGAAATATCACTTTCCGTTTGTTGAATGAGTCCATTGAATTTCTTTGAATGTTTAGTGTTGCAACGATTTAAGCGCCAGTCAGATTTAGTTGCCTCACTGGAGAATGGATAGATTCCGAATGTCTATCGGTCAACTTATCTTTTTCTTTTCTCTCTCCTCTCTCTCTCTCTCTCTCTCTCTCTCTGTCTCTGTCTCGCGCTGTCTGTCTGTCTGTCTGTCTGTCTGTCTCTCTCTCTCTCTCTCTCTCTCTCTCTCTCTCTCTAATATATATATATATATATAATATATATATATATATATTATTCTTTTCCGTGGAGAGTATGTAAGTGAGAAAATTGAAGTGATTCCGACAATTTTGTGAATGATAAATGATAATAAAAGGTATGTATGAAAATTTATTGAATTGCCGACACGTGTTTCGACCAAGAATTTGTCTTTGTATGCATAGTATCCTATTTAATATTATTTCAAAGACAATTTTGTGGTAGTAACACGTGTCGGCAATTCAATGAATTTTCATCCATACAATATTTTCTTTCCGTTTATCTTTCAACTTAATTGTCGGATTCACTTCCATTTTGATCCCTTACATACTCTCCACGGAAAAGAAAATATAACACACACACACACACACACACACACATATATATATATATATATTATATATATATTATATATATATATATATATATATATATAAGCCAATGCTCCGCACGAGTAATGTCAATTTCGTAAGCGGAGTTTAAATTCAGAATTTTCCTTCTTCTAGGCTGGTTGCCTAACCAAGGGATCTTAACCCTAAGCCCATTCTGCCTTTCTAGTTACCCATAGCTGGAGGGAGAATAGTTGGAAGCATACCTTTCCTAATGGTATTAGCGCTATATGAAAAAAAAAAGAGCCTTGTCAGGAGTTGAACCCGGGTAGCTCAGTCACTTCCTACGATGTTAACCATTACACAATGAGGGTATACATGATCATGATCAGTTTGCTTTGATTCAATTAAGGGCATCCTATCGTTATGTAAGAGTTAGCAACCTAGTTACACAGATCCATTACTACTGGATAGCGAATTTGATCTTCGTTGAATACCCCACACTTGCAACCTTATGTCACACCCTATCCGTGCCGCCCGTGTATATGTCACATGAATAAAGTGAAACGCTAGGGTTTGAATACCGATCACCAGTAAATGAAAATGTCAAACTTCCAGATAGTATAAATAGAGGTACAGTACTATTAGACTGAAGCACTTCAGTCATGGCTTGGCCGGTACACTCTGGTGTTTAAAGCGATTCTGTTATTGTTCTACGTAAGTGTTGTGTAACGGATAGTATCAATCTTTTTCGTTGTCTTATTTTATATTTAATGTATTAATTTCGGTTGCAGTTAATTACAGATTCTTTTAGTAAGTTGTCTTTTTGTTCTTCTTTTTATGTACATCTGAGTATTAGAAAAGTATATCGAGGCAATCAATGTGAACTTATGTAGTATATTAAGAAAGATTGAAAAAAAACAGGTTTAAAATGAGTTAAGTGGTGAGTTTATTGGCCGATGCTGCAGTGTTTCGATCTATTAATTAGATCATCTTCAGGGCATTTGTTGGTATATGGAAGGTAATAAGAATTTTTTTATCACAGAATAACGAGAAAAGCGAGTGATAGTCCTTGTTTGTCAGTCTGTTTTAAAATTTGAAGTTTGATAAAAGAACGCTGAAAAATAGACGGTTTGAAATATGACGTCAAATATTCTCTTTTATGGTGTGAGTATGGGACTGTGTAAGTGTGTGTATCGAAAAAAGCATTGTGCAATTTTTAGGTGTGTGGTGGCGCGTGTGTGTATAAATCTTTTGCGATAAATGACAGCGAAACAAACGAACTTATATACGATCTTCTTATTGAGAGGGTCATTGCGTAACGATTATTGTTTTAGGAAATGGAATCGTTGATTGGAATTCAAGTCTGGGACGAGGCTGTTTGTATTTTACTTCATACTAATGAACTTTGGAAAGGCATAAATCAATCTGTTCCCCAACTATGGGTAAAGGGTAGGACAGACTGGGTTCAGTATGCCTGTTAAGAGAAAAATATGATAAAAAAGTGATCTTTTTTACATCCCGCTCATGTGGAAGAAGCTGGGTAAATACATACACAGTGATGCTGATAGCTTATAGATTTAGTGCGTCCTAGGTCGAACATATTTGCTTTGAATGAGTCTCCAGGAAAATTTATGGGTCCCAATCAAAGCTGTCTAACTCTCACCTTGTAACCTATCCTGTGTAATTCGTTTTTCAGAAACTATTGAAATATATTTACAGTTAGCTTGGAATTGCGAGGGGAAAAGAGAAACACTGGGACGTATGGATACAATTTTACTGCGTCCTTTAGATTTTTTCAGTCAAGGACGCAGGATGTGTACTATTAGCATCTCTGCTCATATGCAACAGACACAAGACCAACTTCAGGACAAGGTAGACCAGAATATATCACCGAGAGAATAGACTCATATAAGAGATACCAGTTATCCTTAATTTCCCTCTCCATCAGACTGGTAGGTCTCTCAACTCTATATAAAGAAAAGTCATTTATATTGTTGATCATTATTACTAGAAGATCCTGTGGATATACCACAGTATGAAAATTTAAGAATTACAACGTTTGATATGTTCACTTAAGAGCTATTAGAAAAACAGTTCAATATGTAAAAAGTAAAATAATCTTGATTTAACTCTCTCACTCCATATTTGTTTATTGCTTTCCTTTTTTTCATCTTTGCATTATGTTTGATTAAAACAGATTAGCGTCATCGCTTCAACGCTCTCACCCCCTATCTATATCTTTCCCTTACTCTCTTTCTTTCTTTCTTTCTTTCTTTCTTTCTTATATTTTTCTGTGTTATTTTCGTTCCCTTTTTTTCTTTCTAATAAAGATAGAATGGTTCCTCATTTAACTTAGGTGACGGCACTCATAATATATTGGCGGATAAGCAACACCAGATTACCAGGATTTACATTTTTGTATTTCATCTTGAACGATTTGGACGGTCTCATTTTTAACCAGAGGGTGTTGAAAGATGATGACAATTGAAAAATACGTGTATCAATATATAAATTTGTTGTTTCTAGGTTTGCAATCACTGCTAGACTTACAGAATACAGAAAATACAAAAATATCTATTTACAGATAGATATGGTTCTATTTATTCGTATTTCAAAATTTATTTTCCTTATTTTTACATGAACCATTAGACCGTATACCTGAGACTTTGAACTAAGTGCTATTTTACAATAAGCCATTTCGAGCCAACGAGAATTACCACATATACTAATAACAAAAGCGAAAGTTCAGCTTTTATTTCAATTGAATGGAGAGGATAAGAATGCAGTGCTAATTTGGGATGCAATTTACGTGCCAACGGGATTTACAAAAGTCAAATTTTGTTCTAGTATGTGATCTAAATATATCATTTGTTTATCATGAATAAAACTTTATATTTTTATACATTTATGTTAAAAATCCAAATTATACAAATTTGAAAATAATTTATCAAATTTATAAGCAAATTAAATATACATCAACCACAAAAATAATATCATTTAAAAGAAAATATAAAAATAAAGCAAATAAGGTTAGAGTAAAGTTTAGGAAGATCGCGAACCAAATCAATATTATCACACGCAGTTCGCATACAAAAGAAGTTGCGATAATGTCACGCTAAAAAGCACCAATTTCAGCTAGATCACCGAAGTTAAGCAGGAATGTGCCTGTTCAAGACTTAGATGGGTGAATATTTAAGCAATAGCAGGTACTGTAAGCAACTTTATATCAAAATGACTTTTTTCGGCATTAAATGACACCGAAAAGGTTGATAAACAGTAAACAATCAAATATAACAATGAAGCAACAACAAAAAATGTCTGGTCTCTAAATTCAAGTTTGAAGGAAAACTCTCATTTCAAACTAGCTTTACTCCACTTAAAAAGTGACGTTTTGTCACCAAACATATGCTATATTCCCTACGGAGTCGGGTGGTGTAATGGTTAGAGTTGATGGAAATAGACTTGTCGACCTGAGTTCAAATCCTGGACAAGGCTGTTTGCATTTTCACATTGCGCTAATACACTTCGGAAAGGTATGAATCCAACTAATATCCCTCCAGCTATGGGTAAATAGTAGGACAGACTGGGTTCTTTAAACTTGACTAGGTAACCAGTCTAGGAGAAGTAAAACTCTGAATTCAAACCTGTTAAACTCCGCTTAAGAAATTGACCTTGTGTCGCATCCTTATCGTACAGGAGTTGGTATATTATATATATATATATATATATATATATATTATATATATATATATATATATGAGAAGTAAAGGATTGAATAAATCCAACAAAATGTGGTTGAAAATAGAGGAAAAGGTGGATATAAAAACACAACTAAATTTGATTGATATTTCACCTCGTTATTTAGTTGAGGCTTCTACAGAATTTATTGAGACTGCTCTATACCACACACCTACCCCTCCCTTACCCAATTACCCTTTCAGTGTAAAAGCAGAATGTAAAAGTATTTGTCTCAATAAAGTCTGAAGAAGCCCCAACTAAACAACGAGGCGAAATATCAATTGAATTAAGTTGATATTGCAATACGAAGAATTTAAATTTTTGACTCTCAGCTTCTTTTCATCGTTAAGAACTGGATTTGAATTGTCATGTACAAAAAATTGAAAGAAAGAAATTACAATGTATTTCTAACTCATCAAACAATTAAAAACTGAATTTAAAATTGTCCCCAAATACTATAATTATTTTCAAACTGGAGTTTCAATGAAACTTTTCGTAGACAACTATTTTCTATTTACAACAATGAAACTTGGATAAAGGTTATCATTATCTTCAAAATTCTTGGGCCATTCAAAAGAAGAAACATTTAAAAAAAAAACTCCTGATTTCTTTTTAATTCAGCTTACGGAAATTATGAAAAATATGAACGAAAGAAAACAATGTTTACATCTTCGTACTGTTAAATCAACTGAAATTTAAAGTAACCAAAGAACAAGTTCTGACTATCTGCAAAAATACTATGAAAAATGAAAATATGTTTGAAATAGTTTTTTTTTCTTAAAATATGTTAGGGGAAATATTTTTTACGAATTTTTATGAAATCTGAAAAAAAAAAAAAATAACCAGATAAAAAAATATTTTAATATTTTTTTCTATAAATATAATAGTCTGAATAATTATATCAGAAAATTTTGATAAGTTTCTATACAGGATTTTGTTTTAGTAAAAAAAAAAAAAACTGAATTCTGAATTCTACCTAAAAAAAATGTCAAATATTATGACATAAAATTATTTAAAAACACTCAAAAATTCGGGATTACATTTTAAAACATATTTTCAATATTAAAAAAAAAAATCCCTTAAATAAACACTGTAATACATAAATTTTCAGTGATTTTTAAAATTTCATTTTTAGGAACATTTTTAGAAACAAAAATTTTCGTCCGATCATGGACCGGGTACTTTTGCTTGTATATATATATATATATATATATATATATATATATATATATATATATATATATATGTGTGTGTGTGTGTGTGTGTGTGTGTGTTTCACATCTGAAGATCAATAAAAGCAGCCACACACCAAAAGCAGAGGCTCGCAGACTTTTTGTTTTCATTAATATTTGATTTTTTCCCCTTAAAACAACGAAATATCTGATGAAGTTTTGTTAAAACAGACCGAAACACTGCAGCGTAGACTTATTAAACATCATTCGTTAAGGAAACCTGTGCTTTTTCAACTTTTACAATATTACAGATTGTCGGATTTACTTCCAGTTTTTCTTCATATATATATATATATAAAAGTAATTGGTAATTTGCTTGAAGCATTGTTAAGTATGTTATAAAATAATAAAATTCGAAGGCAATACAATGCGTAAAAAATAAAGACAAAAAGATGTTTATATGTCTAATCGATTTCAAAGCGAAGCTTTATCGTCAGAGACTTATTTCAGAAATGACGTGCTTATGTTTTTTTTTATTTGTGTGGTTATAATTTCTCTTCTTATTTCCTTTTCCTCTCCTTTTTTTCCTCTCTTTCTTCTTCTCCTCCTTTATGAATGGGCGAATAACTGTAATTTCTTATTTCTCTCTTTCTTTTTTTTCTTTCTTAAAAGTTTGTTGAGAACAAGGCTGACATCCGGTAAGATGTTGCAATGTGTTGCAATGTGTAGCAACGGTGTGAGCATGTCATAATTTCAAAAACAAAAGTGAACAAATGAATAAAAACCGTTAATAGAAAATTTTTTTTTACATACTTAGCTTTTGTTTCGCTTTCACCTTTCATTTCTTATTCTTTCTCCCTCTCTTTCTTTTTTTTGTGTTATTTCTCTTCTTTTTCTTTTTTTTTTTTTTTTTTTCCCCTTTATCCCCTTTGTTCTCTAATTTAAATTATTTTTTTATAGTAAATAAGTAAATAAAAGATTATCTTAAATTATGTATTAGTATTGATAGAAAAAATAAATGATTCTTTTTTATTATTTTTTTTTTAAGAAAATATCTTTTATGAGTACTTTTTTCTCTTTTTCTTTTAAACTTAAATAGATTAAATATTATATTAATTATATATTAAAATATCATATAATAATTACATATTAGGATTGATGCAAAATTCAAAACAATAAAAATAAAACAAACCATTCTCCCCTTAAATTTCAAATAGATTAAATATCATAAATCAAATATTTGAATTACAAAAGGCATAATGTACTGCTTCAATTATATATTTTATTTAACTATTTTTTTTTTTCATTCTTTTGTTGTTATTATTTATTCTTATTTTTTTTCCCCCACTTTTCCTTAAATATTTATTAATAGTTCTAGACTGACCGTAATCCTAAGAGGGTATTATGGTTTAGAGAAATAGTGTCATGGTTTAAAGAAATAATGTCATGTAAAGGAGTTAATAAGTATGTCAATATTGTTAAATTAATCGTAATTAATTTTTTTATATTTCTCTATTATCTTCTTTTCATTCTCAATCATCCCATCACTATATATATATATATATATTTAATTTTAATTTTAAAAAAAATTTAAATGATGATAATATTATATTAACATCATCTAAAGAAGAAGCCAATGACATAGCTGAGAAATTCAATAGTATAGACAACCACATCCAATTCCAAATAGAACATCCAGATAGCACTCGTTCCCTAGCACTTCTAGATTTTAGAATAAGAATATCACCTACAGGCAAAATTTACACTTGCTTCTACAAAAAAAACACCACTAAGGATCTCTTTGTACACTTCAAATCAGCTCTTCCACTCAGTTCCAAGACTAGTTACATCATAAATGAAATTAATAGAATACACAATAGATGTAGTGAAGAAACAGACAGAATCACTCACACTGCACACTTTATGAACACCCTCAAAAACAATGGCTACCCAACTTCATATATACGCCATTTAAATAACAGAAAAACACGGACACTACACACACACTCTAACACCTGTTTCCTGAAACTACCACATTTCAGTGAAACAATCACTAAACAAATACGCAAGGCTATTCATAGAGAGGGACTAGATATCCAACTAGCCCACTCTGGACCCTCACTACGCCAACATCTAACAATAAAACATAAAAATGTTATTACACCATGCTCACTAACCAACTGCCCAATAAAAGACCCTAACTTATGCCACAAGACCTATACAATTTACCGTCTAACTTGCTCCAAATGCCTTAATTTCTACATAGGTAGTACAATTAGACCCCTCCACATTAGAATCAAGGAACACATCCACACACGTGCATCCTCATTCCATAAACACCTAATCAAATGCAAAAATAAGGACAACAATTTTTCAGTTAAGATAGAGGCTATAATACGCAACATTGGTAATCTCAGAATTAGAGAAAGTTTATTAATAGCTAAATTAGGTCCTAATATAAACAATAGATTAGAATTAAACACAGAATACATAATTAACTAAATTTACACGTTCCATATATAGGTTTTAGTTTATTTAGTACACATGTTCTCTCATATATATATAATTTTCCCTATCATAAATTTTAAACCTACCAACTATCAATAGATTAGAATTAAAGTCAGAATACACGATTAACTAAATTTACACGTTTCATATATAGCCTTTTTTTTTTTTTTTTTTTTTAAAATTAAAATTAAATATATATATATATATATATAGTGATGGGATGATTGAGAATGAAAAGAAGATAATAGAGAAATATAAAAAAAATTAATTACGATTAATTTAACAATATTGACATACTTATTAACTCCTTTACATGACATTATTTCTTTAAACCATGACACTATTTCTCTAAACCATAATACCCTCTTAGGATTACGGTCAGTCTAGAACTATTAATAAATATTTAAGGAAAAGTGGGGGAAAAAAATAAGAATAAATAATAACAACAAAAGAATGAAAAAAAAAATAGTTAAATGAAATATATAATTGAAGCAGTACATTATGCCTTTTGTAATTCAAATATTTGATTTATGATATTTAATCTATTTGAAATTTAAGGGGAGAATGGTTTGTTTTATTTTTATTGTTTTGAATTTTGCATCAATCCTAATATGTAATTATTATATGATATTTTAATATATAATTAATATAATATTTAATCTATTTAAGTTTAAAAGAAAAAGAGAAAAAAGTACTCATAAAAGATATTTTCTTAAAAAAAAAAAAATAATAAAAAAGAATCATTTATTTTTTCTATCAATACTAATACATAATTTAAGATAATCTTTTATTTACTTATTTACTATAAAAAAATAATTTAAATTAGAGAACAAAGGGGATAAAGGGGGAAAAAAAAAGAAAAAAAAAAAAGAAAAAGAAGAGAAATAACACAAAAAAAAGAAAGAGAGGGAGAAAGAATAAGAAATGAAAGGTGAAAGCGAAACAAAAGCTAAGTATGTAAAAAAAAAAATTTTCTATTAACGGTTTTTATTCATTTGTTCACTTTTGTTTTTGAAATTATGACATGCTCACACCGTTGCTACACATTGCAACACATTGCAACATCTTACCGGATGTCAGCCTTGTTCTCAACAAACTTTTAAGAAAGAAAAAAAAGAAAGAGAGAAATAAGAAATTACAGTTATTCGCCCATTCATAAAGGAGGAGAAGAAAGAGAGGAAAAAAAGGAGAGGAAAAGGAAATAAGAAGAGAAATTATAACCACACAAATAAAAAAAAACATAAGCACGTCATTTCTGAAATAAGTCTCTGACGATAAAGCTTCGCTTTGAAATCGATTAGACATATAAACATCTTTTTGTCTTATTTTTTACGCATTGTATTGCCTTCGAATTTTATTATTTATATATATATATATATATATATATATATATATATATAATATATATTATTAATTTTTATTTTTTTGTTTTTGTTTGAATTTATTTTTTTAAATTCTACTTTTTGTTTTTTTGTGATGTGCAATTTCAAAAGTGAATTGAGACCTATCTGATGAGACTGGATTTTGGGGAGCTATATAAAATCAACTTAGATTTATATAGGCCCCAACTTTGGTCGAAATAAATTTATTATGGAATTACGGTGTTGAGTTCTTCCTTGCTTTCTATGATAAATTTTGCTCTGTATATAATCTAAAAAGTTTACCATACTTTGAGCTCTCTTTAGTGATTTAAAGATTCGCTGTATTTATACATACTGGATCATACAATATTAATACAGTGTATCTTAGAAATCACATATAGAATCATCCCTTACTACCAAGTTTTGGATAAATCTCTTATATATAATATATATATATATATATATATATATATATATATATATATATATATATATATATATATATATATATATACAATCTTTACTTCATCAAATATTCAGCAATTGTTGTTTTTTCACTTTTAAACTATTAAGTAAATTTTCTTACCATTTGTTCTTTATTCTTTCTTTCTTTCACTCTCACCGAGTTTTTACACTAAAAAAAAATGTCATCTCTTCATTCAAAAGACTCTATTGATGATGCTAGCAGATCTGGCTGATTTCAAAACCTGGAATACGACATTCGCTCGACAGCCGAAACTATTCAGACAATAATTAAGCACTTTTGCGTTTAAAAAAAATCCCCGATTAAACAATCCCATAACATGGAAAACGAATTATGCAAAATGCCATTCGACTCCATCTTGACACCTCAACGAAAAACAGAAAAGAGAAATCCAGAATGAATTCAAATTCAAACACATTGCTTTTAATGTCATGATAAAATTCAAACGATTCTTCTTTACTCCCTTATCTCACAAGCGGTTTACCTCACGTTTGCATCATCGTCTTTCTGTTTTCCTCTTCTGAATGACATTGCTACGTGTTTTATTTATATTTTAACTTCTTTATTATATCTTATTAATAGTGGAGATTCGCTCTCTTTTTATCTGTAACCAAATCTGCGTCACTGCTTACGTCACATTACCTAACATCGTCCTACCGTAGAATGAATATACTCGAAATTTGAGCATGCAATGTTAGACGGTCCTCATTGTTTTTCAAAATAAGTTTTAATAAATACATGCGGGGTATTATATATTTATATATAGTTTATTTTATTTTAATATATATTTAAAGTTATCAGAACTAAGTTTTCCATTTTAAATTGTTTTATTTTTTTACTCATTTAATAAATTTGATAATTTTACTTACTCATGGTACAAACACTTTGACATTGAATTTTTAACTACCACTACCCGAATATCTTTCAAAATTATTTTTACATCACCCGGAGGGTGTCTTATTATTTTGCTAGTTTTAAAAATCTATTTATGCTGTTGCTTCAGGTCTCCAGGTTTTCTAATTTTATTTATCTCTATTAACTCCCACTTTCATTCAGTATATTATTTCCATGACAAATGTTTCTTTTATATTATTCATTGTTAACCTTTCCTTCTTTTTATAGATTTGTTTACCTTTAGGCGTCCCATCATGGTAAAATTGCTAGCAAGCGAATCACGCAGATTCATTACTAGTGAATAGCGAGTTCGATCGTCGCTTGGTATGCGATCTATGTGTGATTAGATTGATTTAGTAGGAGATCTACCTAATCATAACCCGTATTTGCTTAATTTTAATTTATTCAAACTCTTTGCCGACTTTAAGCCACTCACAACGACTCTCAGATCACTGCTAGTCCACCGTAAGCAAAGTACAAAATTGATAGTAAGTCCATTGTAATTGGGCAAGAAGAACCCATATTACAATAATAATAGAACTTTATTTGAATAGAATGAGTTCTGAGGTGAATAGCTAGTGAACTTTGAAATATCCCATCATACAGGTAAAATATATTTTTAAAATCTGGTACAGTTCTGGGGGAAATTTGGTAGACAAAAAATTTAATAATCAATGGTATTATGTTTTGTTAACTATTTTTTGCTTGATATATATTTAATTTGACTATAAATCTAATAAATACAAAATTTAAACTGTTTTTTTTTTTAATTTTTAGGCAGTAAATTGTTAGCCTTGCTTTTTTTCATTGTTTAACTTCATTTTAAAATTTTAATTAACAACCTTTCTTTCTTTGTTGAACTTCGTTTTAGTCTTTCTTTGTTAGAATGTATTTATATACGAGTATAAGCAGTATTAGAAATTATTTAAAAAAGAAAAAAGAAAGTTTAAAATTGAAAAAGGAATTGAAAGTAAGTCTCTATTACTTATTTTCAATTCATTTTTATACTTTTCAATTTTAAACTTTCTTTTTCTTTTTTAAATAATTTCTAATACTGCTTATATTCTTTCAATTTAGAAATGTATGTGATTTTTTTTCCCTTCCTTATTTTCATCGACTATTTCCGTTGTTAAAATGTGTAAAATTATTATTTCTACTTCCCTTTTATTGTGTCTTTTGCATTCTCCTTATTCTCTTTCCTTTATTTTCCTCACGTTTTATTTATTGCTCCACCTTAACTATTCCGTATTATTTCCTTATTCTCTTTTCTTTGTCAACTTTTGTTTTATTCTAGTTTAATCTTTGCACTTTTTTATTCCCATTATATTTGACTTAACTTTATATTTTTATCTTTAAGTTCCTGAAGCATTTTCAGAGTTTAATCATCTGTCGCTAATCAACATTGCCCTTAATGAAAGTGCCTTTTTTTCGTTAATTACGTGAGCACACTTATTTTTTATTTGATGAAACAATTCATTTTCTGAGCTGATTCTCGGCTATGATTTATTACAACGCCGTATCTGTGTCTAATACAATGACATAAACAATTCTATTGAATATTCCTTTAAGACGATCTAACTTTTGCTAGTGTCAAATCATCCACAGAATCTGCATTGGAGTGAGAAAAAAAGTCAAAATTAATGACTTTTCAAAATATCGGTAGCTAATCTTAAATGTGATCAAAATTAGGCTCCCAAGAAAGATAGAAAGATAATGTATAATATGTTTCTCAGTATGCAATTCTCAGATTAAAATTCTATTCATTTTATATCCGATATTTTATATAGAATTTTAGAATTCAAAAATAAAAATGTATTTGCACAGATTCAACAATATAAATATTTACCAATTCCTCCGTACGAGGTCAATTTCCTAAGTGGAGTTTAACAGGTTTTAATTCAGAGTTTTCCTCACCTAGATTGATTGCCTAATCAAGGTTAAATAGCTCTATCTGCCCTACTATTTACCCATAGCGGAGGAAGAATATTTATTCATCCGTTTCCCAAGGCTATTAATGCTACGTGACACGCAAACAGCCTTGCCTCTAGTTGTTTCTTAAGATAATTTTTTCACACAGTTATATGTTATCAAGTATTCCTATCTAATACAAATAATTTGCACATAGTTGTGTGGTTTCAAGTATGCTTATCTAATACTAATTATTCTATGGTTTCAAGTAAATGTTTCTATTTAAGAATAGTAATTTATTTTTACACAGTTATTTGGTTTCAAGTAACAAATGATATTCCTTAGTAAACAAATGAACAGACAAACCTTTTTTAAAACAGGCAATTCCATTGTTTATTGGACGGAAAATCTTTAAAGCACTGTAGTCATTTTCCTTTTAAATGTGACACAGTACATGTTTTTTTTATTGCGGGTAAAAATATCAAAGCAAGGAAATTAGAGTGTTTATAAAAGATTGCTTCGAAAGAATCGTTTTTCGATACATCAGGCTGGATAGGAAATATGTTGGTTAACATTCTGTAGATTATCAATTATCCGAAAATTATTATTTCACGAGAAGGAAATCAGATGATGTCACGATTTTCTGAACGAGACTCGAACA
>CM042138.1:132001112-132011112 GCA_023376005.1 Doryteuthis pealeii | reverse complement strand
TACCTTTGTAATATCTCTTGAGAATGGGTTATTTATATATATATGTGACATATGTGACACTTAGTAAGAATCGAAATGACTAAAAATAATTTGCCAGCCTCACTCATTAACCATTACACCTCGCAGGGCTCCTCATTTAAGGTTCTGTGGATACACTACTATTTAATTCTAATAAGGTTTTATATTTTTACTTAATATGTTGCCAAATAGTTTAATATGTAAACTGTATAAAAATTTTAACTCTCTCACACTTTTTTTTCTTTCTTTCCTTCTTTTCATCATTTCATCACATTAGATTGAAACAGATTAGTGTTATCGATTCCCCTCACTAATTCCCCCTCTCTCTCTCTCTCTCTCTCTCTCTCTCTCTCTCTCACACCTATATATATATATATATATATATATATATATATATATATATATATATATATATATATATATATCCTCTAGTCTCTTTCTTTCTTTCTTATTGTATTTTTCCATTATAGCATGCCATTTTTCTTACCTTTCTCTCTTTATAATTTTTCGGAATGATTCATTATTTAGTTGAGATTATGACACTCATAAGAAATAAGAATTCGGCGGATAAGGGACACCATATAGTCAGGATTTACATTTTTGCATTTCATCTTGGGTGATTTGAATGCTCTCCTTTTTAATCAGTGTGTGTTGCAGGATGACAACGGTCCGAAGATTAAAGAACAAGGGTATTAATATACACCTAGTTAGAATCAAACTCACCAACAATCATTTGCCAGCTTCGCTAACTTACCCATTATAAAACGTTCAATATTTTTTTTTATTTCGTTTCCTGTTGTCTGTTTTCGTCATTTATTTCTTCATCGTCTCTTTGTTTCTATAATTCCATCTCTCTTCTACATGGAGTTTTGTATTCCATTTCTTTTCTGCTCTTTCTTTTTTATTTAAAAATAATTTTTTGTCTTTTTTATTATATACTTTTTCTTTCTCCCCCTCCTCTATCCATTTTATTTTTACCAAGACATTCCTGTACTATTGTTACTCTGTATTATTTATCATCTTTTATCACTGCAAAGACTAGCAAGCATATTAAATTTCATAAAATAATCACACTTACATAACGCTGTATGTCTTCCATATGAAGCTTTCTCGATTTATCTTACCTTAGCCTCATATATTATCACAAGGACAAGTGTTTTCCATGCAGATAATATGACATGTTTGGTGCGTCTTATAAGGGAGCAAAGTTGATGAAATATGTATAAAATAGCACAAGCTTGGTTTAGAAAAGAAACAGGACTGATTTTATTATATTTTTCAGATTGGCAACCCTGATTGACCTCATACATAAATGAAAACATTGAGCTCATGTTTGCCTCTTAAAATTTACTTTCAGCTGAGAAAGCTTTGATTATAACTTGTCTATCACGAAAATGAAGCATGGTATCAAATTTTATCAAACTTCAGGACAATATCATACAAACATTTAACTTGTTCATGCAGTCTAGTGAAAAAGTGTAACATAATCCATGGTTATCTTATGAATTGTGTAAGTAGTGTAGATAGAATTGAATTGAGTTCGTTAAAAAATTCAAATAACGAGGAAATGGAAAATTACCATAGTTGACATCGTTTGGCCTTGCATTCACCTGCATGCTGACTTCTGATTGGCTGAAGGAAAGCGTGAGACAGAAATTAGTTTTAATTTAGTTAGTTGAGACCAGTCAGTCACTGAGATAAACCGTTCTCTCAAGATGTCGCTTTTCACTGTGCGGTTTCGAGAACCCTTGTGCTGGGGTTGTTTTAATTTTTTTTAAAAGAATAAAAAAACAAGTTTTTGTTAATTAATCAACTACAAAGGCATATACACCCAGCCCGAACAGAAAAGAAACCAACCCAGAGAATTAGCCCTGAGGAAATGGCCTACGAAGTAAACAGAAAAGAAGTAAGAACAATCTATCTATATCCTCACTCTCTCTCTCTCTCTCTCTCTCTCTCTCTCTCTCTCTCTCTCTCTCTCTTCTCACACACACACTCTCTTTGTCTGTCTCTCCATCGCTATTTATATATTCAATATGTGGGTATAAAACAGAAGTACTATCCAGATCACATGTTTTTGGAAGCGCAAGGTCGTATTTTGTATGGTCGAAAATCTGAGTAAGATGACACATCTGCTCGTGTTGTGTAATGGTTAACAAGCTAGGCTTGTAAATTATCGAATGAGAGTTCGATTATTACTGACTTCTTGGTTTGATTTCTTTGTTTAATGACATCTGAAACTTTGTGGGTTATTTGATGCCAAGTAGTTCTTGTAAACGTACAGTAGTGGTACTATTTAACACATAACTGGGATTCTTGATATTAATATACTAATACAAAAGAAACAGTGAATGAAACGTAAGTTTCTCTAATCGAGAAATCTTTCACATTCAAATCATTCATTAGAGCGTTTTTTTACATTTGTTAAAGACCCTAAGAATATTCGGTTATTTCCTATAAGTCTAACATGATGAAAGGGGATCAACTCTTGACTGATAAATCATTTATTTATTTTCCCATTAAACTAACCCTAAACTCTAACCCTAACCCTAAACCCTAACCCTAACCCCGTCTTCTTTTTTCCTAGTAGATCAATAAATAAATAAATAATTTATCAGTCAAGAGTGGTTCCCCTTTGATCATGTTAGCCTTATAGGAAATAACCGAATATTCTTCTGAGGTGTTATGAATCTAGTATCTATTTTGATCACTTTCACATCCTCATATCTTTTAGATGAATTTCATTTTTAGCAAACTAGAGAAAATCGTACGGTGTGTATTACATGAGTATCTTTTGGGACATCATTTGCTTCGCCATCTTGTTCTTTTGTTCTTCTTTGCCGTTGATCATCTTCTCTCACTGCCATCTTTCATGACCCCACGCTGTTCCCAATTTCATTACTAGAGGAATGAATAACGAATACTTTATTGATAATATTTTTCTTTGGTCTAATAAACTTGGAAAAATAAATGTTTTTGTAAAATTATTAGCCTAAGCATATCTGAAACTCGCACGTATCTCAAATTTTAACTCCCAATACAAAACAATAATTGACCGAGTGAAAGTTCGCTTTTCGGAAAACTCTTAAGTTGGGACACTCGTAAGTCAAATCACCTGTATTCCTATCTAGAACTTATAATTTTCAAACCGGTCTATTTGACTCAAGTTGGGATCTTTAGGTTATAGTGGACCCGGGAATGATGGAAATGTTTGAAAGCAAACTTTTTTTATGTCTCATTGTATGTGTTTCGAATTTTCACAACAGTAACATTTTGTTTACTCAGACTAAATACGCCCTCGGACCTCCAAAATTAAAATTTCCCACCACGAAATATTTAGCCACTAAGATAATTTGATAAAAAAATACCGTACGATTTGATAACCTGGTAATCAGAGTTATACAATTCAATGTTTCGTTGTTAGGATTCTTAGTAGAACAACAGAATATATTTCAGATTTTAAATATTTTAGCCTCAAGTAACACAGATATTCTCAAATGACACAGATAAAATATAATCTGATTTAAATATTTTGAAATTCGCTAGCGTAACGTGTCTTGAATCAACAGCGCTTGGTTATGGGCAGTTTCTCGCCAACTCGATTTTTAAACCAAGGCTTTGTTTTAAAATCGCATAGGCGAGAAAATCCACTTACTAAACAGCCGTTGACTTCATATCTACCTATCCGAATTAGATTATAATGCTCTGTCAATGATATTGAGTACTATTTTAATTTATATATGCTCACTATATAATCACATTATATATATATATATATATATATGACACATCTGTTAAATATTTTCAAATAGGTTATGGCAGAAACGTAAAAGGTCCCATGTCCCCCGAACATACATCCCTTAAATATGATACGTCTTCGATTTTTTTTATACAGGACCCAATCTGCTACGTTAATTTTCAGTATATTCATAGAAAATGTATATAACGCACTCTACTGGGGGTCCTAAACAGTTTTTCATCCCGTCATGAGTATTACCACCCACCCTGTATTGAAAGTCCTTTCTCTAGCACATTTACCCACTAGTGTACATTCTAAACTGTGCTGTTTCAAGAACATACCGACTGGACTGACATTTTTGTCATGGACTCTCCCGAAAGTAATTATCTTGAAGAAGAGTCCCCGTAATTGACCTTATTTTGCGTCGGATTCTGACTAGGTGGAGTGCTGTCGCTAAAACTTCACACACGGTTATTAGTAGCATATTACTACGCACACAGACAAGTATGTAGGCGTCACATCGTGGTGAAATGGTAAAACAAGCTAGTGTCTCATACCCATTACTACTGAATAGCGGTTTACATCATCACTGGATACCTTGTCACATTCAACCCGTGGCTAACGTTTGTGTCATAAAAAGGACACCCACTTTTTCGACCTACACATACAAGTATTTTGAGGAGATAAATGGAGAAACCAAATATTTTTGTATAGATGAAATTGATAATAATAGAATATAAATAAAATTTCATCCATAAATATATATTTATGTTTTTCGAATTGTGTCGAATTTATTTCCATCCTCTTTACTTACACATACAGGTATATAGCGCTAATACCCTTGGGAAAGATATGAATCCATATATTCTCCCTCCAGCTATGGGTTAAATAGTAGGGCAGACTGGGCCCTTCAGCCTTGGGTAGGTAACCAGTCTAGGAGAGGGATAACTCTGAATTCAAAATTCCTGACGTCAGTTGTTGATTGGGTTTGTGGCAACCCTTGATGCACCAATTCTTTCTATCGACTGTGCCAAAAGTGGGATGGTCCAACACAATCCTTCACCACTATAACAAATCACTTGTGGATGTTCATTCGATCGATCGACGGGAGAGTCCATCACAGGTATATAGAATATATAAATATTTATATACATATATGTGAGTAAAATATGGAAATAAATCAGACAATCTGTAGATAATAAAAAACAAAGTTAAAAAAAACAACTTTTTAAACAGATGCATTAATTCTCGATGGTGAAGTCGATGTGAAAATGTTTCTTTTTTTTATTAAGGCTTCATCAGGACATTCGGATGGAAAAATTGTTTTCTGACTAGAGATGTTTTTTATTTTAAATAACAGGAGATGAGAAAAGTTTATACAGAGAAAGGTTCATGGCCGTTTTTGCCAGCGGTTCTTTTTAAAAAATTGTAACAGGATTGGTGCAAGTGAGGACGTTTAATTATGTGACGTATTTCTAAAGATACAATAGATTAATTATATTTACCAACTCCTCCACACGAGCAGGATACGACACAAGGTCAATTTCTTAAGCGGAGTCAACAGGTATGAATTCAGAGTTTTCCTTCTCCTATACTGGTTACATAGCCATGGTTAAAGAACCCCAGTCTGCCTGCTTATTTACTCAGAGCTGAAGGGAGAGGTAGGATTCATACATTTCCCAACGGTATTAGCGCTAAGTGAAATGCAATTACCACGTGCAGGATTTGAACTCGAGGCGACGAGTCCATTTCCCATGACTTTAACCATTACACCACGCGCTTCCTTAATAAATCAACAGATAAGAAAAGTATTGATTATCCGATTTTTTTAGAAAGGTATGCCGAAAATAAAGAAAAGAAGATAACAAAAAAGAAAACAAACGTAATTAAATTAGGTATGAATCTTATCAATTTCGTACTACTTAATAATATAAGGCATTAAGCGCCGGTTCAGCTCAGTCGGTAGAGTGTTCGATCCAGTAACCTTAAGGTTCCTGGTTCGTTACCGGTCCTCGACATCTCAGCGTATGAGTAGCACAGGGATCTGTGCGGTAAAGTAAGGAGCTGATGGTAGGTGTGGCGCTCCACCTCAGATGCCAAAACAATCTCCTTGGTCTATCGCTATTGAAAAGGGGATAGACTCCCTCGCTGTTTGGTTGATACCTACATTAGTCCATCCCGACGACTTTACTTATTACTTACTTTTACTTAATAATATAAAAACGTAGATGGTAATATTATACACACGTTCGATAACACCGAAACTTTTCACTATTTCTCTTAATTTTGTCCAATTGGACATATAGCATAGTGGATATAGTGGTTGATTTAATACAGTTCTAACTGACAGTTATCTTTAAGCCACAGGTTCAATCCTGGTCAAGGGTGACAGTAACATAGAATAATAATTAACAGCTTAATCATTGTACCCTGGCTATGGTTAGCGGAATTAGAACAGGATACCCTCGTGGATTAAATAAAGTGTTGGGTTCAAAGTTCCGTGATTCCTCCCAATTACGACAAGAAGATTTCTGAGTTCGAGAAGGCTCCTGAGTCCGACAAGTAATACCTGAAGAAGGCCGCAGGGCACATCGACCGAAACGTTGGACAGATAACAACAAAGATATGAACAATAGTCCGAATAATACAAAACTTTTTAACTTCGATTTCACCATCAAGAATAAATTCATTCTTTTTAGAGTATTTTGTTTTATTATTTTCTACATATACAAATATAAGTTAAGAGTAAGGAAATGAATCCGACGGTATAAGTATAGATAAAAGGATATGAAAACATAGAGAAACGCGTAGCGGATGTGATAATGACGAAACGATCGCATGACTTGCACGCTTTTTGGAACATCAATGCTTTTCGTTTTGAATTTAAATTATTTTCTGCTTCTCTCTCGATGAGTCCGGATTAAAAACAAGCTCTGATGATGATTTATATAAATCGAAATATTGTTCAACATTAACTATGAATATGATATAAAATATCTTTTTAACAGCATTGTGTGTTTTCATATCCTTTTATATATATAAATATGTATAGAGTTATGCAATTATCTCTGATGGTCACCCTTCAGGGGATGTTACACAACGGAAATGGGGATATCCTTTACGGAAAGAAAAGTATCCGATGAATTGTCCTTGTGATCGTAAAGATTTCCAGTTGGCATTTGTCACCCAAGTGTTTGTGTCGTTTAATGCATGAAGTAAAATGCAAATAAGCAGAAGAGAAATGCTATCCTACATTTCTCTTCTGCACTGCAGTCTATAAATGAACAGAGCTACATACGTATTATGTCTCTAAAAACACATGTGATATATTGCTATTCGTTGAAATTCCCTCCCTTTGTTTTCGCCGTTCTCATTACTATGTTTAAAGGTTAATTATCATCTCGACATTTGTGTGTATATATGTATGGATGTGTGTGTGTGTGTGTGTGTGTGTGTGTGTGTGTGTGTGTGTGTGAGAGAGAGAGAGAGAGAGAGAGAGAGAGAGAAAGAAAGAAAGAAAGAGACAGACAGACAGACAGACATACAGAGAACAGAGAGAGAGACAAAGAGACAGAAAGACAGACAGAGACAGACTGTTAAACAGAGAGACAGACAAACAGAGAGAGAGAGGGGGGAGGAGAGAGACAGAGAGAGAGAGAGAGAGAGAGAGAGAGAGAGAGAGAGAGAGAGAGAGAAAGAAAGAAAGAAAGACACAGAGAGACAGACAGATAAAAAGATAAGAGAGGGGCAGACAGAGTGACAGATAGACAAACAGAGACAGATTGTTAAACAGAGAGACAGACAAACTGAGAGATAGATAGATAGATAGATAGATAGAGAGAGAGAGAGAGAGAGAGAGAGAGAGAGAGAGAGAGAGGTAGAAGATATCGCCCACTACTGATGGCTTTGGCACAAAATAACCCACACACGTTTATATACCATTAAACAAAGAAACCAAACCAAGCATCCTATTTTCCAGATTACTTGTTTCTTATTCGTCTTTCATTCCCCCCCCTTTCAGTCTTCCGCATTTTCCTCTAACTCTTAACCATGGGTTAAAGAGCTACAGAAATAGATTTGGCTTTAAATAACCCACGAAGGTTGATATGCCATCAAACAAAGAAAGCAAACCAAACCTCCTCCCACCTTTTTCTATTGACGTCTTCTATTCTCCGAAAGTTTTTCTTTACAGAATATTTCAAAAAGAAAAAGAAAAAGAAAAGAAAAGAAATAAAGGAAGCGTGCGTATAAGAAACAGCTCACACAAATATCTGATAAGTTCATAGAATTCTTTTTTTTACACTCACCTGGAGAAAATTGTCAAACAAACTGAGAGCCTTAACCTAAACACTCTATACAAAGAGCAAGCATCTTAATGTTAATCCCTAACATTTTTCACACCTTGTTTCGTAAAACTTCAGGACCGATCCTCTTATTTACATGATAATGCCTACCGTATCGACAAGGAACGGCACCAGTGTCGCTAAGGCAACACATTATTCCCTTTTTTATTTTGTTTGATTATTTGTTATTATTTTTTTAAGTACTCTGTCGAGGTGTGGCTGGTTGTGTCAAACTGGTTCTCCTTTGAGATGTTGCATTTTCCTCAATGAATTAAATCTCGCTTATAGTGTCTGACTTCTCAAGAACGATACATCGTTCATTACAGGAAGTCGTCAGCCCTGTCGGCTGGGGGTTAAGAATAGACTGATTGCACCGATGCAGAGGGGTAATACCCCACCAATGGGCCCACCTGTTGGTCGTAGGTGGCAGAACTGTGATGCTTAAAAACGGAATCCTGGTGAATTAGCAGTCCATGACATGCAACACCCCACTTTGGCCATTACTAAGGCAAGACGGGAGGTCGTAAAGCCCCCCTCCGATCAATTGGCTTGATCCGTCAAGCTCTAGCACCTATATGATTGTCCCAATCATATTTCCCTTATGGCAATCCCTAACCTTTTTTATCATAAATATGCTAGAGGGCGATGGTTTAGTGTCTTCTTGTCCTGGGAATGCCGTTAAACTCTATCTGATGATGAGGTTCCTGTTCTAGAGGTCTGGGTAATGTGGAACACCTCTTCATCATCATTGCTCCCAGATCCACTCTGACTTTGTGTGGTAGTACCTGTTAGTGTTCCATTTATGGGTTAAATAGAAAAATGCGTTTATAAAAAAACTGAGTATCCATTAAGACTGAATCTATTCTAAAACTTGTCAGCATTAAATGACCCACCGATGTTGATATGCCGTAAAACAAAAACAAACAAACAAACAGGAAGTTATTCATTTTACTTAATATAACCCTAGATATGGCTAAGATTTCGATATGACAACACCACTGACTATTACAATCTTTCTCGCATTAATTGATTAACAATAATTGACATCAACAGTCGATATTTGTTTTGTCCTGGAGAATATTGGAGATACATATTTGATATATATTTTATTTTAGATAAATATTACATATGTACATATCAATCAAGTGATTAAACGTATAAATTACGTTTTTCAAATATCAACACATTCCAATTCCTATTTTTCACTTTTATTTATTTCTTTTCCCCATGCCGGATTTCCCCTCCCCTGCCAACTCTTGTAAAAATTCAAAATTGTAAAATATTTCACATTTTTTTCCTTTAACAACGGAATTAAACATACATTAAAAAAAGGGGTTTTACAAGTTTCTTAATTGTAACAATGAATTCATCATAATCATCATCATCATCATGTACCGCCGACGGCACTGATATTGATGACAACCTCTTGCCAACCGTCTCTGTCACCCATTGTCCCTGGCAGGTCCTCTTCCCAGCATCCAATATCTGCAGCTGGTCTTGCTGGACGATCCGCACTAGCATGTCCATGTGCTGGTGTCCAAAGGAGGACGTCACCTACGATTTCATCTTTACTTCTCCAGCAGTGTCCAGCATGTCTAGTCTGTCTAACTCGGATGCTTTGTATATAAAGCGAAAATTCTTCAAGGCCGAGGTGATACCAGTGCTACTATATATCTACCCCACTTGGACCTTGACGAGGGTCTTGGAGAATAGGCTAGATGAGAGCTGCACGAGAATGCTGTGTGCGATCTTGAACAAATCGTGGAAACAGTACTCAACAAAGAAGCAGCTATACGGCCACCTGCCCACTATCTCACAAACCAACAATAAATTAAATCACGTTAAATGAGCCATTTTGACAGATACAGATTTTGATTTATAAAATTCTCCTATCCCCCCC
>CM042138.1:131993612-131996112 GCA_023376005.1 Doryteuthis pealeii | reverse complement strand
TATCTAAAAATACAAATGTTCATTTTGATTTTTGAAAAAAATCAATACTATTTTAACAAAATCTTTTTATGATAGTTTAGTTTTTAATTAATGGCTTCAACCTTCGTGGTTTATCTAATGCCAAAGTCATCCTTGTAGAAGAATAGTAGGTGTACGATTTAACCGACATCTGAGTAGAAGAAGGGCTTCGTATATTTCCCATTGTATTATTTCGAAATTGAACGAAATAGAGTGAGTGGAGTGTTAACTCGTTTACTACAATGTCGTAGTCTAAACCAGTGCTTCTCAACCTTTTTCGGCTTATGGACCATTTTTTATTCAAAACGTTTCCATGGACCAATCCTACTTTTCTTGAATGTTGCTGCGAGCGGCTAGCACACGTGTTAAAGTAAGACAAGACAATTCATTTTTCCGCCGATCATCGACGTGCGCTTAAATAGAGATTTTCAACTGGGGAGGGTCATTATAAGAAGCGCTAAATTAGTTAAATTTTTGTGAAATTGATAAAATATTTTTGTGGCTTCGAACTCTCTGTGAACCACTAGAGATTTTCTGTGGACCACAGATGGTCCAGCTGGACCACGTTGAGAATCAATGGTCTAATATGTTGACACCACGTCACAGGGACTATACCACTCATTTTCTGAGAACCTTACGTAGTACAGCAAATTATATTGAAACTAGTAAATGGCACATTCCTGAACAATTATAGAACATTTTCATGATAAAATGTTTATAATAAAAAATAAAATGTGATATTTCATATTACTTGATAATTAAAAATATAATGAAACTTTCCACGAAATTCCCCCGCCCAGGCTTCAGGAATATGCCTACTGTATCCTCTACAGTGGAATGACCCACCAAAAAAATACGGTATGTTCTGGGTATAACACGGATTTAAGGGAAGATATTTACCCTAAAAGAAAGTTGGACTCGTCCAATGAAACACATTAAAGACACAGACTAGACGAGGTTAGTCATAGTAGCTTGTCTTGCTAACAGAGTATTCATTACTGTTGTTTGACGAACTGCGCTTTTGATTCTATTTATATATCCCCTTGTAACAAAAGATAACCTGTTAGTTAACTTTATTCTGGATTCAATGTTGTTATGGATAGATTCAGTGATAACAAACACTAAACAACATCTGATGTGAGGCTCCAGTTCTTGACATCTAAGTAGCGTGGATTACACTTTCATTTCATTGCTTCCAAGTCCACTCTGATCTGTGGTGGTAGTACCGATGGGTGAACAGACTTTTAAAAACTATCCCTATTCGATAAGACCTGTGCAAAAAAGAAACCTCTTAAGAAACAACTACATAAGACAATGTAAATATGAACGTACAATGGACGTGATTTCCTAACTTGAGGGCTTAAAATAACCCTACACGGGTTTGACATGCCGTTAAAATCAATAAATAATTATTATATATATATCCTGAGTTAAAATTGATTTTAAAGCTAATAAGTAATAATGATGGTAAAGGTTTTGTTTATTATCCCCAGTGCAAACAACATAATCAGCGTTTTCAATTTAACAAAGACAAATGCATTTCCCGTATACAATTTGCATACGGTTTTACCTTGAATATGGTACCAATAAAACAATCAAAACGGTGGCCTGACGAAGACAACAACAACAACAATAATAATAATCTTATTATAATGGAGATTGTGTGTTTTTCTGTCTGTAACCGAAACTATATTCCTACTCAAGTCACAATTCTCTTAGTTATTGACATCACATTCTCCATGATTTTATTTTTTATCTAAACCTCAATTATTAATAAAATTGTCTTTCATTATCAATACTGTTAACTATATCTACATACTAATAACATGCAATTGTATTTATATATACAACAAAATAGTGGTTTACAGTGTGAAGGGAAGGCTAATTTGCATATTAATATTAAAAAATCGAATTTAATAAATATGTGCTTAGTATTATTGATTTCTAACTGTTTGGTTTTATTTTAATGAATATAAGCAAAAATCTCTTCAATGAATCTTAAATGAAATCCATTAACAAGATAAAATAACTGTAATTTTATTCTTTACTTCCTCTTATAACTAAATACTTAAATTAGAAAAAATAACAATGAAAGACGAGGTGATGGAAGAGTAAGTTTTAGTTGTTCCATTTTTTTATTATACTCCCTCTGTTTCAAATCTTTTATTATAACCCCCCCCCCTCTGTTTCAAATCTTTTTATCTGTATTCTTATTTAGTTTCATTAGCCTTTCTAATTTAATACAATATTTTTATTACATTAAAACTTAAATACTTGCACCCGGAGGGTGCATATATTTGCTAGTAATAATAATAATAATATCCCAGCAAGGAGACCAGACCTAGTATTGATTAACACAAAAAGAGAACTTGTCAATCAGATCACAAGGTGATGATGAGGGAACATGAAAAGATAGACAAATACCTGAACCTTGTTAGAGAATTGAAAAAGCTGTGGAATATGATGGTCAAAGTGATACCAA
>CM042138.1:131956112-131983612 GCA_023376005.1 Doryteuthis pealeii | reverse complement strand
CACACCTCATGTTATATATATATATAAATGAAAGAATAGCCATAACCACACTAAAAAACAACAAATAACTATAATTCCAGCCGATAACGGAGTAGCACCACTATTATGGACACAAAAAATAGAGAGAGGAAGCAGAAGCACAACTAGACAATAGACACCAATACAAACCACTCCTAACAGATCCCACCAACGAATACAAACAAGAATTGATAAAGCTCATGAAAAATCTTAGCCCACTCACGCAAATCAGGACAAAGGCCCTCATACCAACAAACCCTACAACCGCTACATTCTACACGCGACCCAAAATACACAAACTACCCAAACTCATAGCACAACGTTCAACCAACCACACCACCTCAATAACGTACACGACATCGAACACCTCACAAAAGCCCCAGGAAGACCCATAATAGCAGCCAACTGGACCCTAACCGAATCCCTATCAGGATACATAGACAATATCCTCAATCCCCTACGACACAGAATCCCCACACACATCAAAGACACCACGCACTTCTTAAATGAAATACAAAAGATAGGTACACTCCCAGAGGGAACCATTCTGGCAACAATGGATGTTGCATCCCTATACACCAACATATCACATAACAAAGGGATTCAGGCATGTAGGGAATTCCTCACACACAACAAACTCCCCACAGACAAAATCAACGACATATGCCACATAATCCGCTTCATTCTAACATATAATAATTTTCAATTCAACAAAAAACACTACCTTCAAACCAGGGGCACGGCGATGGGTACGAAGATGGCACCGAGCTATGCAGACATATTCATGCACATACAAGAAACAAAACTACTCAAAGACTACCTCTAACCCCAACCTATTACTATAGATATATAGATGACATCTTCCTTATATGGACACATGGCCTCAACAGCCTCCTAGATTTCCATACACACTTCAACAGCTACCACCAATCCATAAAATTCTCGATAGAACACTCCACCAGCTCGATCCCTTTCCTAGATGTAACCACAAAATTAAGAAATAATACCATAACCACCACTCTTTACACAAAACCCACTGATAATCACACATTTCTAAACTACAACAGCAACCACCCCCATAGACTACAAAAATCGATAATCTACAGTGCATGCATAAGATTAAGACGCATATGTGAAGACCAACAAGAATACATGCAACACACAGTCAACCTAGCAAGCAAATTCCTAAATAGAGATTACCCCATGAAATTAATTAAAAAAAGCGTTCGACAAAGCATCATCTCTAAATAGACAGGAACTACTCAAATATAAACCACACCAAACTAATGACCGAATCCCATGGTATTTCACCACGGTCGACACATACACAAATTAACCAAGCTATTCACCGAACAATATAAAACCCTACAAACCGACCCCACAACAAAGTACGTCTTCACCCACCCACCCCCATCAACGCAAAAAACAACCACCCAACCTACGCAACATCCTCACTGCATCCATAAAACATCTACATAACACCGTACAGAAAGGTAACAAAAGATGCAACAAGCCTAGATGCCAAATTTGCAGTCATATACACACTGAAACCGAAATAAAAATAACCTACACGAACATAACAATCCACCCACCACACCTGACATGCGATAGCCCTAATATTGTATATTACATATACTGTACACAATGCATAAATATCGGATATGTGGGAGAAACATTTACACCTTTTAATATAAGATTGAATAACCACAAATCCACAATAAAACTCAAATCACCCCATAGCACGATAGCACCTCACTTTAACACTCCACCACACAACCTTACACACTTCAAATGTATCTTAATAGACCACGCATTTCCAACAACACAATCTCGAAAACAATCAGAAACCAACTGGATTTTAAAACTACGAACTTACGTGAAGGGACTAAACGCTCATATCGGAATACTCCGTTATTACAAATATTTTACAGACACGGCCGCTTTCAATAACAACAAAGACAAAGGATCCGTTCAACAGGAGCGACATTCGTCCTGGGAAGGGAATCTAACGATCCCGAAATTTTATGATAATAAATAAATAATAAAAAATAAGAGAATTCTGTACTCCACAACATCGAGTTCCTTCATTTATTTTTTTATATTGTTTTTAATGCTTCATAATAACGCCCAACTTCACATAAAAAAGACACACACACACACACATACATATAATATATATATATATATTAATTTTTCAATTCAACAAAAACACTACCTACAAACCAGGGGCACGGCAATGGGTACGAAGATGGCACCGAGCTATGCAGACATATTCATGCACACACTAGAAACAAAACTACTCAAAGACTACCCTCTAACCCCAATCTATTACTATAGATATATAGATAACACTTCCTTATGTGGACACATGTCCTCAAACAGCCGTCTTGATTTCCATACACACTTCAACAGCTACCACCAATCCATAAAATTTATATATATATTATATATATATATATATATATATTATATATATATATATATATATATATACCAAGCTTAATTGATACTCTTTCCGGATTTTGCCTCAATTGCTTACAAGCCACGGCCTCGGGAAATCCACGGTTTTAGGCCCGCCTGACATTGTCCTGATCATCGAGTTTCTTTCAAACCCAAGTGAAATTTCTTGAACCATATCGTTACTGTATTATGATCAGCTGTGCATATCTTTCGTAAAACAAATATTTTAGGTTGCTTCATCGACGTTACGAACAAGTTTTAATTCCTAAAGCATAAATTCCCGACTATGACTTCGCTATCGTGTTTGCTTTCAAATCACAAACGGAGAGAAGTAATGCGCAAAATGTCAGCGATCAAATTACAACGATATTACAAACTACCGCAGGTAACTTCCAAGGCTTGGATTGCTTCGGTCACGTGATATACGTAAACAATACGTAAACGGGATATACGTAAACAAATAATATAAACGTGAAATACATAAACAAATAATATAGACGTGATATACGTAAACAAAAAATAAGTAAAGTAAAATCGTCGGGGTGGCCTAATGTCGGTATCAGCCAATCAGCGAAGGAGTCTATCCCCTTTTTACTATCGCTAGATCAAGGAGATTGTTTTTAGCGTCTGAAGTGGAGCGCCACACCTACCATCAGCTCCTTACTTTACCGCACAGATCCCTGTGCTACTCATGCACTGAGTTGGCGAGGGCCGATATCGAACTAGGTACCTTGTGGTTTCTAGCCGAATGCTCTACCGACTGAGACGTAAACAATACGTTAACGTGATATACGTAAACAAATATTACAAACGTTTGACTCACTCTAGTAAAAGCAAACGTTACCTTAATCTGACAAAAATATTTATTAAAAAAAGATACAACCGTTTGAGGGATTTTAAAATCATCTAGGTGTTGCAGATAGACCAGTTCACATAACTAGTTAGTAATATCTCATCTATAGAAATAGATGCCAATATACGCATAGGAATGTCAAAGACTGCCAAAGACAGAATTTCGATCATAGGGAATTCTATTATTCCTGATAAGATAAAGCAAGAATTCTTCCAAGCTTTAGCCGAGTCGGTGCCACTGAATAGCCGCACCACTTTGATTCTAACGAAACACTTAGAGAAAACGCTAGATGGGAACTACGCAAGAATGCTACGTGCTGTTTGAAAAAAATGGAAGCAACACCCCTATAAAAAAGTAGCTGTATCGTCACTTACATCGAATGATACAAATTATCAACAACAACGAACAAGACATATTGAACTGTTGGAGAGTAAAGACGAACACATAAGTGATGTTCTCCTGTAGACACTTACACACGGACACGCCAGTGCGGGACAATCAGAACTGACATAACTTGATCATCTCTTTTCGGATACTAGATGCCGTGTGAAGGACCTGCCAGAAACGATGACCGATTTGGACATGTAGGGTGAGAGAGTCACGAGGTTCCGTACAGTCAGCGCAACCTGATGATGATGATGATAGGAGGGTGATGATGATGATGTAAGGAGATCTGAATTTGAATTGATTCTGTCTTTTCAGAGAAGAAAGAATGCATGCTTTGAAAATCAGCATCTGAAATATCTACTTTTAATGTATTTAAAAAAAAAACGACTGTTGTAGATTCGTTTTGATGTCGGTACATTTGCATTAAACATCACGTAATCGCATAGACAGATTAGTAAGATCAATTAAATAAATGTGAGAGGGAATACTGACTATTGGTGGCATTAATTAAAAAAGAAAAGAAAAGAAAAGAAAAAGAGAAAAAGAAAAAAAGAAAGAAAAGGTAAATATATCCGAGATGGAGAGTAGAGAGAGCGACAATGCGCACATTGTTCTTGTGACTCATCGGAAGAATTTTGCTTCCCTCTCTGCGGTAGGTCTGTAGAAAATCTTTGGTATTTTCCAAATTACGCTCTGGGATTTTTGCGATGGGTGTTGGGTAGGACTGTCACCAACTCTTGTTATATTCAGTCGAAAAAATCCTCCCGAAAAAAAAAAAGAAAACGAAAAGCATAAGTAACACAGCGAAAGAAAAAGTACCATTTCTCGAAATCAAAGGGAAACTGTTGACATGTGGATTGTAAATAGAAGCGACAGTGACGTCGTGAGAAAAGCCCTTGTAAGAAAGACCGTCTTTAGAAACTCAGATACACTAAGAAGTTTCTAAGATAATGATAGACATCTTCCATTGTTATCAGGCACCACCCACAGTCAGGGTCTAGATTCTAATTGGTTCCAGAAATTCTTGTTGGCAAAATCCGTCAGAGAAGCCGTTTTCAAGACAAGCTGACTTCGCTTAATCGCAGGAACACAGAAAGGAAAGGAAAGGAAAGGGAATTTTAGACAAAATGAAGTTGGGGGAAAACGAGGCTGGAAATTAAGCAAGAATAAGCATAAGAAAAAAAGAATAAGGGAACAGAAGAAGAGAAATAGAAAATGAATACAAAAAGAAGTAGACAAATGAAGACAGATAATATAAAGTGTTAGCAAAAAGAAGAAATAAAATAGAAAGAAAAAAAATAGACAGAGATTTAAAAAAAATGAATTGTAACAGAAATAAATACTGGCCTTTTGAAAGAAAGAAAAGAAAGAAAGAAGTAAAAAAGAAAGAAAGAAAGAAAAGAATAAGACAAAAAAGGAAAAAAAGAAAGCACTAAAAAGCAAACAGAAAGAAAGAAAGAAAGAAAGAAATAATAAAACATAAAAAAGAAAAGCAAAAAAGGACTAAAGAAAGGATAGATATCGAGAGAAAGGAAAAAGGAAGAAAGAAAGACATAGAGAGAGAGGGAAAGAGAGAAAGAAAGACAGAAATGTTAAGACCAAAAAAAACGTTAAAAGTGCAAGAAGGATACGATAATACATACATACATACATGCATACAGAAAGAAAGAAAGAAAGAAAGAAAGAAAGAAACCGACAAACAAACATACAAACAAACAAACAAAGATGGCGCAAATTGAAAAAGGGAAAGCGCCAAAAACAACAGAACATATACAACTGAATAACAGGTAGAGAAATAAATAGAGAAATAGAGAAATAATACGTAAAAAGAAAAGAAAGTGCTAGGAACAGCAAAAAGAACGAAATAATTATTTCATACCAAGCGCTAAAAACAGTAAAAAGAAAGAAAGAAAAGAATAAAACATAAAAAGGATAAGCAAAAAAGAATGAAAGATAGGTTGAATATCGAAAGAAGAATAAAAGAAAGAAAGAAAGAAAATAAAGAAAGAAAAAAAGAAAGAAAAAAGAAAGAAAAAAAAGAAAGAAAAAAGAAAGAAATGATAATACAAACAAAAAGGACGAGAAGACACTAAAACAGCAAAGCAAAAGAAACACTATCCCAATGAAAGAAATAATAGATATCGGGAGAAAGAAAGAAAGAAAGAAAGAAAGAAAATAAGGAAGAAAGGAAGAAAGAAAGGAAAGAAAGATGAGGTAAAAAGGAAAGAAATATAAGTGCTAAAAACGGCAAAAGAAAGGAATAAAGAAAACAAGATTAAATGGGTAAAAATGGATTAAAAACATAAAATAAAGAAAGACAGAATATACATCCGGAGAAATTAATGAATAAATAAATATATACATCTGGAGTATACATCTGAATATACATCCGGAGAAATTAATGAATAAATAAATATATACATCTGGAGTATACATCTGAATATAAATCTGGAGAAATGAATGAATAAATAAATATATACATCTGGAGTATACATCTGAATATATATATGGAGAAATGAATGAATAAATAAATATATACATCTGGAGTATACATCTGAATATACATCTGGAGAAATGAATGAATTAAATAAATATATACATCTGGAGTATACATCTGAATATACATCTGGAGAAATGAATGAATAAATAAATATATACTCTGGAGTATAACATCTGAATATACATCTGGAGAAATGAATGAATAAATAAATATATACATCTGGAGTATACATCTGAATATACATCTGGAGAAATGAATGAAATAAATAAATATATACATCTGGAGTATACATCTGAATATATCTGGAGAAATGAATAAATAAATAAATATATACATCTGGAGTATACATCTGAATATACATCTGGAGAAATGAATGAATTAAATAAATATATACATCTGGAGTATACATCTGAATATATATCTGGAGAAATGAATGAATAAATAAATATATACATCTTGAGTATACATCTGAATATACATCTGGAGAAATGAATGAATTAAATAAATATATACATCTGGAGTATACATCTGAATATACATCTGGAGAAATGAATGAATAAATAAAGTAAAAGATTTTGAGAAATACAAAAACGATGATTTCAGAAAATCGTAAAAATAAGGTAAAAATACGAAAATGCTAAAGGGGTAAAACAAAAAGAAAGAACACCGTAAATATTCGTTCTATAATACGCACCTCTGTTTCCAGATTTAGGGGTTTGTAAGGGTAGGTTTAGCTTAGTTGGTAGAGCGTCCGACCGGTAGGTTCCTTGTTCGATACCGGCCCTCGCCAACTCAATGTATGAGTAGCACGGGGATCTGTGCGGTAACGTAATGAACTGATAGTAGAAGTGGCGCTTGAGCTCAGACGCTAAAAACAATCTTCTTGGTGTAGCGCTAGTGAAAAGGGAATAGACACCCTCGTTGTCTGGCTGATACCGACTTTAGCCCCCGTCCCGACGACTTACCTTTTTTTTAATTACACACAAGAACTAAAAGCCGATTTATTTTCCGGCTACCCACGTCGCCATATTCAGGACGGTATGCCTGAAAGTAAGTTACATCCATGGTCTAAACTAATTAATCTATAACAAACACTTTTGTTTTACGCCGCTAGAAAAAATAGCTACTAGTCACATGAATGTGAGTTTGTTAAAAGTTTTGTTTCACTTCGTTTGAGTTAATTCTAAAAAACAAGCTTGTTGCATTTTTGTGGTAAGATATCCATGTCTTGTAAATTTTGTATTCCAACTTAAATTTCATAAATTCTCATTTTTTTAGTCGATATGAACTGATACGATAAGACGTTGAGCATATGTTACATATAGTTTAAAATTTAGCGGCTGGAAATTTTAAATAATCACTGCGTTTTATATGCGAGATATTTGTCGAGAATTTCATAATACAAAGTCAACTCTGCATATTATGGACAGGTATGCAATGTACACGAACAATAAAAATGTGGAATGAAATAAATAAATGAGAAAATGATAATATAAACAGAGAAGTTTGGGTTGATTTCTTTGTTTAATGGCATATCAACTTTTCGTGGTTTATTTAATGCCTAGAACATCCTTGTAGAAGAATGGTAGTGTTACTATTTAACCCATAGCTGGGGGTGAGAGGGAGTTCGTATGTTTCCCAAGGGTATGAGACCGAAAGTCATCGTAATAGCGCAACTGGAGTTCGAATATCGCAGTCCGGCACATTACCTAGTACATCACGGGACTCTCCACTCGTACATCACGGGACTCCCCCCTAGTACACCATGGGACTCCCATTAGTACACCAGAGGACTCCCACGAGCACACCACGGGACTCCCCACTAGTACATCACGGGACTCCCCACTAGTACATCACGGACTCCCCACTAGTACACCACAGGACTCCCCACTAGTACACCAGAGGACTCCCCATGAATACACCGCGGGACTCCCCACTAGTACATCAGGGACTCCCTAAAGTACGGGACTCCCCACTATACATCAGGGGACTCCCCACTAGTACACCACGGGACTCCCCACTGGTACACCACGGGACTCTCCTCTAGTAAATCACGGGACTCCCCACGAGTACAACACGGGACTCCCCACTAGTACACCACGGGACTTCCTTCTAGAAAAATAGAGTAAACAAAAAAAAATACGTTAAAACCGGGCAGAAGACAAATGAAAACATGACAAAAAAGAGAGAGAAAAAAAGAAAAAACGAAAATGTAGTTGAATTTTCTTTTGAATAACTTTGAAGATTAACGTGCGTCTTATACACGAATAGAAAGAAAGAAAGAAAGAAAGAAAGAAAGAAAGAAAGAAAGAAAATACAGTTGAATTTTCTTTTGAAGCAATTTAAAGATTAAGAAATGTTTTGCACGGGGATTAAAAGGATTGAAATAACTTAAAAAACGACACCATGAGCCGAAATCTCATTTGAACATTTACCCTGTAGGTCCCAATAATCCCCGAATCCGACCCCCCAAACTTCACAAAAAAGAAAGAGATCAAGCACAAATCCCACCAAATTTAACTCCAGAGCGTAGACATCTTGTTTTTTATCACCTTATTAAAACAAAGGCTATTTTTCGCCGTATTTTATTATTTGTATCTGCGGTAGTCTCTGTTAGCCTGCAATGACATATTGTAAAATAGTGCTTCGCACGCAGTCAGAGGTTTATGGTCCAAATAATTGAAGTAAAATACTGACTGTGAAAATAGGAATAAACAGAAATGTATTTGCCCAGCTCCACCGACATTATATTTATTACAATGTCAATTTTTAAACGAAATTAAGCTGGTTTGAATTCAGAGTTTTCCTTTTCCTAAGCAACTCTAAATTATACAGTCTATCCTACTATTTACCCATAGCTCGGATAAATGAAAGGTATTCCTGATTTTCCCAAGGGATTTAGCGCAAAGTGAAACACAAACGGCAAAGTGGTTAAAGGCGTTGGTTTAAGACTGTTCTAAGTGTCTGCTATCTCTAGGCTGCACGGTCAATCTTGATCAAGGGCAACAATAACATAGAATAATAATTAACACAGCTTAACACCTGTAACCCTGCTATGGTTAGTGGAATGAGAACAGGATACCCACGTGAATTGAATGAAAGGTTAGGTTCAAAGTTCCGTGATGGCTCCCGATTACGACAAGAAGGTTCCCGAATTCGCAAAGAAGGTTCCCGAGTTCAACAAAGCTCCTGAGTCCGACAAGAAATACCTGAAAAAGGCCACAGGCGCATCGACCGAAAAGTTGTACTGATAACAATAAAGATGAGAACTATAGTCTGAATCAACGAGCCAACCGAGCGTGACCTTTGTCCATCCTTCGGCATTGGCTCGGTAGGGAGACCACGCCTGCGCTTTAAAGGTGTCTGCAAGAGGGACAGGAAGATATGCCACATCGACACCAAACACATGGGAGACTTGTGCAAAAAAGACGTGTGATTTTTTATAAATCCCTGAGAGAGCTCAATGCATAATAACTAAAAATAATAATTGTATACTGAGTAATATATAACTTTCAAAGAAAGAAAATCTTAACAAACCGTCATTTGACTATGATAAATTATTTCGACCAGAGACTGAATATGAGACTAGTCTCATCACATAGAAATTTAAAAACTATATATTATATATATATTATATTATATATATATATATATATATATATATATATATATATTTGGTATACCAAACTTGTTGGTAAATCCTTGCGGTGAGAAAAACCCAGCAAATAGTTTGATTGTAAAAATATACTACCAAACATCGACCGGGAAGAAAAACATTTTTGTAAAAAAGAAAAGACCAAGATAATCGTACCAACAAAAAATAATCTATTAGTACAATATTTTGGCCAAAAGAAAAAACAATTTATATGCATATATATATATATACGATATATATATTCATACAAACCCACCAGGAGACTAAAGCTAATAAGTAAAAAGTGCTCAATACCTAAGTAGAGCAAATAATTATAGATAAATCTAATGAGTCAGACGAACCTACTAAAAGTTTCGCTTAATGCTCTTCAGGGTTAAGATCTGACTTAGACTGAAGAGCATTAAACGAAACTTTTAGTAGGTTCGTCTGACTCATTAGATTTATCTTTATATATATATATATATATATATATATATAGTTTTGTAATTTCTATCTGATGAGACTATATATATATATATATATATATATATATATATACTTTTAAACTCACTTATAAAAGGCAAATAACTGAGCTTCCATACTAACTTGCACAGGTATCCGTGAATGCCCATTTGTTGTTTTTATCTCCGCGTCAATCTCTTTTGAATGACACTCAAACACGCCGAAATCGCCACAACAGTCAAGCCGAGGCAGATATCATACACCATGATATCGCCCAAACAAGTAAACCTCCACTCGTTTAGAGAAGTTGACGATAAAATGTCTCGGTACACCCTTTGATCTCTTTCCCGACCCTAGAACCTTGACTCAAAAAACAAAAAAAACAAAAACAACAACAAAAAATAAAAAAACAAGAAAGAAAAAAAAATAAAGAAAAACAACCTTACCAAACAATTACAATTATCCTCTCTTTATTTAAATTACCCGTCAAGCTATCTTTACCAACGAGAGAGACCTGAGATTTTGACTCGGTTGTAAATCTCTCCCTTTGCGTACTCTTGGCCCGACTGTCAACAGTTTGCCTTTATTGCTGGGATATATCTTGTAAGATCTGATAAAACAACGACTTTTCTTTTTTCTTTCATCTCGTCCTTTTTGTGGTTGTTTTTAATTGGTGAGAACAAATGAGAATTTTATTTTATCTTTGTCTGTTTTATTTTGTAAGAATTACTCATTTATTTATTTCATAACTTGAACATGTATCTTAAGAATCCAAATAATTTCACTGTAACTATTATTACGATATTATTGACCCCCACCCCAATCGGGGAGCACAAGCCTACCAGGGGGCGTTCTAAGTGTAGATTTTATATACTTTCTATGATTTCTACTTTATAAAATTGGTATATAGCAGACTTTCGTGGCCATATATTCTGGTGAGTGTCACATATTCGGGGTTGGGAGCATGGGATGCTAACCATGACCTGGCCAGGCATACAGTGTTTTCATCACTGGTCCCCTAACGTAGTTTAGGTCGAGGGGTGCTTCTCATGTAATGTGTATTGATTAGAAATAATCAAGTCGAGCCCATTTGGTAATTTATGAGGAAGTGCGTCCCGGTCTCCCGCCTCAAAAACCGCTACCCGGTGACTATCAAAATAACAACCCCAGCTCGTCGCAATTCTTGTTTATTTATCGTAATTTGTCGTAATTCTTGTTTAGATATGAAGATGGATATATAGTTTGGAATAGACTGAGATAGATAGATAGATAGATAAACAAACAAAATAATATAGATAGATATGAACAAATGGAGATAGATAGATAGATATTTTCGACAAGTAAATGTATTGGGGGGTCGCTTCTTTTTTTGTTGTAATTCTTGTTTATTTAAACTAAAAACAAGACATTAAACAAACATGAATAAAAAAATCTTAGTATTTAAAGTAATATAGATAAATATGAACAAATTGAGATAGATAGATAGATAGATGGGTAGTTTTGAATAGACTGAGCTTGGTCGTTATTTTAATAGTCACCGGGCAACAACTCTTGAGGCTAGAGACCGGGACACACTTCCTCATAAATTACCACCCATTCTTCTCCCTGACTACAAATGGTTTGAATTCAGTGTTTACCTTTTTCTAAACCGGTTTCCATGCCAAAGTTAGCGAGCCCATCTGGCCTACTAAGGAGAATATTTCATATCTTTCCCAAAAGTAGTAGCATTATGTGAAAGGCAAACACACTTGTTCAGGATTTGAACTGGAGTGGCTAAATCCACTTCCCACAACGATAATAGTTACGCAACGATTGGCCCCAGTATATTACGAATGATAAAATGTAAGTCTTCGTATACTGAAAATTATTACCATTAACTGATTTTAACGGCGTGTCAACCCGTCTAGAGTTATTCCAAGTGTGGTAGTTAAGGAATCGTGTTTATTGTACGTTCACATCAACGTTTTTGTGTAGTTATTTCTTAAAAGATTTTTTTCAAGATCCTATCCAATAATTTTAAGCAGATACATTGGACCTATAAATGGGAGCCTAACAGAAACCACCACTTCATCCCAGAGTGGACCTGGAGGTAACCCCAATGTGTTACATAATTATTAGATTCCTAATATTTATGTACAGTAGTGTAGAAACCAAAATGGCTGTTATAAGTTCAGCCGGCGGCCTTGAAGGATTGAATGACAAGGCTTGACCTCAGTCCTGATCCTTCCGGTGGATACCGTGAGAATCGGTAGAGAAGACCCTTTTCGGGTTTAGATTAGAAAGAGGATGTTTTAGTTAGATCGGCCAAAAACCACGACGGTGGTAAGTCGTGTTATGCGCGTGCCGACTCAATCTGCGCAGGTAGTCTGGTGGGGATTTTAGAATAAAATATGTTCTAAGTTAAATCGAAGTCTTGTGTTATTATCTAAAACCTACCAATGACACAGGGCTTCTGATAAAGAGAAATCCCCAATGTAAGACCAGACACGAAGTCCACAAGACGAAGTCCAGACGCCAGAAGAGAAGCTAGAAGAGACGCTAGAAGAACAATAATAGAAGTAAGAAAGCAAGGAAAGAGAGAATACAACAAATGAACGGCTATTCAACACTCTCCAAACAGTGACACAATATCCTTAGTAGAGTTTAGGATATTGTGTATATTGAAGGCTTATTTTATAGGTTTTTTCCTTGGACTTTTTTTTATATGACATCAAGCAATCCTATCTAATAAAAATTATTTGCCACCATATATTTGACCCATAGTTGCAAGAATGATCTCAGGTGATTTGACATTACCACTTCCAAGTGGGAAAATTTGGCCCAGAACCGTCCACGGTGGCAACAGGCTCTCCGTAGCGGACTGTTCCTGTCTGAAGCCACCATAAAGCCAAGAAGTCCAGAAGAAAGCGGCGGCAACAAAGCACCGACACATAAATATCTTCAGGGACATTCGTATTCTAAGATATGTTTTTCCTAAAACTACTAACAATTTCACTGCCAATTTATTCAATCAAATACAAGAATCATATACTACTATACAATGAGTGCGTTCCATCGTCGTTTAATGGGTAGAAAGCTACTCACGCAAATCCATGTGTTGGGGAGCCCCACGGTGGTGTTCTGGTTAGCAAAGTTGTCTTGCAGATCCATTATTTGCCTTGTGTCGCAGCCCACTCGAGACACCCTTAGGGAATCCCACTGTGGTGCAGCGGTTAGCAAACTCGTCTCGCAGATGCATTGTTGCTGAGTAGTAAGTTACATAATCGCTGGATGTTCTCTATTTGCGACTATGTGTCACATCACAAACGAGGCGAATAGGGGGGATAAATACCTTCTAAACTTGGCAAATTGCTTGGGTAAATCTATGCATGTATAAAGCAGTGTAGGTCTGGATGAGACTACTAATGTACAGCAATTAATAACAAAGTATATATATATATATATATATATATATATATATATATTTGGAGGATATGTGCTTAATTGAAGTCATACCTAATTTTGAAAATTAATTAGTTAATAATTAATGAATTTAGGCGGGTATATATGTTCAAATGTAAGGCTAAACAAATCGAGAAAATGTCAATCCCTGAATGTACATTTCGACCTATTAGGTCTCATAACCTTGCTGATGAGACCTAATAGGTCGAAATGTACATTCAGGGATTGACATTTTCTCGATTTGTTTAGCCTTACATTTGAACATATATACCCGCCTAAATTCATTAATTATTAACTAATTAATTTTCAAAATTAGGTATGACTTCAATTAAGCACGTATCCTCCAAAAAGTGTCGGCTTAAAGCCATATAAAAATAAACACATTTGTTTGTTTACTTAACCTCATATATATATATATATATATATATATATATATATATATATATATATATATACGTTAAATATCACTGTTTCTTGATTCTTGTGCAAAAATTATGAAGATTTGATTTATATACGGAGATATTTTTAAAAAATTGAATATACAGAGAAATAGCATTGAAATTCTACTTTAAAAGTTCAACATTGGTAAATGTCAAAAGTAAAGAAATCTATAGACCAGAGTTTCCTCCCACAAACCCAGGCGACGCTGGGTAGCCGCTTCTAATACTTACTAAGGTTTCCAGTGTTTGTTTCTCTTCAGCAATTTTTCAACCTTTCATCTATATAAGAGATTTTTAATCGACTGTTTTCTTCTACGATTCAAAAAGATCTTCCTTGAACCTTATTGTCCACTTCCTCCATTCACGTCATTGTTTTTATTATTACCCCACCCAACCACTAACCTCTTCAACAATCTGTATCCTTTTTTTTCTTTCTTTCTTTCTTTCTTTTTTTTTCTTTCTTTCACTTTTCTTGCTTTGATGTTCGTCTGATTCTCTTTCTTTCATATCTTCTTCATCTTTTTAAACGGTTTCCTTTAGATCAGCCTCATCCGTTATAGTTTTTGTTTATTTTATTTGTTGTTACTTTTTGTTTATTTTTTTATATTTTTGTATGTTTTCTTGGGTCATTTTTAATTATTCTCTTTACTCCTACACATCGACTTTACCACCGCAAGTTGTTTTCTTTCTCCTCCTTCTCTCTCCCTCCCCCTCCACCAAATCTCTTCACAACTTCCGTAGCATTCTTGACACTAAGAACGAAAGAAAGAAAGAAAGAAAGAAAGAGATAAAGAAAGAAAAAAAGAAAGAAGTCTGTCTTGTTTGAGGGCGCGACCTGTCGATTTCAGCTTATGTTAGAAGCTTTCTTAGTTTACTCAACATGAATGCTCTCCCGTTACTCACAGGCTTTTCTACGGTATCCCCTTACACAGTTATTTCCTATTTGTTTCAGATGTGTGCGTACGTATTTGTGTTATGAAGTTGCCAATGCGTAACGTTCATACGTGTGCGTGGAAGATATTTTGTAGATGTGTGTAAATACTGGACCGATTTGTGTATGTCAATATATGTACAGTAATATAACAAGCATTGCGCTAATACCAAACCTCGTGGTTTTTTTAGTATTATTTGGATTATTCGGACTGTTGTCCTCATCTTTATTGTTATCTGTACAACGTTTCGGTCGATGTGCCCTCCGGCCTTCTTCAGGTATTTTTTGTCGGACTCGGAAGCATTCTCGAATTCGGGAATCTTCTTTTCGAATTCGGGAACCTTCTTGTCGCAATCGGGAGCCATCACGGAACTTTGAACCTAGCCTTTCATTCAATCCACGAGGGTATCCTGTTCTCGTTCCATTGTCAGGCTTGGGAGCCTTCTCGAACTCGGGAACCTTCTTTTCGAACTGGGGATCTTTCTTTTCGAACTCGGGGACCTACTTGTCGTAATCGGGAGCAATCACGGAACTTGATATTCAATCCATAGAGGTGTCCGGTTTCCGTCTCGCTAACAATAGATGAGGTACTGGTGTTAAGCTGTATTAAGCTTGTGGTTTTTATCGATAAATATATCATTAAAATGAGAACAAAAAGCGCTTTAGCTAATGTAGATATTTACCCAACCCGTTCACCACGACGAGGATGTAGCACAACGTCGCAATGTATGGGGTATCCAGCTTAGATCAAACTCGCTCTTCAGGAATGGATCTGCGAGACTAGCTTGCTAACCATTAGACCACGATGGGACGCCTTGTTTACCCAAACCGTTTGCTATGTGTATGATGTGAAACAAGGTCGTATAGTATGGGACATCCATTGAGGATCTAACTCGCTTCTCAGTAGTAATGGATATATGATACTGTCTTGCTAACCATTACAACCACGATGAGACGCCCTATATATTCAACTCGTTCACCACGGGTAGGATGTGACGCAATGTCGCTAGTATCGGGCATCCCCCGAAGAACGAACTTCATATTGAGTAGTAATGGACCTACGAGAGTAGTTTGGTACGCATTTAACCACAATCAGACGGACACTTTTTTAGTTTATATATATAATATATATATATTATAATATATATATATATATATATATATATATATCAAGATACGAATGCATGAAATAAATATAAATGATTGAGTAATTGATTTTAATGGCATATCAACTTGACTAGGGTTATCTAATGCCAACAGATTCGGGAATCATTTTCATTGTGCATTCATATTTACATTTTGTGTGTATTTGTTTCTTAAATTATTTTCTGTATACGGTCTTATTGAATACGAAAAATTTAAAAAAAATCTACTTGATACATAGATTGTGCCCTAACAGGTACTACCACTCCGGCTCAGAGTGGATCTGGGAGTAATGTTAATGAAGGCATATACCGAATTGCACAGATTACAATAATCGGATCCTCACCATCAGATGAAGTTTCGTGTCATCCTAAGTATACCCTTCAGGGGTGTCTTTTCCTTATTCAGGGGATACTATCAGCGTTTTCTAAGCTTCGCCGAAAGTGCCTGAAGTATCTATGATGAAATCAATACTAAGTAAAAGCTATTAACCTTTTCTATGGCTAATGACATCATTTATAAATTCTGATTTAAAATTCCTTGTTTTACATTTTCTTAGAAAATCCTATAAACTTTCTTGTTTGTTTCATATTAAGAACTTATGACCGATAATTATCGGTTAAATCGAAATTCCACCATCGTATATCACCCCACCGAAAGAAAAATATAAAAAAATCAGGGAATTAACCGAATTTAATAAAATTTTAAGTGTTGATATATTAATGAATAAAAGATATAATGCACTGGTTATTTCATTTAAATTTTTTTTTACATTTTTCAGATCAGTTAACTTTAAACCAAGTATCTTTGAGAGTCTGTGTTAAGCCTCAAGGACACGTGGATAAAATTAACTGACCTGAAAAAAATGCAAGGGTTTTTTTTAAATAAAATAACTGGTGCATTATCTCATTTATTCATTAATATATCAACAGTGAAAATTTCATTAAATTAGGTTAATTTCCTGTTGTTGTTTTTTTTTTTTTTTGGGGGGGGCTTTCTTTTTCGGCGGGGTGACACACGATGGTGGAATTTAGGTCCCTTAATTTCGATTTATCCCAATTATCTTTTCATTGTTTAATTTGATAAGTTATGGCTATAAGCAATTTGATTTTTATTTGTTATTTTAATGCTTATCATCGTAGTTTTCATAGTCTGGCACTAAATATAAAACTACTTCGATTTCTGTAGCCTCTTGATAAAAGATAATTTATTTTATACAAAAAAAATTATCAGTCCAAATATTCCATGAAAATGCACTAAATCCATCAATCACAAAGACTGAAGGATAAATATTTCAGATCGAAAATTCGATGATAATTGTGTTACGCTCCGGATTTATTAACTCGCACTCATGTAGATATTAACGCAAAGACTCAGCTATGAGCTGGATGAGATCAATCTTAGAGTGAAGTGATACTGGCTTTGAATTCATAGTTTTCATTCTCCTCGAATGCTTGCCAAATCTAAATAAGCAAGCCTGTCTTTCTGCTGGAAGACCTAAAACGACAACCACCAAAGTTAATAGAAGACAGTAAATGATCGCGGAAAATGTTTCCATTGGCACCCAATTTACCATACTGATCCTAGTTGATAAAACTGGGCTACAAAAGAATTTGTAAATTGTTTAAGATTTTTCAAATGATTTCGAATAATGTTAAACCGCTGAATTTTAAAATGGCTCTCATTTCTCAGAATAAGGTTAGGTTTGTTAAGTTTCTGACCGCCATTCTTTCCAGTTAAAAAGGACTTAAAGTAAGTAAGTCCTGAACTATGGAATCCTTTGGCAAATGAATAAGTCCTGAGTTATGGAATCCTACGTAGTGTTAAAGGTCCAGCGATATGATCCTATGTTCCGTCGTCCACGAAGGTTGAAGGCAATTGAGTTTAGTTAAGATCCGAACAGCCTGTATAAATATTATAACAGCAGCAGAGTACTGCCAGTGATTGGCCAAGAAGTTGGTCACATGATTATCGCCGAGTCTATAAGTAGGAGCGGGCATCCAGCACACACCTTATATCAGAAAAAAGTCAACAAGGTTCTATACTTGATTTTTTAAAAGTTATTTTAAAAATCTGAACACTGAATTGATTACATTTTTGTGACATCATAGACTGATTTTTGTTAATATTTCTGATCAGAAATAAATTAAGAGGAAAATGTTTTCTAAACTATTCATTTACTGAAATTCTTCTAAAACTATTTATTTATTGAATGTCTTCTAAAATTATTAATTTATTGAATGTTACAAACCTCGATTGCTGTAAATTGAATAGTAGACATCAATACAGATAGTTACATGTAAATTGAATGATACATCATCATTGTTCAAAATTGAGGGTTTGAACTTCCGTTTCTTCAAACTTCAAGAATGTTCAGCAGCAGGGATGTATCTCCTCAGAGTACAACAGTAATTAGCCATTATTGTTACATAATCTATGCATAGATTATTGTCAACCCCCTGTATTTCTGAAGGGATGGCCCCTTTTCATATCGCGGGCGGGACTTTCCATGGAATATTACAGAAAGCCCGCAAAATACGTGAAGTCACGTAGGACCTGGTTGGCTCTCAGATTCAGCTTGGACGTCAGGCAGATAAGGTCTTTCTGCATTAGCTGAAGCTCACTGCACACGCGTGTTATGTTAGTTACATGAAATGTTTAGTTAAGTAAATAAAAGCTTATATAAATAATATGGTTTTGTGGTGGATGAAAGTCTTGGCAACAAGACTGATTAGAAGAAGAAATGAATTAAGTGCGACCGACCACCAAGACGAAGTCGAGATGCTAGATGATGAACGTAAGATACCAAAGATGAGCAGAAGAATAATAAAGTAAAAAAAAAGAGTATACAACATTATGACTGCACCCCAGCGCCTTGATATCTGGTATCCATGTCTTTTACGTCCTGATGGAATCACCACCCCGGCCGTCGCCCATTGATCCCAGATTCTCAGGAAAACCGATCCATCTGTGAGAAAAGTAATGCACTTTAATGATCATGTTGCATTCAAGATTCCTGAATGTAGTCAGAATATTGCTGAAAAATTCTGCGTCGTTTCCGCCTTGCTGTTGCTAAGAAAGTTCTTCACAGTCAGAACAAAAGCTTGCCATACTTCCAGTTCCACTTTCTTCATTGAGTTGCCAAAGTAAGGATCTCTGATGAACTGATTTGAGGACCGTCTATGATTCCAACTTTCAACTTTTCCATGGTCAATCTAGACCAAGTAAATGAAGCAGCCACCATTCTTGTCCAAAGTTTGGTGAAAAACAAACCGAGCTTGACGTGCACCAGAGAGTTGCATCTGACGTTCCATGCTCTGCAAGGCACTAGTTTCTATCGCACAGACCAGTCGTACTTCGTGTAATGCTGAGTACATTTCTTACTATAACACGATTACTGAAAGGTACTTGTTAACCCCAGATTGATGTCCCAACAAAATAATTAACCATCTGAAGATGTCAACACAAATAAACCACTCATGCTGATCATAACGAATTGTTTTTTCCAGCAAATACTTCACCGTTTTATACTTCTTCTTCAGTGTGGTCGAATGGGCGTGATTTACAGAAGCAAACTGGTAGCCGTTGTGTAGCAGAATACCTTTCAGCCATTGCTTGCTGCCAACAATGAATAGTCTTCAATCTTTGATTTGTACTGTGGCACTCAAAGGTTGTGCAAAAGATGTGCAATATCTGTAGAGTACACCAAGTCTTTCTCTTTAGATAAAAATTGTAGCGTAATTATTGTGGTCTACGTGCATTGAAAGAGGAAAAAGAAATAGGAGCAAAGAAAGGTTAAGGTTTGGAGGAGTGGGCACACAACGGGGTGCCAGTAACTTGAACCCCGGAAAGGGAATTGAAAAATAAAAACGGAAGTTCCGGGTGTTGACCGGAAGCGGAAATGTCGTAGTGACGAGTAACGAGCAAGAGAAAAATCGTTCTCTTTTTGCTTTTGGCCGTAGGAGGGGTCACACGGGCTCCTGGTCCCTAGTGTTGGGACAGCGATATTGAAGTTGATAACATGCTAAATGGTAGAGAATTTAAACGTACCCTCTCTCTTTCTCTCTGTCTTTGATTCTCTCCGAAACAGAGCCCACGACACGAGCCTGGAAATAAATACTAAGCCCCTTGTGACTATACAACTTACGTGTATGTTGTTCCTGACCTAACGGCTACTAACAACGACGAGTACTACTAAAACTAGAGTTTGCCCATACGACATATATCGTTCCGGAGTTTGCCACAAATACACTTTGGTACTGTGACCACACCGTTATACTACATAATCATGTTGTAGAAGCAAGTGATGCGAGCATTGTCATAGATAAGTATTTTTCTTTCAATCTAGATGCCAACAGTTCAGCAGAGGACTTTGACAAGCTTATATTTCAAAACTAGCTCATTTAGTTCGTTTTTTTAAGAAAAAGGATGTGCAGCATCGTCATTAAGAACCACTTCTTTTCTTCATCTTCTTGAACACTGGGGGGAATCTTTGTCACTTAATTCATTCTCTAAATAAAAGTACTGGAATTTCATCTAAAGGATGACGTACATATTGAAGATCAGGATACTTGAGTCTACTCCCGGTGCTTTCTGTTGATCCCATTTGCGTCAATAGTACAACAGTTTCAGTCACTGTCATGGTTTGTCATCTCTCTTCAAACCATAGGAATTCCGAACTTTTATACATGCTTTGCATATCATGTGTGGCATCCAAGTTTTATTCGGGTCAATTTTTATTCTTTAATACCAAAATAAAAATCACGAGAATGTTTTATGAAACTTGTAACTGGATTTATGTTAAAAACAATGGTGTATTCATTGCAGACGCAGTAGAATATGTCAGGCTTATTTTTGCAAACTTTTCAAAAGTTTGTTTATTTCAAAGAAAAAAAAGAATTGTGCATCATATAATGCGAAAATAATCGTACATGTTAATAAAAGTAAAAAGGTGAGGTGGTGCGCCACACCTACCATCAGCTCCTTACTTTACCGCACAGATACCTGTGCTACTCATATGCTGAGTTGGCGAGGACCGGAATCGAACTAGGAACCTTGTGGATTCTAGCCGAACGCTCTACCGACTGAGAAAAACAACTTATGGTCATAGTTTTAAAAAGTTCACAGTGATTTTGGGGTTCAGCTTATCAGAATTATTCCTAATCACAAAAAAAAATCAATAATTATGTTGTTGATCAGTGTAAGCTCTGCGTCAGATAAAAAACTTAGTTATTTTTAATAAATACATCTGAAGTAACATTAATTCATTGACCCCTAAAATACTATCGACCACCCCCAATTCACTATTTTACTTTTCTAAACCCCCCACCCGCAAATATCATATGGACTCTGGTGGATAATTTGTACCCCAGTTATAATCACTGGTGTTGCATAGTCCCCTGATAACTTCTATCATTTGTCTTCGTCTTCTTTAATTCTTCTAAATTCTATAAGCTGTCTGCTCCTTCGTATTGGGTTGGACATCTTCTTCACCGGTGTTTATATGCTTCTCTGTGTATCGTTGTTGTTCTTGTTATCATTTCGGAATACACGGAGACTTATTTTCTGTACACATTTTATCTAATTCCCCGTTAGTTTATTATCCAGATCATTATCGTGCACACCAGGAAAAATTAAGTTAAGTTAGCGTGAACATTGACTCAACGACGCCTGTTTACTGACTTTTCTCGCTTATGCAATCTTCCACTAGGTCTGAGGATCATAACCAGTAACCAGGTGTCGTTGACCCGATGTCCATGCTGCCTTAACTTACATATAAATACTTTCTCCATGAGATTGAGCACTGTTTACTAATAAATATAGCTCCAATATCATCTATAATATAATATATATTATATATATATATATGTGTGTGTGTGTGTGGTGTGTGTTGTGTGTGTGTGTGTGCATGCGTGTGTGTATATGTGTGCGCCCGCGCGTGTGCGTGTATACATATATAGAAAGGAAAGAAAAATTTAGTCATACAGACACAGATATATTATTATTATTATAGTTCGTAGTTTTTCACACCAGCATTAGCTGATGGTATTTCCCTGAAGTCTGAGGGACATCAAGTCTCCTCAGGTCTCCAGGATTCTTCTGAGTATTCTGGCAGATTGCAGCAGTGCAGTGTTCTGAATGGTTTCAATCCTTCCTCTGATTTCCAAACATTCCAGACCCTCATTATTATTATTATTATTATTATTATTATTATTATTATTATTATTATTATTAATAATAATAATAATAATAATAATAATAAGTACACAATAATGTGATTGCGATTGGTTTAAAATTTGGTCATTATTCATTATTTGAATATTATAACATTTTTGTTTTCGTCTATTGTTTTATTTCTGCCTTTTACTACTACTATACTACTACTACTACTACTATACTACTACTACTATTATTATTATTATTATTATTATATTTATTATTATACGTGTTGTTTTTGCTGTTGTTAATATTATTGTTGTTATTGTTGTTTGTTTTCCTTATCTGGATCAGCGTTGTTCGCTCTCTTTGATTCCATACAGTATGTTGCGCGTCCAGTCGCACTCCAGCCGGAAGGGGGAAATGTCGTCGCTCGTGCTAACTGATTGCACGCGATCCTTTATCCAGTAACCAAAATGGCAACCTCAGCGGAAGTTCTCAAAATACTGCGTGACATGGTGAAGAATTCGTGTTTGCGGATTTTTAATTCTTTAAATTCTTTCTTCTTCTTCATTTTTTTCACATTCTTCTCGGTTTGTTTAGACAGCTAGTTTTTTTTATTTGTTTTTTTTATTTCTTATTTTTTTTAACTTTTAAATTTTTTTCTCTGTCTGTTTATCTTTGTGTTTTCTTCATTGTTGTGGTCTGTTTGCTTGTGTTGGTGTGTCGCTTTGCGCATGCGGGGAAAAATATGTTTGTGTTGCTTTGTACGCATTTATTCCCGCGATTACTGGCTTGTTTGCTTGCGTGGGATTGTACAGTAAATATGTGTATGGTTTTTTTGTGTGGGTATGTGTAACAGACTGATGTTATTTTATACACCCGCATACACACACAAACACATACACATGTGCATATACATACATGTGCATACATACATACTTGTGTAAGCACACAGGCAACACAGGCAACACACACACACACACACACACACACACACACACACACTAGCACTCGCACTCACACATACACACACATACACACACACACACACACACACACACACACACAACATTATATATTTATATATATGTATATCTGTGTGTTTTACTAAATACTTATTCTGGCTGTTATCATTTAATTTTATAATTAAATACATTTCGTTAATATTAACTATTTCAATTAATTCAGCTGGTCTTTTTTAACTGAATGACATGATAAAGACTTTTCTTTGTCTATTAGGTCCCATCGTGGCGTTAATGTCAACATTGGTTACAACACAATAGCGATTTTCGATCCTCACTGAAGGGCCATAAACTAGCGACCATGTGTCACATCCTATTCGCAGCGAACGTGTTGAGTGAATATCTATTAATTGCTTCTCTAGAGTTGATTGGTTGGGTTTTACGGCATCTTAACCTTGTTGGGTTATTTTGCGATATGTTTTTGTTTTATTCATTCTTGATGGATATTCAAATTTCTTAAAATCTCCCTTTTTTATTTAACCAATATACGGACCCCTAACATGTACTACCTCTCCGGCTCAGGTGGACTTGGGAGTCATAACGATGAAGAGGTACTCTACATTTCACAGAAGTCTAGAATTGGAAATTTACTACTAGATGCAATTTAACCTCACACCATAATACAATTGTTTCCCTAACAACAGAGCCTAAACTTTTATATATATATTTTCTTTAAGGATTTAAAAATAAATATAACAATGAAATAAATTACGTTAAAAATAGCACAATTTCAAATGAAAAAAAAGAAAGACAAAAATGTAGCATTTTGACTGATAGAGATTTTAATTCATAAAATTCTTCCGTTTTAAAGACAGCAAAACAAATAATTTTTACCTGTGATTTTTCTTCCTAAAACAGTAGTAATTAGCATTGAGAAAATCGTCCATTACGCGTGTAGATATTTACCCAACCTATTGGCCACGAGTAGGAGACGACACATAGACAATTTCAATAGCAAAGGTTTAAATTCAGAGCTTTTCTTCTCCTAGACTGGTTGCTACAAGGTTTAAAAGCCCATTCTGTTCAACTATTTAATCAATGGCTCGAGAGAGAATTGTTGGATGCATACAATCGCCAGTGGTATTAGCGTTATATGAAATGTAAGCAGCCTCGTGCAGAATTTGAACTCGTTTTGTAGAGTCCGGTTCCTAAGAGGATAACCGTTACAACACGCTCCTTCACTTGTCAATCATCTCTATATGGTACAATATATGATTAACCTCAATATCCAGATAAAACATTAGGTTGTACTGACACTTAATCTTATTAAAAATGTTGATAATTTAATAGACACATTAAAATTATCTCTCTTTGTAAAATCATAAACAAATGGAGTTGTGCTAATATTTCTAAATAGTTGGATTGGATTTCATCAGTGGGCGATTTATTTTTTTAAAGTATCTGAACAGACAATTTGCTTGGTTTTGGTGGTTGAAAATAGAAACATTACGCTAGAACAAATATATTCTATTACAAACATACAAGACTATATTTAGTGATAATTTGTGGTTATGAATGTTTAATTTCAATAAAGAAATGCAATAATGTAACAGTTTATAAATGGACATTCGTAAAATTAGATCACATGCTCAATAGATTCAAGATTTGGTCTACAACGGCATTAAACAGTTCATTAAAGTTCATCTATATTATTGTTCCTTTCTTCTGTTCTTTTTTCTATCTATCTATCTATCTATCTATCTCTGATCATTATCCATCTAGCTCGCTAGCTTGCTCTCCCCTTTCTTAAATCATTTTGTATTCTTTCTTTTCCCCATCTAACTATCTATTTATCTATCTATCTATCCAGTTACTCTTATCTCAACCCTTCCTATCCTATTTACCGTTTATTATTTTCTTTCTTTCTTTTTTCTCATCCGTATACTTTTAATATCTCTTTCTTTCTCAACCACATCTTTTTAATGTTTGCTTGCTTCTATTTATCTATCTATCCCACTCAAGCGTTATCTATTTCTTTCTTTCTTTCTTTCTTTCTTTCTTTCTTTCTTTCTACTAACCCCAATTACTCTCTCACCTTATTCCTATCTATTTAATTCTAATTCATATGGAAATCGCGTTGTAAAGATTATGTACAGATTGAAATGTATGCATTCGTTTTTATTCTTTACGTCGTGTTGACCTGCCCATGAAATATCGTGTTGGGATTTTACTCTGGCAATCTTTACTTTCTCATTAGGTTTATTATTGCAACCATTTTTTAAATAATAGATAGACGGAATCTATTATAGAAATATCATCATCATCATCATCATCATCTTGTCGCGTTAGTAGCACAGATATCAATGACAATATCTCGCCAACAGTCCCTATCACTCATCGCCCTCGAGAGTTCCTCTGTGCAGCATCCAGTATCCGTGCAGAACTGTTCGATGTAGGTCTTTGCTGAAAGAGCTGACATTGACGTGCTCATGTGAAGATTTCCACAGGAGAACGTCACTCATGAGTTCGTCCAGGCTTCTCCAAAATTGTCCAGCATGTCTTGTTGTCTCACTCGATGGTTTGTGTGAATGGGGGCAAGTGTCCGTACAACCGCCTTTTTGTTGACCACGATTTTTTAAATATCGCACGCAATATTCTCTTTGCTTCGTTAGGGCCAAGTAGTGGAGGCTGTACAGTGGTACAGTAAAACGGTCGCAAGAAAAACCGTTTGTTCATCTAATTTCATTGACGGTTTAATGACTTCATGGATCATTCGAACGCATCTGTCATTGGATTATAATGTCACATGATCAGATGACACTAGTAAGTCTTGAATTATATAGAAACTTTAATTAGTCTGATAGAAAAAAGCCGATGCAAAATGGGTCGAGTTTTCCATCTCTGCTCAACTAATTGGTTATGAAATTCAATTGAAGCAATTGTAAATGATATATTAAAATGTATCTGAGTTTTGTTCTTCATTCCAGCGACACAATGAACGGAAAACGTTTGAACGGCAACCAAAATCAAAAATAAAGAGCCAAAATAGCAACGTAGTAACAAAAGTTGAAGAAGATGACTCATGTGTAAATCGCTCGGAATAATGACCCTACCGCAACACAGTCAAATATATAGTTTTTTGCAAAATTAGAAGTTTACTAGCAAACAATGACTCCAGTTACATTTTCTCCATTTTTATAGGATTAATTCTATTATTGCTACTTACGTTATATGTTAGCACTATATTCTTGCTTTTTTAACGCACAAACTTGTATTGTTCTTTATATTAAACGTGAAATAAAACAGTAGAAAGATGATCTTCATTTATTAACGTTCTTAAAATATTTATTTTTTTTAAGTTGGGCACTTTTGTTCGCTTTTTGTACGTCTCCTATAAGTTTATTTATTGTGGATTATAAATATTACAAGTTTTTTTCTAATGTAATAATTTTAGAAGTCTTGTTTGAAAATGGCAATAGGTTCTAGATCCATGTCGATTGATTATATTTATAGAATGTTTTTTTTAACGTTTTAGAACCCTGGATCCACTCATGGGCTCATGGGTACCCTATGTTCCTGGCTGAAACAAAAAATACTAAAAATATAAAATGTGTTTAGTCTTTTTTTCAACCTGAATAGCAGTATTGTTGTTAAAGCACAGACGTATGTTACAATGTGAAAAGTGGATTCTCTGACTGAATTTCAGAACTGCCTGCATACTAACCCTTGTAAAAAAGTATAGTATTAAGACAGAGCGAGAGGGTGTTCACCTATTTTACTTTTTGATTTAAAAGTAAATAAATAATAACAAATAAGACGCAAAACATGTTTTATTTTATAGCTGGCACATTCTAGCTTCACAAAATATCATTATTCGTCTCAAGTTGCAACTGACAGCACGAATTCCTATGTCCCCCCACCCCCCTCCCATATTCTTTATCAGATTGAGGGAGACGAAATAATTTCATGGCGATATACGAGTGCATTAAAAGATCGTAAATCATGGGTAACAAAATGGTGGAGGTAACAAGGAGAATGAACCAAAAAGTGTCAACGGCACGCTTTACAAGATACTGGGTGGATGAACCTTTAGAGTCCAACACTATCTCT
>CM042138.1:131929267-131956012 GCA_023376005.1 Doryteuthis pealeii | reverse complement strand
TCAAGCAAGAACACTGTCCAACGGAGATCCCTTGTGTAAGCAGAACGCGATCCTAAGTGACGAAAGTTTTGTTGCTACTTGGTGTTCCTTAATGTTGGGTATGAGACTTCAGTTTTCCTTGATGTTCTTTAGTGTGCAGGTCCGCTCGTCAATGTCGAATAAAGTGCAAATCAACGGCTGTCAATATCAGTGATTAAATAGTTAACTAACCACTTATTCGGGCTGTTGGTTGGCTGGTGTTTAAACCACGTAACCTCGCTTAGTCTATAAATTTAAACGGTGGATTGCAGGACGCCTTATATATAAAGAATAATCCAACATTTATTTAAAAAATTTTAATTAAAAAAACATTCCAACATTTGTGTGCCTTATGTTGACATAACCCCTTCGCACGAGCAGGATGTGATACGAGGTCAATATCTTAAGCGTAGTTTGATAGATTTGAATTTAGAATTTTCCTTCTCCTAGACTAGTTGCCTATATATAGGTTAAAGAGGTCCTGTCTGTCCAAGTATATGTCAATAACTAGAGGGAGTAGGTAGATACATACCATCTAAGTAGGTAGATACATAGCACTAAGTGAAATGCAAACAGCGTAGTCCAGGACTTGAACTCGCATCGACAATTCTATTTCCATTAAACCACGCGCTTCCATTAGTCTCATGTATAGGCTCTCGTGCCCCGACATGTAATGGTTACTCTCGTAGAAAATAGACACGGCGACAAATCTTGAAAATGGACACGGCAAGTTAAAATCTAGAACGAGGCTAGTTTCATTTCACATTGAGAAATGTATGCATTCAACTATTTGCCCTCCAACTATATCTATTAATAATGGAGATTCGCTTCCGGTTTTTGTCTGTAACAAAAATTACGTCACTGCTTACGTCACATTACCCAAAATCGTCATAACATAGAATTAATATACTCAAAATTTGAACATGCAATATTTGACAGTCCTCATTGTTTTTTAAAACAAGTTTAATAAATACATGACTGGTATTATATATCTATATATAGTTTGTTTATTTTAATACATTTAAAGTTTACATTTCAAATTGTTTTATTTTTTAATCTTTAATGAATTTGATGATTTTACTTACTTAGGGTACAAACTCGATGACATTGAATTTTTAACTCTCACTCCTCAGGCAATATGTTTCAAAAAACTATATATAGGGCGTTTTTTTTTATTTGTACTAGTCTAAATAATAATATAAACTGTGTTCTTTAACCTTGATATGGCAACTGGGTCTAGGAGAAGAAAAGCTCTGAATTCAAACCAAATAAACACCACTTGAAAATTGAACTTTTTTTTAATATCCTGCCGTGCGTAGAGGTTGGTAAATATATGTAGAGGCTCACATAGTGTAATGGTTATAGATGTAATAAATGGACACGTCGAAATGAGTTCAAATCTGGGACGAGGCTGATTGCATTCACAAAGCGCTAATACTCTTGGAAAGGTATGCATTCAGCTTTTGGTAAATAATAGGGAATACTCTGTTGCTTATCCATGGTATGGCAACCGGTCTAATTCAAACTTTTAAAACTCCGCTTGAAAATTTACTTGTATTTCATCATGCTCGTGTGGAGGGTTAGGTAAATAACATGAACATACGCACACATATAATCAGACACATATGCACGTGCACACACACGCGCACGCACACACACATATACATATGTATTCATATATTTGAATACCTTTGTACAGATATGAATTTATTTCGGCATATTTGCCTCTTTTAATCTGATACTTAATGATTTGATGATTTCATATACGTCTTATTGAAAGATGGGCTCACACTTATGGGCTGGTCTTTGCTTCTCCAGAAGTGTCCAGCTTATCTTGTTTATCTTAACAAAATGGATTGTAGCATAGAAAGTAAGTGGCCGTACTGCTGTGTTTTTGTGGGTGCTGCTTCCAGGATTTGTTCAAGACCGCACGCTGCATCCTTGTACTATTCTCATCCAGCGTTTTCACGTTAGAGTCAAGGTGGTGCACCCATACAGTAGCACTTCAACGGTTACAGCTTTGAAGAATTCTCGCTTTGTTTTATCAGAGAGATCGGATTTTACTGAAGTATAGAAATAGATTTTTATTGAGATAAAACAAACTATAGTTACATTTTTTTGGCGTTTGCCAGTTTGATTTTTTTCTTTGAAGATTTCATATCCGGTTTTATTATATGACTTTCTGATCTCAATGATTTTTCTTAAGATAAACAAAACATGCGGGACACTTCTGGAGAAGCAAAGACGAGCCCATAAGTGTGGTTATCATATGGTCACATACACATCAACATAACAGTGAGGGTCGGGCAGCAAAAAAACTGCATTGATCAGTTATGAGACAGGTGGTGAGCAAGAGACATGTGCTGTCACCACGACTAGATGATGATGACGATGATATATATATATATATATATATATATATATATATATATATATATATATATATATATATGTGTGTGTGTGTGTGTGTGTGTGTATTTAGCAGCATTTTTCATTTATGCATGTTGAATTAAACAAAAGACACATCTCCAGTTTAACAATTTTATTTGTGATTTTTCAAGTTTTCTGGCCAACGTTTAATATTGGTGGAATTCGTGGATTAGTCCACCAAAGTTCATGTCCCGAGTACTTTCGGCACTTCGAAGTGCCATCATCAGGGTGATGTGTTCCAGTTTTTAAAATTATATTGATGATATGGAGACGGGAAGGAGGAGAATTACTCGGACATGAACTTTGGTGGACTAATCCACGAATTCCACCCAAATATTAAAACGTTGGCCAGAAAACTTGAATAAATCACAAATAAAATTGTTAAACTGGAGATGTGTCTTTTGTTTAATTCAACATGCATAAATGAAAAAATGCTGCCTAAATACACACACACACACACACACACACACATATTATAATATATATATATATATATATATATATATATATATATATATATATATATATATCATCGTCATCATCATCTAGTCGTGGTGACAGCACATGTCTCTTGCTCACCACCTGTCTCATAACTGATCAATGCAGTTTTTTGCTGCCCGACCCTCACTGTTATGTTGATGTGTATGTGACCATATGATAACCACACTTATGGGCTCGTCTTTGCTTCTCCAGAAGTGTCCCGCATGTTTTGTTTATCTTAAGAAAAATCATTGAGATCAGAAAGTCATATAATAAAACCGGATATGAAATCTTCAAATTAGAAAAAAATCAAACTGGCAAACGCCAAAAAAATGTAACTATAGTTTGTTTTATCTCAATAAAATCTATTTCTATACTTCAGTAAAAATCCGATCTCTCTGATAAAACAAAGCGAGAATTCTTCAAAGCTGTAACCGTTGAAGTGCTACTGTATGGGTGCACCACCTTGACTCTAACGTGAAAACGCTGGATGAGAATAGTACAAGGATGCAGCGTGCGGTCTTGAACAAATCCTGGAAGCAGCACCCCACAAAAACACAGCAGTACGGCCACTTACTTTCTATGCTACAATCCATTTTGTTAAGATAAACAAGATAAGCTGGACACTTCTGGAGAAGCAAAGACCAGCCCATAAGTGTGAGCCCATCCTTTCAATAAGACCGTATATGAAATCATCAAATCATTAAGTATCAGATTAAAAGAGGCAAATATGCCGAAATAAATTCATATCTGTACAAAGGTATTCAAATATATGAATACATATGTATATGTGTGTGTGCGTGCGCGTGTGTGTGCACGTGCATATGTGTCTGATTATATGTGTGCGTATGTTCATGTATTTACCTAACCCCTCCACACGAGCATGATGAAATACAAGTAAATTTTCAAGCGGAGTTTTAAAAGTTTGAATTAGACCGGTTGCCATACCATGGATAAGCAACAGAGTATTCCCTATTATTTACCAAAAGCTGAATGCATACCTTTCCCAAGAGTATTAGCGCTTTGTGAAATGCAATCAGCCTCGTCCCAGATTTGAACTCATTTCGACGTGTCCATTTATTACATCTATAACCATTACACTATGTGAGCCTCTACATATATTTACCCAACCTCTACGCACGGGCAGGATATTAAAAAAAGTTCAATTTTCAAGTGGTGTTTATTTGGTTTGAATTCAGAGCTTTCTTCTCCTAGACCAGTTGCCATATCAAGGTTAAAGAACACAGTTTATATTATTATTTAGACTAGTACAAAATAAAAAAAACGCCCTATATATAGTTTTTTGAAACATATTGCCTGAGGAGTGAGAGTTAAAAATTCAATGTCATCGAGTTTGTACCCTAAGTAAGTAAAATCATCAAATTCATTAAAGGATTAAAAAATAAAACAATTTGAAATGTAAACTTTAAATATGTATTAAAATAAAACAAACTATATATAGATATATAATACCAGTCATGTATTTATTAAAACTTGTTTTAAAAAAAAACAATGAGGACTGTCAAATATTGCATGTTCAAATTTTGAGTATATTAATTCTATGTTATGACGATTTTGGGTAATGTGACGTAAGCAGTGACGTAATTTTTGTTACAGACAAAAACCGGAAGCGAATCTCCATTATTAATAGATATAGTTGGAGGGCAAATAGTTGAATGCATACATTTCTCAATGTGAAATGAAACTAGCCTCGTTCTAGATTTTAACTTGCCGTGTCCATTTTCAAGATTTGTCGCCGTGTCTATTTTCTACGAGAGTAACCATTACATGTCGGGGCACGAGAGCCTATACATGAGACTAATGGAAGCGCGTGGTTTAATGGAAATAGAATTGTCGATGCGAGTTCAAGTCCTGGACTACGCTGTTTGCATTTCACTTAGTGCTATGTATCTACCTACTTAGATGGTATGTATCTACCTACTCACCCTCTAGTTATTGACATATACTTGGACAGACAGGACTCTTTAACCTATATAAGGCAACTAGTCTAGAGAAGGAAAATTCTAAATTCAAATCTATCAAACTACGCTTAAGATATTGACCTCGTATCACATCCTGCTCGTGCGAAGGGTTATGTCAACATAAGGCACACAAATGTTGGAATGTTTTTTAATTAAAATTTTTTAAATAAATGTTGGATTATTCTTTATATATAAGGCGTCCTGCAATCCACCGTTTAAATTTATAGACTAAGCGAGGTTACGTGGTTTAAACACCAGCCAACCAACAGCCCGAATAAGTGGTTAGTTAACTATTTAATCACTGATATTGACAGCCGTTGATTTGCACTTTATTCGACATTGACGAGCGGACCTGCAACACTAAAGAACATCAAGGAACAACTGAAGTCTCATACCCAACATTAAGGAACACCAAGTAGCAACCAAAACTTTCGTCACTTAGGATCGCGTTCTGCTTAACACAAGGATCTCCGTTGGACAGTGTTCTTGCTTGAAGCCCTAAGGATGGCCACAAAATCGTAAACAACTAAATAGTTATTTCCTAAGTTGTTTTTTGGCTTTTGAACTTTGGACTTTGGGCATTATCAGTTGCTACATACTTTTACTACCCTAACAATTATGTACAGTTAATGAGAAACCAAATGGCTGTTAGAAAATTACGGCCAGCAGGCTTCTTGAGTACGATGTCATGGAGGATTGAGTGACACGTGTTGAACTCATCTTGAAACTCTTTTCCGGTAAGATATCGTGAGAATCAGTAGAGAAATGAGAAAGAAGGCTTTAGATTAAAAGAGTTGTTTTAGTTCAGTATTGGCCAAACTACGATGAGAGCAAGTTGCGGTAGCGCGCTGCAGCAATCAATATACGCAGGTAGCTTGATGGGGATTTCGAAATAAAATATATTATAAAGAAAATCGACGTACTTGGGTTTATAGTTTATCCAAAAAACTACCAATGCGACCAAGGAGTCTTCTGATAGAAGGAGATATCACCCAATAGAAGACAAGACATGAAGTCCCCCAAATGGAAAGTTCCAGACGCAGACGGAGAACATTAAGAGACAAGAATATCAGAAGTAGAGCGAGTATATTACACAAGGTGTGTTATATTACAAAAGCGTATACATTGTCTGAAAAGAAAGGTATTATGAAACCAAAAGATTACTTCAGTGTTAAATGTAGGGATTCTGAACTTAAAGCTTCACGACTCGTTTTCATTTCCCTTGTACGTGTTTACGAAATGATTTAGTTTTTCTTTTCTTTCCTTGGAAACCGCTCCGGTAGGCAGAAGATCAATCTATGACACGTTTGCATTCTAATATGGAGTAAAATGAATTTTTATAAGATATTTTAGAGGTTAAGAATGTAAACTTTTCTCTTCGTGGTTTGTGTGAGTTCATTTGGGCGTTTTAATGACATATCTCCTCCCTCCCTCCATCCCTCTCTCTCTCGCTCTCTCTATAATTATATATATATATTAAATAATTATGTATGTTGTGTGTTTGATGTGTGTGTTGTGATACTCGTAGTTTGCTTATAGACAAGAGATGGAGAGAGAATGGAGTTCTTGGCCGATAAGTGCATTCCATTTTTATAAATTGCGTAACCTAAGCATTGGTTATGTAATGAAAGATGCCCAAGGCTAACTTGATGCAGTCTCGTAGTCCGAATACAAAATATAAGTTAGTAGCGGTGTATACTATTTCACTCGATTTCCAGGAAAAACTAATTGTGATTTAACTTTATCATCTTTGGGAATTATTCTACATTACAACAACGTACAGCCTTTCATAATGTTTTTTTTATTATAAGAGAAGGAACACTCGCTTTAGACGTGTTCGTGATGCTCCAATCTTGTTTATCTAACACGCTCCATCATATTAAAAACTTGCCGGTAAGCAAAGACTTATATATGTTTTTTGTATTAAAAAGGCAAAACAAACATATGGAAAATACGCTAAATTAATACAGTAAAAAAAAAAGAAATAAATAGTTCGTAAAATTTTGAAAACGAGATTCAACTATTAGGTTATTCTTTAAAGAGTTTGACTTCCTTCAACCATGTTGTGTCGAAACATTAGGTTACCAAATTGATTAAAAACAGTGTTTGCTAGTAACATTTAATCTTATTTAATGTAGGGGTTTGATTTGAGAAGTTGTTTACTTGATTGTTTTTTAGAGAGTTCATTGCCAGACATTTTCTGTTCCTTAGAAGACTATTGGTGGAAATTATAGGGACACTTATTAGGCTATAATAAATACTTTTAAAAGGGATACATTAACATTGTGTATGATTTAATGCCAAACCTATTCGTTTTAGAAAACACGTTCGTATTACTTTGCCCTAAACCGCTCACCCGGCGGCTCTCCCAAATAAGTAACAAAAACCTATGGTAAGTTCATTACATTGAGCTGAAGATTCAGGAATTACAATATAATGGAACTTATTTAAGAATGTATTCTGACGGTGAATATGAATACGGAACTTTAAAATTCCCATAATACAGCTTAAAAAAATCCAGAGAAATTTAAGGTACACATGGGTAAAAATGTTGAGATAAAGCATAATTTTACCCGGGCAATTAGGGGTTTCATACTTTATCAAGTCTCAGATGTAATTCGGATAAGCATAAATTGAATTAACCAACTGATTTCTCTCAACATTAAAACAATTTAATTTAAAAACAAAAGTATTGACCTAAAAACTATTACTATACAAATAATTACGTCATACTAAACAATTCATTTCATTAGATACCACAGGGATTGATCAATATTTAACACACAAAACACAGACAAACTAAACAAAAACTTACAACTATTATTAGAGAAAAACGGACAGAGTACCCAATAGCCACCCCAATCATCAACTTATAATGAAAAGGTTCATAATTTTTAACTCCATCACCAGGTAATGTTCGCTTTCAAATTCCTCTAAAATAAACGAAAGCACATGATTTTTGCAATTATATTAAATCTGAGGGAGAATAAAATAAAATTTACAAAATTGAGTGATACATTTCGAACGAAATACTCTTATTTAAATAAGCATAAAAACTATTTTGTAAATAAAAAACTGTATTCTATTTAAATAAACCATCAATTGAATTTCTCCTTCTGATATAAGTAAAAAAATTATCATTTAAATATAAAAACGTCTTTTGTCTTTCTATTAAGTCCATCTTAAAAGTGTTGAAAATATATTCATACAATTCTGATTTAAAAAGTATTTATTTTAAAAAAAAAAATCTCTTGCTGCATTGAATTTTAATTTTATTACATGTACCAACCATCTATTTATTTGATTTATTTGTGAAGTTTTAACATCTCCATAAAGCTACTGATTAATCCATTGTTTAACAAAAATTTGAAAGTTTACCGGTCTGCAATGAGTTAAAATACTTCATTGTGTTCGATGATATTGTGGTGCTTTTATTACCTTGGCTCGAAAAACATCAACAGGTACGTAATACTATTATTGGCCTAAATTATAAACAACAGCGTTTGACAAGAAGTCAGAGATGACATTACTTAAATTACCTTTCTTCCTATTTTACGGAGCCAAATCAACAACAATGTTAACCAATTTATCCACATATTCACATTTTACATTGAAAGGCAAACCCATGAAAAACAATTTCTTTGCATTTTAGATATTATTAATAATCTTATTATTTTAGCTTTGAGATTATTTCAGTTCACCCAACCATTTTTTTAATCAAAATTTACCGTCCCAAATTAGTGCCCCGCGCCATGACAAAAAGCCATACAAGCAATTGTCATTGATCACGACACTAGCTCAAAAGTGACCACTGATTGAACTTTCTCCACCTAGGCCTAACACACCAATATAGCCGCCGACAGAAACTTATTCAGCACAGCTCTGATGACAAATGCGTACGATGCTGATCTTGGACAGAATGAGAGACAGAGAGAGAGGAGAGAGAGAGTAAAGAGAGAAGAAAGAGAGAAGGAGAATGGAATTTATGCTTCGGGCGCGCTTGATGAAGCTGCTGCTGCTGAGTGATGAGGAATATGATTATGATGATGATGATGTGAGTCAAGAAGTCTGGATTAGTTCCTAAATTTAGAGTCGACAGAATCTTTTGGTTAAGATACATCTAGAATCGAAGATGCTTGTTAATAATGGTTGAAATATAAACAAAGAAAATCTCGGAGAATAAACAGAAACTCAAGAGTAACCAAGCAAAGTTGGAAAAGATAAAAATCATCGTTCTGCAAGATAGTTGCCAGCAAAAGATTACAAAATAGAATTATACAAGGCACAAAGAAAAGACAAGAAACAAAGAAAAAAAAAAAAAAGACCCCCCCCCCCTAAAAAAAAAAAAAAAATACAACACTGGGAGAAAAAAATCTTCCGCAGTAGATCGTAATGTTTCCTGTCTCTGCTTGAATGTATAAGTGTTTTATTTGTCTTTTATCCGATTCCGCCTTCTTTCTGCGTATCTTGGCAGGTGCACGCTCATATTGACTTGACGGTTTGCTTGTTAAAAAGCTGGTGTTTTAGCTACGTGATATATATATATATATTTTGTTTTTACTTATTTGTTTGTTTTTTCTTATTGTTTTTTTTCTTCCAGTAAACTACTTTTTTCTATTTCTTTACTTTATCCTTTTTTATAAATACTTACTTATTTTCTTACATTTTGCACATTTTTGATTTATTATTTATATTTTTTTTTTTCATCTCTTCCTTTTTTTTTGACTTACCATTACTGCACATTTGCACCACAGTGAGAAATTGCGCTTAGGTGACCGATTATCACCGAGAGGCACTATCGAAAATTCCTCAATCCGGCGACAGGAATAGAATTGCCAATTAGAGTTCTTTCGTCTTTTGACACGGCTTTTGCATCGACCCAAGCCGAATGAGAGCTCGATTCTCGCTCAGCGCTGACCTCTTGTCTTTATATCATTTAACTCACCATGCCCCGTGTACGCATAACTTGTCTTTTTTCCCCTATCTTATCTCGTGTTACTTCATTAAATCTGACGACTATTTTCATAATTGAAGCTTAAATACTCTTTGCATATCTCTCTCTCTACTCTCTCCCTCTCTCTCCCTCTCACACACCACACACACCCACCACAAACACACACACACACACACCACACATATTTATAATATATATAACCTTCTTATTTTATTTCCTTCTTTATTTTCATCGTTTACATTATATATTGTCTCTTTTCTTGTGTTCCTTCTTGTAATGAATACCGATCTCAGATTGTAGATCATTACTATTATTTGATCCTTCCTAAGTTTAGTTTGGTTTGATATATGTTACAACACCACACACACTTATAATAATATATATATATATATATATATATATATATATATATTATATATATATTATTATTTACAACTCTTTTCACGTTATATTTCTTCTCTCTTTGTTTCTTCCTTTCTGAGCAATATTACGATCTCAGAATTTAGTATTCATTACTAGTGAGTCTCGATTTTTCCTAAGTTTAATTCGGTTTTTATACATATATAATATTATATATATTATAATATATAATATAATCAATCATTTATATATATATATATAATATATATATATATGTATGATAAAATAATATATTTATATATATATATATATTATATAATATATTATTTATATTATATATATAAATTTAACCTTCTATTTTCTTCTTACTTTCTTTTTTTCACTTTTTTCATTGTTTATTTTACAATCTTTCTCTCTTTCTTTTCGTTCTTGTAATGAAACCGATCTCAGAAAGTCAAAAATTCGGTAGAGTGTCTATATCAGTCAGAAAGCGAGGAAGTCTATCCTCTTTTCACAAGCACTAGGTTAGAAGAGATTGTTTTACACCTAGGTGAAGCACAACACCTGCATCAGCTCCCCACAGACCAAGCTGTACTACTCATGTGCCTGGAATTATCGAGCAATCCGTATATTGAAACCGTACGAACCTTGTGACTTTAGGCGGATGCTTTATTTACTATTTGTTAATAGAATATTTACCCTTCAAAACGACCATCATTGAATATTTCTTTATAAACAAGCTCTATTAAGATTGACTCGATGGGTTATGCTTCTTGATAGGAATTGCTATTGCGTTTTACGGCATAACAAACATTTTCGAGCTATTTTATCGTCCACGCTATGCACTATAGCTCCAGTGCCATTGCATAATTGTCACATAATTATAGTCCAACAATTAAGCAATTAATAAAAAACTAAAAAATGTTTATATAAAATAAACAATTTTTAAGATCAATATGCAAATTATCAGTCCCCTGCTCACTACTAATAAGCTTATTTGGCATTGATACATATAAAATGTATTGCCCATGTTATTGTATGATAAGAATAATGCTACCAAGTGAATTATTAATATACTATTTTTCCTAATAAAACTGATATTAAATAAAATAAATAAGGATTAAATCGTGAACGATAAACTAACTAAGAAATGGGATGTCGGGGTAGACGTAATTCGGTTACACGACAGACATAACACACTAAAGTCCAGCATTAATTAATTATAACTTATCATAGAGTTTTTTCACACCAGCGTTAAGCTGGAATGATATTTTCACAGGAGTCGAGTGACAACAAGTTCTCTCATAGTCTCCAGAATCTTCTGAGTATTAGCCGATTGCACGTCAATGCAGTATTCCTGAGATGGTTCTCAATTCTTCCTCATGCTCTTCCCAGCCCCCTTACTTTTACCAAAAACTTCACTTTGACCGTGTCAAGTAGCCCCGCTTTCAAAATTAGGTATTCCACTTTGTCCCCATTATTCCAATAAGCTTTCATTCTGGCACGTCCAACAGATATTCAATTCTCAGTATCTGCTGTTCTTAAATGGTTACCACTTAATTACACTGGTTTACAAAGAAATTGGATGCAAGCACAAAAATAGCTATTGTAACCTAATTTGTGTGCAGATTCAGAATTTAAATTCGTTTACTCATCACCTCTAGTTATTTTCCAGATATGCATACTTTACATTGATGTACACTACTGTACATAAAGGGTATATGCATTCAGGTTAATTTCTAATATTATGGGACTTATTCTTCCTTTTAGTTATTATGCAATATTAAAAGTGATAGCATTATTATATATATAGTTATATATCAAGACGGATTTGAGCAGTTAAGCGTAGCCAACACGTCTCAATCAACAACCAGTAGTGCTCTGGCAGTCAGCGCAGGAGGGTGTCGTCCCTCGCAGCACAGGAGGAAGGTGTCCCTCGACAATTGTGTTACACAATCTTTTGGGTATATATTTGCATTACAATTTCCAACGACGCACATTTTATTGCCTTACATATGATTTAATTTTACTTTGTTGAATGCTCTTGCGTAACATCCCGGAGGCAAAATACAGCAGATCATCCAAGAAAACACACTTCTAACTGTCTGCGGTACTATGAATTGTGTACATTTTGTCATCCAAGTATATTTATTCCGTCAATGTTCTTTATCTATCCTGTTTTATTTGTAATAAGCTGCTGCAACTGTTGAAATAAGCACGTATATACTCTGTATATACTAAAATGAGACTATTTAAAAGACAGAAAACTAGAGGTGATAGAGCAAAACTGTTTATAAATTTGAATTCAGCACACCCAAATTAGTAAAAAAAAAAACACCTATTCACATTCTTGCCTCAGACAAATTTTTTTTTTGTAAACCAGTGTAATTTAAATGACTTATCATTGCTAAACTTCGGTGATCAGCTAGTATGCAGTCTTTCAATTGTGTTTTTTATTGCCATCTTTTTCGTACTTTTATAAAGTATATTCAGCTGAATATTGGACTAACATTTTTATTTACAGATTTTCAATGACGTAAAATTTGCTACTGATTAGTCCTTTGTAATATCCATTTTTATTTCTGCTGGAAATGCTAAAATCCTGTCTCGTTAGTTAATATGAGAATTGCCTTTTTAAGGAAACTTCTTTGAAGAGTACCAAAATATATGAAACATACGTAGAAACATACAACAGTAAGTATATATATATATTATATATATATTATATATATATATATTTCTGTCATTTAAAAAAAAACATTTTGTTTACCTGATGAATGCTTTTAGCAGGAAACCATTGGTAGTATCGTTCCCAAATAAATGAATAAAAGCTAAAAGTTTTATTTGCCACTTCATTCAACTACATATATATATATATATATATATATATATATATATATATATATATATATATATAGATAGATAGATAGATAGATAGATAGATAGATTCCATAGGAAACTTTGGATACACTTAGTAGATGAGACACTAAAAGAACTGTATCCATTCTTCAATAGTCGTTAATCGTTAGCCGTTTTCATCTATAAAACGAACTTGATTTCAAGTAAAGACTTTTTCATACAGTCATTAAGTATATATATATAATATATATATATATATATATATATATATATATATGTGTGTGTGTGTGTGTGTGTGTGTGTGTGCGATTGTACATACGGTCGTGTTCCTCCAGGCAATATTCTTTTCGTACCTGTAGCAAATTCCTCTTCTCAGTAGACATATTAAAATCCCCTACGTTCCATTAACATAGTATTGACATAGAAAATTCAATAGATTTTTTAAAATAAACCTTTTATATTCTTTTTCTTTTTTTTTTTTTTTTTTTTTTTCTTTTTCCTTCTTAAAAGAAGGTGGCTTTCTTATTTTCAGATCCGGAATAATAATGATTGTAGCGCACAAAAAAACTCTTTTCAGAACCGAACTTCACGATATTCTGGTCCCAAACTATTTTCAACTCGAAAACGTCGAAACCATTCTGTATTCAAGTTTTCTGGACAGGAATTATATCTTATCAATTTTCCTGGAAACATGCAGAGGTTTAAAGTATTTTTTTTTTGTTTGTTTGTTCCTTTTTGTTAGGTGTCTTAGAAGAAAGTGGAATAACCGCCTTCCTAAATTTGGAGAACTGGATATGGGAAATGAAATATCACTTTCCCGTTTGAATGAGTCCATTGAATTTCTTTGAATGTTTAGTGTTTGCAGCGATTTAAGGCGCAGTCAGATTTAGTTGCTCACTGGAGAATGGATAGATTCCGAATGTCTATCGGTCAACTTATCTTTTTCTTTTCTCTGTCTGTCTCTGTCTGTCTCTGTCTCTCTCTGTCTCTGTCTCTGTCTCTCTGTTTCTTTCCCTCTCTTTCTCTCTCTCTCTCTCTCTCTCTCTCTCTCTCTCTATATATATTATATATATATATATATATATATATATATATATATATATATATATATTCTTTTCCGTGGAGAGTATGTAAGTGAGAAAAATTGAAGTGATTCCGACAATTCTGTTGAATGATAAATGAGAAAAAAGGTATGTTTGAAAATTTATTGAATTGCCGACACGTGTTTCGACCAAGAATTTGTCTTTGTATGCATAGTATCCTATTTAATATTATTTCAAAGACAATTTCGTGGTCGTAACACGTGTCGGCAATTCAATAAATTTTCATCCATCCAACATTTTCTTTCCGTTTATCTTTCAACTTAATTGTCGGATTCACTTTCATTTTGATCCCTTACATACTCTCCACGGAAAAGAAAATATAACACACACACACACACACACACACACACACACACATATATATATATATATATATATATATATATATATATATAGCCAATGGTCCGCACGAGTAAGATGTGAGACGATGTCAATTTCGTAAGCGGAGTTTAACGGATTTGAATTCAGAATCTTCCTTCTTCTAGGCTGGTTGCCTAACCAAGTGATCTTAACCCTAAGCCCACTCTGCCTTTCTAGTTACCCATAGCTGGAGGGAAGCATACCTTTCCTAATGGTATTAGCGCTATATAAAAAAAAGAGCCTTGTTCAGGAGTTGAACCCGGGTAGCTCAGTCACTTCCTACGATGTTAACCACTACACAATGAGGGCATACATGATCCTGATCAGTTTGCTTTGATTCAATTAAAGGCATCCTATCGTTGTGTAAGAGTTAGAAACCTAGTTACACAGATACATTACTACTGGAAAGCGAATTTGATCTTCGTTGAATACCCCACACTTGCAACCTTATGCCACACCCTATCCGTGCCGCCCGTGTATATATGTCACATGAATAAAGTGAAACGCTAGGGTTTGAACACCGATCACCAGTAAATGAAAATGTCAAACTTCCAGATAGTATAAATAGAGGTACAGTACTATTAGACTGAAGCACTTCAGTTATGGCTTGGCCGGTACACTCTGTTGTTTAAAGCGATTCTGTTATTGTTCTAAGTAAGTGTTATGTTACGGATAGTAACAATCTTTTTCGTTGTCTTATTTTATATTTAAAGTATTAATTTCGGTTGCAGTTAATTACAGATTCTTTTAGTAAGTTGTCTTTTTGTTCTTCTTTTTATGTACATCTGAGTATTAGAAAAGTATATCAAGGCAATCAACGTGAACTTATGTAGTATATTAAGAAAGATTGAAAAAAAACAGGTTTAAAATGAGTTAAGTGGTGAGTTTATTGTTCGACGCTGCAGTGTTTCGATCTATTAATTAGATCATCTTCAGGACATTTTTTGGTATATGGAAGGTAATAAGAAATTTTTTATCACAGAATAACGAAAAAAGCGAGTGATAGTCATTGTTTGTCAGTCTGTTTAAAATTTGAAGTTTGATAAAAGAACGCTGAAAAATAGACGGTTTGAAATATGACGTCAAATATTCTCTTTTATGGTGTGAGTATGGGACTGTGTAAGTGTGTGTATCGAAAAAAGCATTGTGCTTTTTTTAGGTGAGTGGTGGCGCGTGTGTGTATAAATCTTTTGCGATAAATGACAGCGAAACAAACGAACTTATATACGATCTTCTTATTGATAGGGTCATTGCGTAACGATTATTGTTTTAGGAAATGGAATCGTTGATTGGAATTCAAGTCTGGGACGAGGCTGTTTGCATTTTACTTCATACTAATGAACTTTGGAAAGGCATAAATCAATCTGTTCCCCAACTATGGGTAAAGGGTAGGACAGACTGGGTTCAGTATGCCTGTTAAGAGAAAAATGTGATAAAAAAGTGATCTTTTTTACATCCCGCTCGTGTGGAAGAAGCTGGGTAAATACATACACAGTGATGCTGATAGCTTATAGATTTAGTGCGTCCTGGGTCGAGAACATATTTGCTTTGAATGAGTCTCCAGGAAAATGTATGGGTCCCAACCAAAGCCGTCTAACTCCCACCTTCTAACCTATCCTGTGTAATTCGTTTTTAAGAAACTATTGAAATATATTTGCAGTTAGCTTGGAATTGCGAGGGGAAAAGAGAAACACTGGGGCGCATGGATACAATTTTACTGCGTCCTTTAGATTTTTTCAGTCAAGGACGCAGGATGTGTACTATTAGCATCTCTGCTCATATGCTACAGACACAAGACCAACTTCAGGACAAGGTAGACCAGAATATATCACCGAGAGAATAGACTCATATAAGAGATACCAGTTATCCTTAATTTCCCTCTCCATCAGACTGGTAGGTCTCTCTACTCTATATAAAGAAAATACATTTATATTGTTGATCATTGTTACTAGAAGATCCTGTAGATATACCACAGTATGAAAATTTAAGCATTACAACGTTTGATATGTTCACTTAAGAGCTATTAGAAAAACAGTTCAATATGTAAAAAGTAAAATAATCTTGATTTAACTCTCTCACTCCATATTTGTTTATTGCTTTCCTTTTTGTCATTATGTTTGATTAAAACAGATTAGCGTAATCACTTCAACGCTCTCACCCCCTATCTATATATTTCCCTTACTCTCTTTCTTTCTTTCTTTCTTTCTTTCTTTCTTATATTTTTCTGTGTCATTTTCGTTCCCTTTTTTTTCTTTCTAATAAAAATAGAATGGTTCCTCATTTAACTTAGGTGACGACACTCATAATATATTGGCGGATAAGCAACACCAGATTACCAGGATTTACATTTTTGTATTTCATCTTGAACGATTTGGACGGTCTCATTTTTAACCAGAGGGTGTTGAAAGATGATGACAATTGAAAAATACCAGTATCAATATATAGATTTGTTGTTTCTAGGTTTGTAATAACTGCTAGACTTACAGAATACAGAAAATACAGAAATATCTATTTACAGATAGATATGGTTCTATTTATTCGTATTGTTGCATACTGGCCTCGAATTCACGCCGCTAAATTCGTGTATGTTAGTAGCGGATATCGTCACTAACCCAAAAGCGATGTATGGTACTGAACTTCAATAACAACAGATACGCGTATACAAAAGATGACTCTTCTTTATTTTCTTCGGTGTGTGGTAGGTGAGTGGCGGGCATGGGAAAATGACACTACGACTACTTATGTGCGGTGGAAGGTGGTGGGCGAGCCTCACTGCTCGCTAGCAGCGCCCGACCGTATCGACGGTCCGACACCTTGTGCTTTCTTCGCCGTCTCTCGGGTCTCTTCCGTGGGGTCTGTCCGGGTCTGCTTAAGTACCAACGACCGCCCACACATTCCTTTGTTCCTTGACCGGAAGTCCTTTCCCTTTGTTCAAGTTAGCGTTTGTCCAGATGAGTCCTTTGTCACACCTCTTTTGTTATACTAAGATTTCTGTCTCGCCTATCTATTGTCTTCTCAGTTCAATTTTCCTTTGTCTTTTTGACTTCCCGCGCAAAACAAACAGTCAATCTGCAACAGTATTTCAAAATTTATTTTCCTTATTTTTACATGAACCATTAGACCGTATACCTGAGACTTTGAACTAAGTGCTATTTTACAATAAGCCATTTCGAGCCAACGAGAATTACCACATATACTAATAACAAAAGCGAAAATTCAGCTTTTATTTCAATTGAATGGAGACGATAAGAATGCAGTGCTAATTTGGGATGCAATTTACGTACCAACGGGATTTACAAAAGTCAAATTTTGTTCTAGTATGTGATCTAAATATATCATTTGTTTATCATGACTTGAATAAAACTTTATATTTTTATACATTTATGTTAAAAATCCAAATTATACAAATTTGAAAATAATTTATCAAATTTATAAGCAAATTAAATATACATCAACCACAAAAATAATATCATTTAAAAGAAAATATAAAAATAAACAAATAAGGTTAGAGTAAAGTTTAGGAAGATCGCGAATCAAATTAATATTATCACACGCAGTTCGCATACAAAAGAAGTTGCGATAATGTCACGCTAAAAGCACCAATTCCAGCTAGATCACCGAAGTTAAGCAGGAATGTGCTTGTTCAAGACTTAGATGGGTGAATATTTAAGCAGTAGCAGGCACTATAAGCAACTTTATATCAAAATGACTTTTTCGGCATTAAATGACACCGAAAAGGTTGATAAACAGTAAACAATCAAATATAACAATGAAGCAACAACAAAAAATGTCTGGTCTCTAAATTCAAGTTTGAAGGAAAACTCTCATTTCAAACTAGCTTTACTCCACTTAAAAAGTGACGTTTTGTCACCAAACATATGCTATATTTCCTACGGAGGCGGGTGGTGTAATGGTTAGAGTTGATAGAAATAGACTTGTCGACCCGAGTTCGAATCCTGGACAAGGCTGTTTGCATTTTCACGTTGCGCTAATACACTTCGGAAAGGTATGAATCCAACTAATATCCCTCCAGCTATGGGTAAATAGTAGGACAGACTGGGTTCTTTAAACTTGACTAGGTAACCAGTCTAGGAGAAGTAAAACTCTGAATTCAAACCTGTTAAACTCCGCTTAAGAAATTGACCTTGTGTCGCATCCTTATCGTACAGGAGTTGGTATATATATATATATATATATATATATGAGAAGTGAAGGATTGAATAAATCCAACAAAATGTGGTTGAAAATAGAGGAAAAGGTGGATATAAAAACACAACTAAATTTGATTGATATTTCACCTCGTTATTTAGTTGAGGCTTCTACAGAATTTATTGAGACTGCTCTATACCACACACCTACCCCTCCCTTACCCAATTACCCTTTCAGTGTAAAAGCAGAATGTAAAAGTATTTGTCTCAATAAAGTCTTAAGAAGCCCCAACTAAACAACGAGGCGAAATATCAATTGAATTAAGTTGATATTGCAATACGAAGAATTTAAATTTTTGACTCTCAGCTTCTTTTTATCGTTAAGAACTGGATTTGAATTGTCATGTACAAAAAATTGAAAGAAAGAAATTACAATATATTTCTAATTCATCAAACAATTAAAAACTGAATTTAAAATTGTCCCCAAATACTATAATTATTTTCAAACTGGAGTTTCAATGAAACTTTTCGTAGACAACTATTTTCTATTTACAACAATGAAACTTGGATAAAGGTTATCATTATCTTCAAAATTCTTGGGCCATTCAAAAGAAGAAACATTTAAAAAAAAAAACTCCTGATTTCTTTTTAATTCAGCTTACGGAAATGATGAAAAATATGAACGAAAGAAAACAATGTTTACATCTTCGTACTGTTAAATCAACTGAAATTTAAAGTAACCAAAGAACAAGTTATGACTATCTGCAAAAATACTATGAAAAATGAAATATGTTTGAAATAGTTTTTTTTCTTAAAATATGTTAGGGGAAATATTTTTTACGAATTTTATGAAATCTGAAAAAAAAAAAAAAAAAAACAGATAAAAAATATTTTTATATATTTTTCTATAATATTAATAGTCTGAATAATTATAAGTTTCTATACAGGATTTTGTTTTAGTAAAAAAAAAAAACTGAATTCTGAATTCTACCTAAAAAAAAATGTCAATATTATGACATAAAATTATTTCAAAACACTCAAAAATTCGGGATTACATTTTAAAACATATTTTCAATATTAAAAAAAATCCCTTAAATAAACACTGTAATACATAAATTTTCAGTGATTTTTTAAATTTTATTTTTAGGAACATTTTTAGAAACAAAAATGTTCGTCCGATCATGGACCGGTACTTTTGCTAGTATATATATATATATATATATATATATATATATATATATATAATATATATGTGTGTGTGTGTGTGTGTGTGTGTGTGTGTGTGTTTTATCACATCTGAAGATCAACAAAAGCAGCCACACACCAAAAGCAGAGGCTCGCAGACTTTTTGTTTTCATTAATATTTGATTTTTCCCCTTAAAACAACGAAATATCTGATGAAGTTTTGTTAAAACAGACCGAAACACTGCAGCGTAGACTTATTAAACATCATTCGTTAAGGAAACCTGTGCTTTTTCAATTTTTACAATATTGCAGATTGTCGGATTTACTTCCAGTTTTTCTTCATATATATATATATATATATATAATATATATATTAATTTTTAATATTTTTTGTTTTTGTTTGAATTTATTTTTTTAAATTCTACTTTTTGTTTTTTTGTGATGTGCAATTTCAAAAGTGAATTGAGACCTATCTGATAAGACTGGATTTTGGGGAGCTATATTAAATCAACTTAGATTTATATAGGCCCCAACTTTGGTCGAAATAAATTTATTATGGAATTACGGTGTTGAGTTCTTCCTTCCTTTCTATGATAAATTTTGCTCTGTATATAATCTAAAAAGTTTACCATACTTTGAGCTCTCTTTAGTGATTTAAAGATTCGCTGTATTTATACATACTGGATCATACAATATTAATACAGTGTATCTTAGAAATCACATATAGAATCATCCCTTACTACCAAGTTTTGGATAAATCTCTTATATATATATATATATATATATATATATATATATATATATATATATATATATATATATATGAATAAGATATAATGAAAAAACAAACGATGTTTACAACTGAAATAGGCTCATCAGAAGAGAAAGTGTGCAAACCGTTTCGGGGCCAATTCTCTTGAAGGTTTTAAAAAGCAACACTCGGCCCATCCTCAACTAATATGAGGACCCTATTGCATTATAATGTATCAACCGCACGTGGGTCGGTCATCAACAAAAAACAAGACGGGAAAAAGACCGTTAGTAAAAACAGAAATATATATATACAATCTTTACTTCATCAAATATTCAGCAATTGTTGTTTTTTCACTTTTAAACTATTAAGTAAATTTTCTTACCATTTGTTCTTCATTCTTTCTTTCTTTCACTCTCACCGAGTTTTTACACTAAAAAAAATGTCATCTCTTCATTCAAAAGACTCTATTGATGATGCTAGCAGATCTGGCAGATTTCAAAACCTGGAATACGACATTCGCTCGACAGCCGAAACTATTCAGACAATAATTAAGCACTTTTGCGTTTAAAAAAAATCCCCGATTAAACAATCCCATAACATGGAAAACGAATTATGCAAAATGCCATTCGACTCCATCTTGACACCTCAACGAAAAACAGAAAAGAGAAATCCAGAATGAATTCAAATTCAAACACATTGCTTTTAATGTCATGATAAAATTCAAACGATTTTTCTTTACTCCCTTATCTCACAAGCGGTTTACCTCACGTTTGCATCATCGTCTTTCTGTTTTCCTCTTCTGAATGACATTGCTACGTGTTTTATTTATATTTTAACTTCTTTATGATCTCTTATTAATAGTGGAGATTCGCTCTCTTTTTATCTGTAACCAAAACTGCGTCACTGCTTACGTCACATTACCTAACATCGTCCTACCGTAGAATGAATATACTCGAAATTTGAGCATGCAATGTTAGACGGTCCTCATTGTTTTCAAAACAAGTTTTAATAAATACATGCGGGTATTATATATTCATATATAGTTTATTTTATTTTAATATATATTTAAAGTTATCAGAACTAAGTTTTCCATTTTAAATTGTTTTATTTTTTACTCATTTAATAAATTTGATAATTTACTTACTCATGGTACAAACACTTTGACATTGAATTTTTAACTACCACTCCCCGAATATCTTTCAAAATTATTTTTACATCACCCGGAGGGTGTCTTATTATTTTGCTAGTTTTAAAAATCTATTTATGCTGTTGCTTCAGGTCTCCAGGTTTTCTAATTTTATTTATCTCTATTAACTCCCACTTTCATTCAGTATATTATTTCCATGACAAATGTTTCTTTTATATTATTCATTGTTAACCTTTCCTTCTTTTTATAGATTTGTTTACCTTTAGGCGTCCCATCATGGTAAAATTGCTAGCAAGCGAATCACGCAGATTCATTACTAATGAATAGCGAGTTCGATCGTTGCTTGGTATGCGATCTATGTGTGATTAGATTGATTTAGTAGGAGATCTACCTAATCATAACCCGTATTTGCTTAATTTTAATTTATTCAAACTCTTTGCGACTTTAAGCCACTCACAACGACTCTCAGATCACTGCTAGTCCACTGTAAGCAAAGTACAAAATTGATAGTAAGTCCATTGTAATTGGGCAAGAAGAACCCAAATTACAATAATAATAGAACTTCATTTGAATAGAATGAGTTCTGAGGTGAATAGCTAGAACTTTGAAATATCCCATCATACAGGTAAAATATATTTTTAAAATCTGGTACAGTTCTGGGGAAATTTGGTAGACCAAAATTTAATAATCAATGGTATTAGTTTTGTTAACTAATTTTTGCTTGATATAATATTTAATTTGACTATAAATCTAATAATATAATAATTAAACTGTTGTTTTTTTTAATTTTTAGGCAGTAAATTGTTAGCCTGCTTTTTTTTCATTGTTTAACTTCATTTAAAATTTTAATTAACAACCTTTCTTTCTTTGTTGAACTTCGTTTTTAGTCTTTCTTTGTTAGAATGTATTTATATACGAGTGTAAGCAGTATTAGAAATTATTTAAAAAAGAAAAAAGAAAGTTTAAAATTGAAAAGTATAAAAAGGAATTGAAAGTAAGTAATAGAGACTATTACTTATTTTCAATTCATTTTTATACTTTTCAATTTTAAACTTTCTTTTTTATTTTTTTAAATAATTTTCAATACTGCTTATATTCTTTCAATTTAGAAATTTATGTTATTTTTTTTCCCTTCCTTATTTTCATCGACTATTTCCGTTGTTAAAATGTGTAAAATTATCATTTCTACTTCCCTTTTATTGTGTCTTTTGCATTCTCCTTATTCTCTTTCCTTTCTTTCCCTCACGTTTTATTTATTGCTCCACCTTAACTATTCCGTATTATTTCCTTATTCTCTTTTCTTTGTCAACTTTTGTTTTATTCTAGTTTAATCTTTGCACTTTTTTATTCCCTTATATTTGACTTAACTTTATATTTTATCTTTAAGTTCCTGAAGCATTTTCACAGTTTAATCATCTGTCGCTAATCAACATTGCCCTTAATGAAAGTGCCTTGTTTTTCGTTATTACGTGAGCACAGTTATTTTTTATTTGATGAAACAATTCATTTTCTGAGCTGATTCTCGGCTATGATTTATTACAACGCCGTATCTGTGTCTAATACAATGACATAAACAATTCTATTGAATATTCCTTTTAAGACGATCTAACTTTTGCTAGTGTCAAATCATCCACAGAATCTGCATTGGAGTGAGAAAAAAAAGTCAAAATTAATGACTTTTCAAAATATCGGTAGCTAATCTTAAATGTGATCAAATTAGGCTCCCAAGAAAGATGAAAGATAATGTATATATTCTCAGTATGCAATTCTCAGATTTACATTCATCTTTATATCCGATTATTTTATATAAAATTTTAGAATTCAAAAATAAAATGTATTTGCACAGATTCAACAATATATATATTACCAACTCCTCCGTACGAGGTTCAATTTCCTAAGTGGGTTTAACAGGTTTAATTAGAATTTTTCCTCGCCTAGATGATTTCCTATCAAGGTTAAAGCTCTATCCGCCCTATATTTTACCCATAGCGTGAAGGAATAGTTTTTTCATCCGTTCCCGGCTATTGTGTTACGTGACACGCAAACAGCCTTACCATTAGTTGTTCTTAGAGAGCTTTTTTCACACAATTTAATGTTATCAGGTATTCCTATCTAATACAAATCATTTGCACACAGTTTGTGTGGTTTCAAGTATGCTTATCTAAACTAATAATCTATGGTTTCAAGAAATTGTTTCTATTTAAGAATAGTAATTTATTTTTACACGGTTATTTGGTTCAAGTAACTAACAATATTCCTTAGTAAAGAAATGAACAGACAAACCTTTTTTTTAAACAGGCAATTCCATTGTTAATTGGACGGAAATTTTAAAGCACTGTAGTCATTTTCCTTTTAATGTGACACAGTACATTTTTTATATTGGGGTAAAAATATAAAGCAAGGATTAGGAGTGTTTTATAAAAGATTGCTATGAAAGAGATCGTTTTTCGATACATCAGGCTGGATAGGAAATTATGTTGGTTAACATTCTGTAGATTATCAATTATCCCGAAAATATTATTCACGGAGAAGGAATCAGATGATGTCACGATTTTCTGAACGAGACTCGAAACACACTTACCAAATCCTCCCAAGTTTTCTTTTCTTTTAAACAATCAATTCAAGGTTTTAGTATTTTTTCATCTTCTTTCAGGATGATATAGTGCATGTATATAATTTAATAGGCGAATATTGATACAGTGGCTAATCACAACATCTGAGATTGCAAATTCGCCAATTTCCTGGTTTTAACATTCTGTTTTAGCGTAACAGAGTTTCGAACGATTTCCAAAGTTTTTGTGAGATTATTTTCAGAAAAAAGGTGAGTTGCACATACAGTGTAATAGAAAGGATATTCAACTGATAAAAATGACTATATTATCAATCTATAAATCTCATTTTTATCACTTTGCCTCCACTCTCTCCACACAACAACACACACACACCACACACACACACAACACGCACACGCACACGCACACACAATTATATATATATATATACATTATCATGTGTGTGTGTTTGCTTGCTGTGCAAATATACAACGGAAATATTATATATGAACACTAGTAGTTCATTGATTCAAGATTCGTAAGGTACATACAATCATCAGGAAAAGCGAGACATTACTCAATCAATCAAATCAATATATTGATGTAAAGTCATGTGTTAGATCAAATGCCCTGACATTCTCACGTAAAACATAATTATAATGTATATATGTATGTATATATAATTTTATATATATATTTCTTTCATCATAGACAACAGTATTCTATTGAGATACGGATTTGCAGGGTATATTTCTCTGAAATACCAAAGATAAGCACATATATTGTTACGTATATATGTAACAAGATGGGATTAATGTATATCTTACAATGGAAATATACAGATCGGTTAATAAAGAGAAGAAAACATTACAATATTATAATATATATATTAATATAATTATATTAATATATATATTAGGGCATGAATGTGTTGGACAAAACAAAAAGTTAAATCATAAGACAATATTTTAGAATTATTGGGAAATTTTATCAGTGAACGCTACTGCAACATACTGCTTTGCACAATCAAATACACAGACAGACAGATGCGGCACAACATAAGCAAACAAACACACACTACTACATACATACAACACACACAACACACCACATTATAATTATTTATTAAGGTGTTCATAATTTGTTGAAGCATTGTGTTATATATTATTATTTGGTTGGGTATAATGTTAGCGAAGGCCATACAATGCAGTTTGGAATACAATAAAAAAATATACGAGTAGACAATGGTGTGTGTGTTGACCTGTATTTTTATTATTCATATACAGGTCAACACACACATTGTTTACCTATCTTTATTTTTTATTTTATTCCAAAGTGGCATTATGATGGCCTTTCTAAAATCTCACCTCCTAACCTATTATACATATATATATTATATCTTAAATTATTATCATTATAATGTAACAGAGAAATTATTTTGTGAAAAGAAAAAAGACCATATAAATACCATAGAGGTATCGTGATATAAGCACCTGGGATATTGGGTCCACGAGTTTCAGACCTACATTGTTTACTATTAGACTCCAGTATGTTTAAAAAAGTGGTTTTTTGAGAGAGCCGGTGGCCCAAATACCCCAGTGAAATGTCCATCATACGAACCAATGATTTAAGCCTTCTTTCACACACAACACACAACAAAACAACCACACAACAAACACACCACATATATATTAAATAAAAAATAATAAATAAAAAAGAAATATAATAATATAACATATGACAGTTTGTAGTAAAATGAAGCTGTGTAGTAATGTACATGCTTAAAAATGTCAAAGATTAATTATAAAAAATAAATATAAGAAAAAAATAATAAATACAAAAAAAAAAATATAGAAACATCATGACATGCAACAATAATAGCTGTAAGAATATATATATTATTTCTCAAAAAATAACAAAAGATGCAAATAAATAAAAACAAGAACTTCAATTTATATTTAATATTGAATAATGATATAATATAATAAATATAGAATCTTGTATCCTTTTTTTTTAACCTTTTTTTTTTCGTCACTCCAAAGACATTTCTGCCCCGACCTACCATTCATAAAACATCGCTCACTCCTCCCCCTATTACGTACTCGCACCCCGCCAATGCGAACCAAAAACATCACCCTTCCCTCAAATTCCAATCTTTGGCATCAGTTTCATACGCCTCGTCACCCACCGATCTCGCAACCACAACACAATCTAATTCCGCTTACTTCGGCCTCGTAGTTGTTAGTTCGAGTTCCTTAGGCAACACTATCTTACGAGGCTGTGTTTATGCCTTATATGTCACGACTATGCTTTTAGCCTTCTTTCTTTTTCATCAATGGTCGATAGTTTCTAGCCGTTCTTCTCTAAAAAAGTTTTAAACACATCAACTCTCTATATAAACCTCATCTCTCTT
>CM042138.1:131921812-131929167 GCA_023376005.1 Doryteuthis pealeii | reverse complement strand
GCAAGAGGAGATCACACTCACAATTTCTTGACACGGAAGATTTCTCACTGACAACACTAAAATCTTGTATAAACATAATTAAAATACAACCTACAGATCCTCAAGCGCAATTTAACATTAAAAAATTAAACTGTTTGAATAAATAGCATTTAACACTGCAGCAATAGACTAAACAGTCAGTAATAACAACGTATTAACTTTAGCAATCCTCCTAACAATAGAGCTCCTAACTGAATAAACCACACAAAAAAAACACACGAAAACTTCCAAACGAAGTAAAACTAGCATCAAACAAATAAATTGCTACAACCCCCCCCCCCTGTGCACCGACCAGTGAAGTTGGTTGAAAGCGTCTCGAGTTAAAATATGGGACTTTCTCACCGATGCATGGGCAACAAGGGTCTTGAACGTCTCCTTGGAAAATGCATAAAAGAAATATTCCCTGTCTTTATCAAAACAACTGAAATATAAGTAAGTTTTTCCAGTGTATATAGTTAACATTATGATACGATTATAAAATATCAATTTACAGGGCCGGGTTAACGCTCAGTCGGTTAGAGCGTTCGGCTAGAAACACAAAAGTTCTAGTTGATACCTGCCCTCGCCAATCAGCGTATGGTAGCACGGGATTTGTGCGGTAAGATAGGCTTCATTTAGGTGTGTGCTCCACCTCAGACGCTAAAATAATCTCCTTGGTCAGCGCTAGTGAAAAGGGGATAGACTCCCTCGCTGGATGGCTGATCCGACATTGGGCCGCCCCGACGATTTTTTGGTTTTTTATAATATAATATTGATATATATAATGCATTATACATATTTATCTTCTAGTTTTATTTCCCCATTTATTATATTATTTTAACATTTACTTACATACTCAATATAGTTATTTAAAAATATATTTATATATTTGTTATGCTTTTATTTTATGCAAACAATGCTCGATCTACCGGATCATTCGTTTAGGAATCCCCTCTTCCGCCTATTAGTCTCCGTTAAACGAGGTATTATATGATCTATATTGCAGTGCTTAAATGCTGTAGAATTGGTAATAAATAAGAAGCTAATAATATCGCGTTTTATTGTACAATGTTTATTGGAAATTCTTCAAATCTTTATCGTTGGTTTTAGAAAAGACATTAGATTTTTAATGAATATTGCAAATGTTGGGTTAGTTCAGTCGATAATAAGAAGTTCGCTGAAACCAAAGGTTTCCAGTTCGATCAGACCCTCGCCAACTAAGCGTATGAGTAGCACAGGGACCTTTGCGGTAAAGTAAGGAGCTGATGGAGGTGTGACGCTCCACCTCAGACGCAAAAAAACAATCTCCTCGCTAATGCAAGTGAAAAGGGTTTACTCCTCGCTGATTGGCTGATATTGACTTTAAACCACCCCGACTATTTACTTTTTATATTATAAGTAGATGTATCTAATTCGTTAGATATTTTTAAATATTATGAATAGTTCTTTTTTTTGTTTTTTTATTGTTTAATTCATTAAATTCCAGCTATCTGTTATTTTCAATCAAATACAGTCCGGATAAAACTTATTCATTCGCTTGAAATTTGTTTTAGGCTTTGTAGGAAACTATAATTTTGTATTCTTTTCCTCGTGTCATTTATTTGTTTCAAATACCACCAGATTCGAGATACGACGCAGACACATCCTTTTTTCGTATAGTCATAACAGCGAGGAAAGAAAACATATTGTATTTCGTTATTATCACGTGTGTCAATAGTATTACCAATTTCTTCAAATCAAATTAGTCATTGTTGAATAAAAAAAAAAAGAATATCTAATTTTAAAAATAACAACAGTCCAACAGAAAATTTCCACACAAGAAATAACAATGAAGATATGATTTGTGAACTCTGTTTTAATACGACACACAGAGTAATTCTCCTGCCGCCACTGTCGGCTGGGGTTGGAGATACACCAAACTCGTAACCTCTACAGTGTTGTACACCCACCCAATGTATCTTCTATGACAATGAGTGGCTACCCAAATGCTTAAGGATGGATCCTAATGGCTAATAATCCATGGTTTTGCAACATCATTAGACGCACTTCTAGTGTCCAACCCGTTCGCCATGGGTAAAATGTGAACAAGGTCGCATATTGCGGCACCCAGTGAGGATCTAACTACGCTATTCAGGAGTTTGTGTATAAGCGAAGACTAGTTTGCTAAACCATTATACATGATTGTTTCCTTCTATACCCAACAGAACATTCGTCACAGCGGATGTGGCACAGAGATCCAACTACAGTCATCTAGCGAGGACGACACCCGCTTTCAGTAAGTAATGGTTTTGCCGATGCCTAGTTGCTAAACGCATTATACCACGATGCGACTGCCTTTAGGAAATAAAATATAAATTGCATATTAACGTTTGTAATAATAAAGAGTATTATTTTTCTTGGTGGTTAACCTCAGTCCCGTAGTGCATCCGTCAAGCTAATGTAATGGAATTAATACGTTGATACCCATTGAATCAAAATAGTTACTGTGGATTTATAATTTAAAAAAATCATTTTCCTCTTTCACTAAGACGTAATGAAGTATAAATTTTACTTTTCAGTTGCTTATATGAACCGATTAGATAGGACTGAAATAGATAGATAGATAGATAGATAGATAGATATAGACTGAAAAATTGAAACCATCCAGACAACAGCATTAAGATCAGCTAGAATACTCAGAAGAGTCCTGGAGACTTTGAGGAAAACTTGTTGTCACTTAAATATTGTGAAACCATCAATTTACGCTGGTGTCAAAAATCTTGCAAGGGGCGTATGAAGAAATAATGATAAAAAAAAACAATTATTTCAGTTATAAATAAAGTAATAAATGAGTTCTAAATTAAAAATGGAACATTTAAAATATTTCATTATTTACCTTACCTCATATTGTTAATAATTGAACAACTTCATTCAAATTTAGAATCATAAATGGAAAGAAAAAAATCAAACAAAACAAAAAATAATAGATTTAAAAGTTTAAATTTTATTCATTAAAATTAGAAAAAAATATTTTTTGTCATTTGAGTTATAGATCGTACCGGCTCGCTATCTCAGCGTATAAGTAACAAAGCTTGGGTCTATGGTTAAAGTAGGGAGTTGACAGTTGGTGTGGCGCCCCACCTCAGATGCAAAAAACAATCTCACTAATCTAACTATTGAAAAACAATATCAAAGTAGTCTAGTCAATTGAAAGGGGATGAACTCCAATTCGCTGTCCGACTGAGACTGACAATAGACCACTCTATCGACTTGACATAAGCAATTCAATAAAGTGATTTTAATCAATTATTCTTATTCGTGTTTACAATCTACGACTCTAGTTAAATACGTAATGAAATGCCGATTGATGGAAAGAAATGAAACCGTTCCCTTTATCAGTTTCCGGTTGTTTAGAGATGAATTGAAGGAAGTAAAAAAAACGACGAAAAACAGGTTTGTTGCTGGTTCAGTGACTCTTAAGCGGGAGTAAGGAAAATCTGTTTTATGTTTCCTTTGCGTAAATTCGTATTTAAGCATCACTCATTTAAAAGGTGTCCATTTCATGACATCTACTCGGTGGAGAATAATCTGTTTAGAATCATTTTACATCCATATACAACTGATAAAGAAATACATATATGGTATAACGATAGATATAAAGATGGCAAACATAAGTTTTTTGTTTTCCTGACAAGTTTTTTTTATGGATGGTCCAGTGGATTTACGCCTCTGACACATTTCTGATTATAATATTTAAGAATAATTGCTTAGCGTCAAGAATTTTGAATAACTTGAGATCGGTATGACGAATATTTTCCTTAAATATGTATTACAACATTACAATTGAATTATATTGTGGCAAGAGATATTTGGTTGCTTAATTTTGCTTGGTTTGTTTTACGGCATTTCAACTTTTGGTGACATTTAATGCGGATCAAGTCATTTTTGGATATAAAAAAAACTCAAGTGGCTTACAGTACTTGTGGTTGCATAAGTTGTCACCCTATGAGGTATGAAGAAGCTCATCGCTGCTTGATTCGCTGATGCTAAGCAGGAACCGGTGTTTTAAACGAGATTGACCGTAATGCAAGGTATATTTGTAATGTTATAATATATTAATATTTTTGAAGGCCATTATAAATGCGTATGAAAAAATAAAAAAAAAATGTTATTTTCGTCTTATTCGATTTCGAAGCATGAACTTCATCATCAGAGTTTCGTATCAGAAATGGACGTGCTTATGTTTTATTTGTGTGGTTTAATCAATTTCTCTCTTATTTCTTTTTCCTCTCCTTTTTTTCTCTTACTTCTTCTCCTCTTTATGAATGTATTTGTATATTTGTATTTTTTCCATGGGGTTTAAACACTAATAATAAAATAGTTATTCATTTTCATATTTATTTTTATTTTAAAGTGGGTTTTACATCAAAATATACAGATGTTAACTTTATTCATAGAAATAATTCTGAGTTTGTCAATCATTTTGTAGACTGTTTACTTGAAAGAGCTTGGTTTCAGGAAGCCTGTCTCTATGGTTAACACCTGCCGTTGCCTAAAGGGCAATAAATGCAGGTTCATGGCTTGAGTCTGAGGATCACCGAAAAGGGGAATGCAAATAGAGCTAAGTTTTATAAAATTGCCCTCTGGTTGATGTACACATATTTACCAACCCTCCGCACGAGCAGGATGTGACACAAGGTCAATTTCTTAGGCGGGGTTCAACGGGTTTAAATTCAGAGTTTTCTTTCTCCTAGACCGTTTGCCTAACAAGGTTAAAGAGTCCAGTCGTTCCTACTATTTACCCATAGCTGGATGGAATAGGATTCATGCATTTCCCAAGGGTAATTCGCACTAAGTGAAATGCCATTACCATGTCCAGGATTTGAACTCCGGAGCGACGAGTCCATTTCCAATGACTTTAAACCATTACACCACGCGCTTCCTCTGGTTGATGTACAAAGGCTAGGCTTTCATGTCTACACTACTAGTTATCTATATTAGAAGTGATAGATTTATGCCTTCCCCATGGGCACTAACGAGAGACCGTGAACAGCTTTCCCCAGGATTTGAACTCATTAAACCATATCAATTTGCCAAGGCGATAACCATTAACAAACCACGCGTTCTTAGTCTCATTTGTATCAACATTTTGTTCAAGCGTTTCACAGAAAATTGGGGCTCTCTCTCTCTTTCGGTCTCTCTCTCTTTCTCTCTATATATATATATAATATATATATATATATAATATTATAAGTAAGTAAAGTCGTCGGGGCGGCCTAAAGTCGGTAATCAGCCAGACAGCGAGGAGTTCTATCCCCTTTTCACTAGCGCTAGACCAAGGAGATTTGTTTTTTAGCATCTGAGGTTAGAGCGCCAATCTACCATCAGCTCCTTACTTTCCGCACAGATCCCTGTGCTACTCATACGCTGAGTTGGCGAGGACGCGGTATCGAACTAGGAACCTTGTGGTTTCTAGCCGAACGCTCTACCGACTGAGCTAACCCGGCCATAATGAATTTACATATAAAGATAAGTTACTAGCTTCACAACTGAATCTGGTTACTGGTTGGGTAACAGTCTAGGAGAAGGAAAACTCTGAATTCAATCCTTTAAACTAGACTTAAGAAAACTGAGCTTATTTTACGTCCTACTCGTCACACCACACAACACACACACACACACACACACACACACACACACATTATATATATATATATATATATATATATATATAGTATATATATATATATATGTATATATATATAGTATATATATGTATATATATATATATATATATATATATATAGTATATATATATATAGTATATATATATATATATATATACTATATAATATATATATATAGTATATATATTAATATATATATATAATATGTGTGTGTTGTGTGTGTGTGTGTGTGTGTGTGTGTGTGCACGAGTAGGACGTAAAATAAGCTCAGTTTCTTAAGTCTAGTTTAAAAGGATTGAATTCAGAGTTTCCTTTTTACTAGACTGTTACCAACCAAGGTTTAAAGTGACTCTTTTTACCCATAACAGGAAAGAGAAAGGTTGAATGCATAACGCTATGTTAAGGGAAAACAGCTGCTTCGACCAGGATTTGAACTCGGGTGGCCGAGTCCTTTTCCTACGATGACAACCATTACACCATGCACCTCAGTTGTTTCCTATAGGAGACAGTTAATGTTTTACCGAGTTATTTGCATAGATACTTTAGTCCCCTTTCTTTACTCGCATTTTAGGTGTCCTGCATTAAACTGCATCTAGGAGTATGGTTCCAATTCAAGAACAGCCATTACTCCTAAGTCCACTCTCACCATGTTTGGTAGTATCTATTAGTTTCCCATGTATGAGTTAAATAGATAAAAAAATGATTTTTGAAATGTGTTTAAAAATGAATTTTAATTCTTTTTTGAATACCCAACAAGAATGAATGAAACAAACGTATTTGACATAAAATAACCCAATGGTTGATATGCCGTATAATCCAACCACTCAACCAACCGTATTTTACTTTCTTCCATTCTTTAAAGCATTTTCATTTAATTCTTCTTCTTCTTCTTCTTCTTCTTCTTCTTCTTCTTCTTCTTCTTCTTCTTCTTCTTCTTCTTCTGTCAACATTTATTAGGGATGGCCTCGGCAATAAATAATCCACAAAGATTGATATGCCATTAAAACAAACAAAAAAGCAACAACAAATTATTGCTTGCTTATCCTTTCAACTTTCTCACATTCATATTTTCATTCGTTTTACCGCTCATTTTGTATTCTCCAACGTTTTACACTGTAAAATATTTTTCTCCCTCTCTCTTTCTTTCTCTCTTTCTCCCTATCCCCTCTCCTATCTCTCCCCCCCTCTCTCTCCCCTCTCTCACTGTCTCTGTGCTTGTCTATTCCATTCTCTTTCTTTAAACTATCACATTCGTTCGCCGTTTATTTCCAAAAACCTATTGTGAGTGAAGAAGAAGAAGAAGAAGAAGAAGAAGAAGAAGAAGAAGAAGAAGAAGAAGAAGAAAGCATCGACTGGGTGAATAAAGAAAAATACAGAGTGAATGACGAAGAAGAAGAATGTGTCTCTCTTTCTCCATCTTTCTACCTATCTATCTATCTATCTCTCTTACTATTTCTGTCTCTTTCTCTCTCTCCATTCTCTCTCTCTCCTCTCTCTCTCTCTCTCTCTCCTCTCTCAATATATATATATATATATATTTCTTCTCTCTCTTCTCTTTCTCTCTCTCTATCTCTTTCTGTCTGCCCCTTCTCTCCATCTCTCTCTCTGTCTCTCTCTTTCTCTCTCTCTCTTTTCTGTCGCCCCTTCTCTCCATCTCTCTATCTCTCTTTC
>CM042138.1:131911812-131919312 GCA_023376005.1 Doryteuthis pealeii | reverse complement strand
AACCTTTCATTCAATTAAACTCGCCTTGTGCTTTGTTTTATAACTCCCCATCAAATCATTTTACTAGCTGAAAACATGCCCGTGGGTCGGAAATTTGAGCTCGGCTTGCGGATGACTAAAACTTAGTTTTTTGCCCCCTCATAAGAAGATCAGATATTTGAACTATATTCCTTACCAAATCACACCTTAGTGAATTGTGTAGGGGAAAATCATTTTTTTCTTGGCATCATATAAATGGGGCTGTGATTTACTCATCCAGCTTTTTTTCAGCAAATAAACGCTCGCATAACACCGAACTATGCTCTTGGATGACTTATGATTTAATAAACGTCGTAATGAGGTTAACATTTATCACTATCTGGTAAGTATTACTTTTGCTCCAAATGTAAGCAAGACCTGATTTTTTAAAGAGTTTTTAGTATTTGGTGTCCCGAAAAAAAAAGACTTCGAAAAAACCCCTTTGGTTTCTGGTGATATGAATAGAATCATACAGCGTGGTTCGGCCAAAAAGAGAGATACATCGATACAGCGCGGATACTGGATGCCGTGTGGATGACGTGGAGAAAGTCATGGGAATCCGTGCTATGAGCACGACTTGATGATGATGATGATGATCTGTACACACAACTTGTCCAGCAGCATTTGGCTAAACACAGGAATGTGTAAGTGCAATTCCTCTACTTTTTTCTTTTAAAAATGAATTACGACTGCACAACTCTTCGGCGTATTAAAAGAGGCGTCTCAAGGATTGTTCTGAATAATGGAAAACTTGCTAGATTACTGGTGGCCAATGCAAAGGATACTATTTTTGAATGATGGCGTTTTATTCACTGTCTATTTCTTAACCCCCCACCCTGTCGGCTGGGGCTGTAGAATACACCGACTGCACCACTGCAGAAGAGTACTCTCCCCACTAATGGGACCCACTGTTAGCCATGGATGGTGATGCTTAAGGAAAAAGGTCTCGTGGCTTAGCAGTCCATGACATGCAACACTCCACTTTCGCCCGTATTTAGGCTAGATGGGCGGTCGGAGAGGCCTCCTCTGGTCAGTTGTCTGGTCAGTCAAAGCCATGGTACCAATATGATTATCATAACCCAATTGCCGTTATGGCAAATCTCCAATCCTTTTTATCATGTATGTACTAGGGGGCGTGTATTGGGTATGACGTTAAATTCAATCTGATAATGAAGTTCCCATTCTGGAGATCTGGGGATATTGACTACCCTTACATCAACATTACTGCCAGGTCCACTCTGACCCGGGGTGGTGGTACTTTCCAGAGTCCCAACTATAGATTAAATAGCAAACATGAGTTTAAAAAAATGGGTTTAAAATAATTGAGTTTGATTTTTTAATTGAATATCAATAAAAATCAATAAAGAAAACGTTTCAGCATTAGATAACCCAACAAAAGTTGACATGCCGTAAAATCCAACCAACCAACAATTTTCAGTATTTTTTCAGTCTAGATACTTTTTTTAAACACACTAAATATCACTGTTTTTCTCTCGCTGCAAACGGGAATTCCCGTGGTGCAATGGCTAACGTGCTGGACTGCGACATCATAGTAAACGAGTTCGAACTTCAGTCTTGTTATTATGTTTACTTTCGGGCTAATATCTTTAACCCCCTACCCCCAGTATAGGTTAAAGAGTAACACTACTGTTCTTCTACAATTATGGGTTTGAAATTATATGACCCATGTAGTCTTATATGCCATTAAACTAAAGAAACCAAACTAGACCAAACCTGTCGCCTGCAAAAGTCTAGCTATCACATATTTCAGCTGTGTCGCGGGTATTGGTGGAGCAGGACAAAAACGATTATGGTGGAAAATGTATCATAGAAAAATATCTGAGAGCCTTTTTCTGTAAAATGTTGGTAAAAATAAAAAAGATATGAAAACATTTTTACAATAAAAAGTTGGAACAGGCTGTGCGGTTAACTGAAAAAAAATAGAATAATTTAAATCATGAGGGTTCCCCTTTTAGATGATTTAATAGCCGTTTTATTTATTACCATTTTATTTTCTGAAAAGTTCAAAAAGTGTCCCCTCCTTCCTGAAATGGTAGTACGGAACAATGGAAATGCTAGAATTACAATATCATAAAAAGGATATTAAATTTTCTGAAAAAAGAAATGAAATGTTAATGTCTCTAGTCATAGTTATAGGCCAGAACCCGACACATGTTTAAATATAAGGACAGAATTGTATTAAAATATTGACAGAGTAATTTTACTATTAATTATATTTCAAATTTATATCTTTTGTAAATAAAGATACGAATCGTAGGAATTACAATATAATACCCAATAACATAATAATAACAGTTTGTACGTATTATTACTCTATGTATTTACTCACATATTCCAACCATATTATAATAGTATTTAAAGTGTTTGGTTTAGTTCGATTTAATTTATTTGCTTAATGGCATATCAAACTGTATGGGTTATCTAATGCCAAAAACATCCTTGTGAAGGAACAGTTGTTGCGCTATTTAACCCTAGCTGAGGATGAGAGGGTTCATACCTTTCTCAATTGTATTAATCATAAAATTGACGTATTAGCGTGAGGGGTGTTCGAACTCGCTTACTACGATATTGCAGTTCAGTACGTTAACCACTGCGCCTCGTATCTATATGATTATATGGTATCAAGTATTGCTATCTAACACTAACAGTTTTTACATATTTATATGGTATTAATCATTCCTATCTAATATTTTAATACATACACATGGAATCAAATATTCCTATCTTAACTCTTTGCCTACTTTAAGCCGCTCACGGTGGCTCTCATATCACTGCGATCCTACCGTAAACCGGTGACAGCCATCCTTGCACGTGTCACTTGTTTACACTAAAAATCACTTCGTGTACACCCCATGCCATCTTTTGTTTTGTCTGAGAACCAACCCTGAGACTGGTTCTTGATCCTTTTGCAATAGGGAACCAGGTGAATGGTAAAAACAGATAAAAAAATAACAAGAAATTTTGATACAGCCGTGAGGGCAAATTTGTTAGCTAATGAGTTAAACCGACCCCTGTCGTAAAAGGGAAGGGTGTGGCACAATATCAGCGGAGTAAATCTGGTTGGAATTCAGTTTTCCTTTTCCTAGTTTGGTTGTCTAATCAAGGCTAAACTATCTAGTCTCTCCCACACTTTAATCATAGCTGGGAGAAAAAGAGATAAATTCGTGCCCTATCCAAGTGCATTAGCTTGAAGTGAAACGAAAACAGCCTCGTACAGAATTGAAACTCTGTTAACCGATTCCATTTCCCATGAAGATAACCGTTACGCTAGGTTTGCCCCCATAAATCGTTACTCTAAGCGTATCTCTTATTAATAATGCATATGTTTAAATACTTATTTCAGCAACTTATAATTCTTTTTTGAGTAATATTCCATGCTTGACAGTTGACCAATATCTATATTATAAGGGGAGGGTGGTCACCATGATGTTGTGGCTAACCTGTTGAATTGCGACATTGTAGTAAGAGAGTTCGAACTCCAGTCGCTCTACAACGTTAACTTTCGGACTAATTCTCTTAATAAAGTATGAGTTATCTTATCCACCCAATAATGGTGTAAATAGTATCACTGATATTCTTGTGTCCTGGTTAAAAATGAGACCATCCAAATCGTCCAAGAAGAAATGCAAAAATGTAAATCTTGATTATCTGATGCAGCTGATCTGCCGAATTCTAATTTCATATGTGTCGTCACCATGCCGCTTTTATTATAAAAAATGAAATATGGAAAGAGTAGGGGAAAGAGAGAGAGAGAGAGAGAGAGAGAGAGAGAGAGAGAGAGAGAGAGAGAGAGAGGGGGAGAGAGAGTACGCGGAAACGATAACGCAATTTGTTTCAATCGAACATAATGAAAAAAATGAAAATAAGAAAAGAAAAAAAAAGAGTAAGACTTAAATCAAGATTATTATACATTTTAGATATTGAAGTATTAGCAATAGCTCTTGAGTAAACATGTCAAACGTTGTAATAATTAGATTATCATACTCTGTTATATCCACAGGTCCTGCTAGTAATTATCTAATCCTATTTATAGAGTAAATAAATGTCGTCGGGGTAGCCAAAAGTCTGTATCAGCCAATCAGTGAGAGAGTCTATACCCTTTTCAATAACACTAGACCAAGGAGATTGTTTTTGCGTCTGAGGTGGAGTGCCATACCTACCATCAGCTCATTGCTTTATAGCACAGATCCCTGAGTTGGCGAGGACCGGTATCGAACTAGGAACCTGGTGGTTTCTACCCGAACGCTCTACCGACTGAGCTAACCCATAGAGTAATTACACATATTTATTTACAATTAATTATAATCAAAATTCTATAAACAGAATGTGACTCGACAACGATCTCTGTAAACTCTAAAGATTATTGACATGTACTTATTTCGTGATAATGCACTTAATCAATTCTCGCAGACACTTATTCATAAAAACTTTGGTGCAGTACTTTTAGTAGATTATAGATTTATCAGTGCTATGTTGTGTGTTTTTTTCTCTGACAAAATTGACGAGTCAATTTGGCGAATCGGCTTGATGGATGCGAAACGGTTACCGAAACGATGTAGGTCGTGTTCACTATTAGAATAATGGCAGCGAAAAATGGTCATATGCCGCATTTGTGTAACCCGTTAACCTCTACCTATTTTTCAGAGGTCCCGACGAGGTGCAATCATTTACACGCTATCTGATCACGTTCCTTCTCGCACTAAATCTCGTTCAGTATTTTTTAAATCATTTTTTTAATAAATACAGTGTGTCAAAAGTTAGGCGTTTTATTTTATTTTTCTGAACTTGGAAAGATCTTTTCATAATATATTATATTCTATGAAAAGATCTTTCAAAAAGTTAAATTGAAATTTCAATAGATTACTCAGTGGTCCTATGTAATTTTGACTTATAAAGTTGTAGATATTTACCCTACCCGTCCTCAATGGGTAGAATGTGACACGACGTTCCAAGTATGGGCATACAGCGAGGATCGAACTCGCCAGATACTTTTTTTATTCATTATCGTTGGATATTCAAATTTTTAAAACTCATTTTTATATTTTTTAAACATTTTAAAATTTGTTTTTAATCTATTTAACCTATAGAAAAGACCCTAAAAGTGTTGCGAGAGAAATCATTGATTTTTTTTTTAATTTGATTTTTTTTAAATTTGATTTTTTTTTTAAATTGGATTTTAAAAAAAAAATTTTTAAATTTGATTTTTTTAATTTGATTTTTTTAATTTGATTTTTTTTAATTTGATTTTTATAAATTTGTTCTTTTTTTTAAATTTGTTTTTGTTTTTTTTAAATTTTTTTTTTTTTAATTTGATTAAAAAAATTTTTTTTTTTTTTCATCTTGCAAAAATTCAGAAAAAAAAGTACTTTCTTTGATTATGTTAATGACATAGATATCCTGCTATTGAGCTCACCCAGTTTTTTATAGTTTCAAAGTTGAATCCAAACAAGAATTGCTGGCTCCATTATGTAATGATATTACCTTGAAAAACCTTTTTTTTTTGTTTTAATGTTTTTATAAATAAATTGAGTGCCTTCCAAACTTATGAGATCAGGAGGCGAGTGGGGATATTGAACTCACATCCTCCTGATCGTGAGTCGTGGCCTGACGCATGTGAATTACTAGACTGTAACAGAGTAACCCGGATGTAAAATCTCGTCGTGAGGATTGACGCGTGCTGATGAATGTCGAACGTGCTGCACGGGTAATTCAGAGTAAGGAGCTCGGATCAACACAGTAATTGTGCATTTAAGGACCTGCTCTCTCAGACCGGACAGGAAAAAAAGATTGCCGTAGTATTTTGGCTGTCGCGACGAGTGGAAGAGAAAAATATATTTGGATAGTGTTGGTGAGAAGAGTGCAGCATTGCTGGGAGAGATTGTTCCAGACTGAACACTTGGTCAGTTGGGAGAGCAAACGCGTCGGACTTAACTGTGCCCCTCCCCCAGTGTTTATTTTCATTCTTATTAGAAAAAGTTATTACCATTTCTGGTAAGATTGGAACTTGGAATAAGAAAAATGTATTGGTACTCGACACTCCCCAAAGATCCAGAACTGGAACCTCACCACTATATGCAGTTTAAGGTCATACCCAGGACATTACATAGATTTATCTTTTAAACATGTTTTGTTAAACTCTACTGACACTTCTTGTCGGACGAGTTTTTGTTCGATCCTTTCTAACTTTCTGACACTCTTTTAAAAGCGAGATAACGAAACATTCCACCAGTTTCACACCTGATGATGGCACAAAAATGTGCAGAAAGCGCCCGTGAAAGACCCTTTGATGGATTCCTACACCAATTCCACCCGGATATCAAAAAGATGGCCAGACAGTTAGAAAGGATCGAACAAAAACTCCTCCGACAAAAAATGTCAGTAGAGTTTACCAAAACACACACACACACACACACACACACACACATATATATATATATATATATATATATATATATATATAATATATATATATATATATATAAATAACCCCACCATTTTGTATGGGTTAATCTACCTCTTTTACACATTTCATATACATTGTGACTTTTAAACGAGCTACCGGTCGTTACTTTTGAAAAAGCACCGGTCAAAAGGGCCCTTAAGTTTCTCCTTTTTTTTCTTTTCTCTTTATCTCTGTTAAATTGCTGATCAATAAAAGTATGTTATTAAAAAAAATTCTTTCTCCCCCCTCTCTCTCTCTCTCTATATATATATATATACATATATATATATATATATATATATATATATATATATACACAGAGAGAGAGAGAGAGAGAGAGAGAGAGAGAGAGAGAGAGAGAGAGAGAGAGAGAAATGCAGTTTTTCTTTTACATATTGCTAATGACCTTTGGAAAGGCATATAATTTCATATAATTTCGCCACAGCGTTGTAAAAATTGTTGTACAAATTGGATCTTTTTAGCCTCTGTAAAGCAACCAGTTTAGTGAAATAAAAAACTTGAATTCACACCCCGTGAACTCCTCTTAAAATTGACCTTTTGCCAACTTCTTCCTGTGGTGAAGGGTTCGAGTAAATATATACATATGTCTGTAATATTGTGCAGCCTTTTAAAATTCATAAGTGATCATCTATATATTCGATTTTAATAAACTGTTCAATACATACGTAATGAAACACAAAGTTTCGTGTATAAGTTATATCTACTGAAAATTTTGAAAGCAATGTGCTTTTTAATGAATCCCTCCCCCTTAATTAATTTAATTATATTTCTTAATTAATTAAGGCGCCACGGAATGTTTTTATAGCATTTGTTTTAAAAAGTTAATTTCATGTACTTTGTTCCCCTTAAAAAAATCAACAAAATGCAATAAATGTTCCAACGGACGTTTGACATTTTGAAAGTTTAAAAAGGCAAAATTTTACTTTTATTAGTTAATATATATTTTAAGTTTAATATTATTTAAAAACGTGGCAACTTAATCACATAAGATTTCTAAG
>CM042138.1:131894312-131901812 GCA_023376005.1 Doryteuthis pealeii | reverse complement strand
ACGCAAATAAACAGTAAACTTCGATTGGGGCCACCTCCTGTTGATCCAGAAGTCATTCGAAGCGGGTCATTTGCGATAAATCTTGGGTGTTATTGTTAATTTCTTACACCAATCGGCCAATTTATTGTCTGAATTTTGCGAAGGAAGCTCGAAAAAGAAAAGAGTTTGCGAACATGGAAAGAAAGAAAAATCACTAGAGAAATAGGAAGGAGGAGCAATTAAGGAAGGGGAGATGAGATCAAAGAGAGACACAAATAATCGTAAAGGGTAAAATAAAAAAATATAATAGAACAAAAATATTGATAGAGAAAGAGAAATTAATGAAGGGGATATAGAGAGAAAAAAGGAGACACATATAAACCGAGTAGAGAGTGAGTGAGAGAGAGGGAGAGAGAGAGGGGGGTAAAAAGAAAAGAAACAAAAAAGATGAATGAAGAGAAAGAGGCTAGAAAATGTAAAATAGATGATAAATACGAAAAAAAATGTAAGGACAGATCTTAAAACGAAAGGAAAAAAGAGAATATTAAAGACTGACGAAAACAGGGAGGAAGAATAAAAATTAGACATAGTAGAACTTGGACACATAGAGTTTTGATTAAGAAGGGAATCTTACAAAGAGTGAGGTGGAGTCTAAGTGGCGTAGTGGCTAACCTGCTGGACTCCGACATCGTAGTAAGCGAGTTCGAACTCCAATTGTGCTATTATATTCACTTTCTGACTAATACTCTTGGGAAATGTATGAACCCCTGATCCTCAGCGATGTGTTAAATAATACCACTATTATTCCTCTACAATGATGATTTTGGCATTAAATAACCCACGAAGGTTGATATTTTATTAAACAAAGAAACCAAACCAAACGTACGAATAAAAGATAATAATGATAAAAGACTCCAAGAAATTATAACAAAAATGAAAAATGAAAAAAGAATATGGGAGGGTTACCGTTGCTTATTGACTAAGGAGGTAGACTGAGACATCAAAGTAAGCGAGTTCGAACTCGAATCACGCTATTACGTTCATTTTTTTAAATAGTGTGAACTCATTCATCCACCCCACCCCAGTTAAGGTTAAATAATGCCACTACTGTTCTATAAGGATGGTTTTTGGCATTAAATGTCGCATGAAAGTTTATATGTCATTAAGATAAGAAACCAAGAAGATGGACGAAAGAGAGACACACACAGGGAGAGAGTGTGTGTGTGTGTGTGTGTGAGAGAGAGAGAGAGAGAGAGAGAGAGAGAGAGAGCTAGAGAGAGGGGAATTAAAATGGGGAGATAATGAAGAAAGTAATGGATGATAGGGAGAGGGGGAGTGATAGAGAGATGATAGGAAATTAAAGAGAGGTAGGAGACGGTAGAATCTAAAAAAAACAGAGAATGCGATCAAAAGTGAGAGAAATAGCAAAGTAGGCAATAGAATGGGAATATAAATTGTTATTAACGAAAAAAATTGAATATATGCAAAGGAACAAACATGGATGGAAAGAGAGAGAAAGAAGGAAAGAAAAAAAGAAAGAAGGTAATAAAGAAAGAAAGAAAAGAAGATGATAAATAAAGAAAGAAAGAAAGAAAAAAGGAAGAAAAGAAAGAAAGAAAGAGTGAGAAGGAAAGAAAGAAAGAAAGAAAGAAGGAAAGACAGAAAGAAAGAAAGAAAGAGTGAGAAATAAATAAATAAATAAATAAATAAATAAATGAAGAAAGAAAGAAAGAGCGAGAAGGAAATAAATAAATAAAGAAAGAGTAAGAAAGGAAGAAATAAACGAAAGACGACAGACGAGAAAGATAGGAGAATAAGTGAGAAAAAATAAAGTAATAAAACCAGACGAAGACATGGGTGAAGAACACACTTAAAATTTTCGTAAAATAAAAAATAGAAAAGGAAGGAAACATATCAATAAAGTGTATTGATGAGACGAGACACCAAGTAAATATGACAAAAAGGAAAATAGAGAAAAAGACATGGTGGTAAGACAAGGGCATTGGAAGAAAGGAAATAGAGAAGTTTCAAGGGAAAAATCACAAAAATGAACCTGGTTTTCAAAATAAATAAAAAGAGACAGAAAGAGCGAAAATGATAAGCGATAGTGATGAAAAGTGAGAAGGGATAGAAATGGAGGGATGGTGAGAGGAGAGGCAATGAAATAGAGAAAAGAGACTATAGAAACTAAGATACAGAAAAGACGATAAAAAGTGAGTGAGAGAAATAGATAGTGAGTGTTTGTGTGAGAAAGAGAGAGAGAAAGAGACACACACACAGGGAGATGGGGAGACAGAGACACACACACAGAGGGAGTGGGAGAGAGAGAAAGTGATGTGGTGTGATAGAATAGGAATAGGAATAGCCATTGTTTTATGAGAAGAAATGAAAGACGCAAATGAGAAAGATAGTTGAATAAGTAGCGTACTAAATAAAAAAGGAACAAATGATTTTTAAAAAAGACAAGAAATTACTGAATTACGTTCATCATTAGAGACTGACAGAAATATCAAGAGAAAAGGAAAGGATAAAACAAGGATTGAGTAAAAGACAGGAGAACAAAAAGTAGAAAGGAGAATTAAAGAGAACGAAAGAAAGAAAATAGAAAATATAAACTTTAAGTATGGATTGAATGAAACAGTTTTAATGGAGGATTGTAATGATCGCCATGTGAAAATCTAGAGAATGCAATAGAGGGAAAATATATGTAAGAGAGTTGTTAAAATATTGTTAAAGTATAGGCGATAGTATTAAAAATATGAAGGATAAAAAAGTAATATATCGAGAGCAGATAGATGGCGGGAAAATAGAGAATAATGGCGGGAATATAGAGAAAACATTAAACGGAAAGACGGAATTTAGAGAGAAAGGACGTAAAAAGAAAAGATTTTTAAAAAGAAGGAAAACATGAGAGAGAAAGGGGTGAGGATAAAAACAATATAGAAAAGTATGAAGTATAAAAAAGTAATATATTGAGACGAGAGAAATGGCGGTAAAATAGAGAATAATGAAGAGAATATAGAGAACACATTAAACGGAAAGACGGAATTTAGAGAGAAGGGAATTAAAAAGAAAATATTTTTAAAAAGAAGGAAAACATGAGAGAAAAAAAGGATGAGGATGAAAACAGTATAGAAAAGTATGAAGTATAAAAAAGTGATATATCGAGACGAGAAAAATGGTGGGAAAATAGAGAATAATGGCGGGAATATAGAGAAAATATTAGATGGAAAGACGGAACTTAGAGAGAAGGGAAGTAAAAAGATAAAGATAAAAAAGAAGCAAATAATAAGAGCAAAAAAGGATGAGGACTAAAACGAAATTATATGCACTGTCTTAAGAGAGAAAATGTAATGATTTGCATGAGAGAAGCATAAGAAAGTTATAATGAAAAAAAAAGAAGATAAAGAAGATAAAGTAGAGAAAAGAGACTGAAAGGAGACATAGTGAATAGAGAGAAAAGAAAAGATATTGAAAAAAGAAAGGAATCTGTAGCAGGAAGACATTGGCTTGAAAAGATTAAGAAATGAACCCGCGAGTCGGGTGTGGAAGATGGCGGAATAAATAAAAAAAGATTAAAATAATAAAAAAAAACAAATATGATCTAGGACCAACGGCCACAGCAGGTACTCTGCGATGACCTCGCTTGACCTCAATTAGGGATATTTTTTATTTGTTTACTCCAAAATTAATAGACACTATCTCAATGGCTGACGGAGGGACGATAGTTATTAGCGAGTTTGTGACTAAGAACGTGTGAGTGATCGTTAGATTGCATGCGTGTGAGTGAGTGAGTGTGTGAGTGAGTGCATGTGTGTGTGTGTATGTGTACGTGCATGTGTGTGTATTTAAGCGTTTATAATCATCTGTATTTCCCTGTACAAGTTTATCTCATCCTTCATGTTTCTGCTTGTTGAGTTTCTGTACGTGTTGTGTGCTGGGTGTATTTATACATCATGGAGAGAATGCAAGTGCTTGTGTGCATAGGCAGAAGAACTAAGTTACACGGAGAGTACGCAGTTATATTAAGTTATTTTTTCACTAAAACACACACACACACACACACACACACACACACACACACATATATATATATTATATATATATATATATATATAAGGTGTGTCATAAAAGTATCGAGATTGAAGCTGTATTTTCCGAGATAAAAATTAACAATGAATGGAACGTTAATTCTTTTTCACGATAATTGATGTATCATAAAAGTGCAGAATTTAAAATCTATATTTACCAAGATATAAGTGAACAATGAATGGAATTTTTTTTTTTCAGAATACAAGGTGTGTTAAAAAGTACAAAAAATATCGATACTTTTTTGACACAGCTTATATATATATATATATATATATATATATATATATATATGTGTGTTGTGTGTGTGTGTGTGTGTGTGTGTGTGTGCGTGTGCGTGCGTGTGTGTGTGTATACATACATAGATATAGAATTAATACACAAAAGGCGTAAATATTGGCCATGTTAACACTAGTTATGAATTAATTTCAACTAAAAATGATCGTATTTGAGAATATCAGCATATTCTGACTGTAATAAAATTATTCTCACTAATATTATCGTCTGAAGAGGCAAATATACTCAAGGACGAGCATTGAGGATTAAAATAGATGTATATCTGTTAACATGGCCGATATTTCAGCTTTTTTACTACTGCAATCAATCTGCTATGAATATAATTATTGGGGTTGGGTAAATATATATATATATTATACTACGAAGTATGTTGCATCATGGGAATGCGGTGATATAAATTCAAAAGCTCTAAAGTTATAAAAAGTCGAAGATATAAAATTGCAACAGCAGAGTAACTCCAAAGGTAGCCAGATATAATACCACTGCAAACATCTGAAACACCGATGGACAAACAGCTTCCTCTTCAACAAGGCTCTGTACAAGATGGACAACACAATTTCATTATTAACAAGGGTAGTACAACGACGATGGTCCATGTTTATTTAAGTCCTCCTGATACCCGAAGAAGTACCTGCACAAAAATCCATGGAATTTGCTGTAAAAGTGTCAAACAACTATGGATAGGCCTCCATTGCACAAACTTAATTGGTAAGTTGTTGGTGGACTTCCATAATGCTGGACAAGGGGCTCTTTGATCTGGCAAGCGTCTGAGGAAGTTAAGGGTTCTTGCAAAAGAAAAGATAGTGGCTTCAAGTGAAGAAGAACTGAACCATATAGTAGAACGTTCCAAACTATTAGGTTGTTACAAAAATAATGGCCGATTGAAGTTCTCGGTTTTGAAATGTCATTTTAACATAGAATTTGTTGTTTATTTCAGGTGAATATTTGCATATATAATAATTAATGTGTGCTCAAAAATAAAATTTAATTTATTTTCAGATAGAAAGTATTTTTGAAAAATAGGGGCCTTCAAAGATGCCTAAACATGACCTTCGTCTTCTTATGTTACATGAGTTCAAGCTTGGGCACAATGCCTCCGAAACTGCTGCCAATATCAACAAAGCATGGGGAGATGAATCCACAAGTGATCGGACAGTACGAAGGTGGTTCCAGATATTCCGCAGTGGAGATGAGAGTCTTGAAAATGAAGAAGGTAGAGGACGAACATGCAGTCTTGACAATGGACAATTGCAGGCAGTTGTTGAGCAAAATCCACGACAAAGTGTCAGAGAAATGTCTCAGACACTTGGTGTCAGCATTTCAACAGTTTCCCGCCATTTACAGAGTATTGGAAAGGTGAAAAGGCTCGATGGGTTCCTCGTGAGATCAATGAGCACCAAAAACTTAGGCGGTTTGAAGTGTGCTTGATGCTCAGTTTGCGTAACACCAATGGCCCCTTTCTTGACCGAATAGTCACTTGTGACGAAAAGTGGATCCGTGACTACTCTGTAAATGGCGGGAAACTGGCACGATACAATAAATTTTATGTTGCACTACATTTCTAAATCGGAAAGATATCCCTGCTTGGAAAATCCTTAATTTAAATTTGTTTTTAACTGGCCTCGAACTGGCCTTAACTGACGACAGCAATAAATATGCACAATCAGTTAAGCAACATATGTCAAATACAACGAGAATTGTTGGATCGAATGTTCATTTATCTCATCTATTTTTTGTCAGACATCGTAATACACCAGAGACGAATCATTTAGGGGAGAGTCCTAATGACATAGTGGCTATTGCACTCGACTGCGATATCGTAGTAAGCGAGCTCAAACTTCAGTCAGGCTATAATATTCATTTTCGGGCTAAGACCCTTGGGAAAGGGATAAACTCTTTCATCCTCCCAACTATGGCTTAAATAGTACCACTACCGTTTTTATTCAATGGTGGTTTTGGCATTAAATAACCAAAAAGGTTGATATGCCATTAAACAATGAAACCAAATATATTTTTTGTTATTTAATACACCGACTACGATGGTTCTTAGAATAATTGCTATTTCATCTATAGTAGATTTTTCTATTTTTATAACCACCGTTTCTAGTGTTTGGTAATATTTATCTTAAGTCTATGTGCCGAAGATGTAAATTTTAAAATTCAAATACAAAAATCAGTGAAAAACTAAGAATATTCAAAAATCTTTCGACACTTAAGACAGAAAGCCTCTAAGGTTTTAGAAAGAATAAAATAAACAAATCTAAGAATAAAAAGATGTTCGACAGGATTTTTTTAAACCTAAAAATATTGAAGATACTCTTGAAAATGAACAAAGATGCGGGATAAAATTTAGGACAATATTTGAATAAAATTGAACCAAACTTCAGAAATCTTCTCAGGCGACAGAAAAAAAAAAATCAATAAATATCTGTCGTAAAGAACATTGTTTCTAAAGAAAAATGGTTTAGTTGGTTATTTGGTTTAATGGTATATCAACTCTTGGGGTTATTTAATGCCAAATCTTGTATATATATATATATATATATATATATATATATTATATATATATATATATATGTGTGTGTGTGTGTGTGTGTAGTTTGTGTGTGTGTGTGTGTGTATGTGTGGGATATTGGTACTATATATATATATAAATAAACAGTTCTCAATATCATGGACAGATCATTTATATCTACGTTAAGGTAGCGTGGACATGGAGTCAGCGGTGCCTGTTTACTGAGTTTCTCGCTTTTGCGATCTTCAGACCAAATCTTGGTTTGAATATGGCATAGGCAAGAAACTGTCAGTAACCAGGAGATGTACCCGCTACCTAAAATTATATATATATATATATATATATATATATATATATATATAATAAATGGAAATAAATCCGGTCTTCTTCAAGAGCCCATATATTGATGATGAGTCGTTGATGGCGACGTAATTTTGGTGTCAGTCAGACACACACAATCCCTATTATAATAGAATATTCTTAATGATCCATTGTATTTTTTTATTCACCTTTTATGACAGTGATCATTTGTTTGCACACAGTTATATGACCCCCCGCCAATTGATGGCGACCCGTGATGCTTAAGGACGGAATAATGGATATTCAACACTCCACTTTGG
>CM042138.1:131884312-131886812 GCA_023376005.1 Doryteuthis pealeii | reverse complement strand
TAATCTTTACTGATCACTGCCGTCCCTCACAATCTTATAACCCCACCACTAGAACCTTTCCTCTGATGAGCCCTCAAATGTCTCATCAAACCCGCTGCAGATCCACAACGTTTGATGCAAATATGACATAGGAAGGACGTCCTTACCGTTGTATCAGATGCATCAGATGATAAAATTTGATATTTATGCACCACCATAAGACCAGAAGCTGACTTACAGACTTTGTTACAGATTACATACATCCGTAGATATATATAAATACATACAAACGTACATATATATAAATACATATATATATATATATATATATATATATAATATATATAATAATATATATATATATAAATTACACTAATCGTGGCGTGTGTTATGTACCGTTACGTCGGGTATATAAATGGGGAGAGAGATAGAGAGAGAGAGAGAGAGAGAGGAGAGAGAGAGAGAGAGAGAATATAAGGGGAGGATAGATTTGTTCTTATTTGGTTCTGCTTTGATTAAAACAACCCTAGCCTACAAGGATTCTCGAAACCGCGTAGTGTGAAGCGGCATTATGAGTGCAGCCAGCACTAATTGACTGTTTGGCTACACCAAACCAAAAACTGTCACACGCTTCTACAGGCGCGTTTTTCGGGGGTCAAGTGGGGGTTACAGCTTGTCAATCATCGGCAGTAACAACTCACCGATTTGAATTGTTAAAGAACTCAATGTAAAAATCTATACTACACTACTTACATAATCCATAGGGTATACATGAATTATGTAACAGTGTGGACATGGAGTCAACACCCAGTTACTGTCAATTTGTCATGTATACGATTTTCAGACCAAATTTGATCTGAAGATCGCATAGACGAGAAACTGTCAGTAAGCAGGTGTTGACTCCATGTCCACGCTACGATAGCCCGAATATAAACGCTCTATTAATAATATTGAGCACTATCTGATCAGGAATATAGTACCCATATTATCCATAATACATATATGTCTGTGTGTGTGTGTTGTGTAGGTTTCTATATCTATAAATTATAATATAAATATATATATATATATATATATATATATATATATGTATGTATTTATATATGTGTGTGTTGTATCTGCGCGCGTGTGTTTGTGTGTGTGGGGGGGGAGAAAGGGTGTGTTCAAAATGTCTCTTTGTATTTAATTCCTTAAAATCTTAGCGGTCGGTATTTGAACCATTATCTAAACGTACATATACTACACCCCAGGCAAAAATTATGGAATTAGCACACGTAATTATATAATGATATAGATATATTTAGTTGGAGCCATGTTCCCTTTCAATTAGGTACGCCCAGCCACTTGAGAAGGCTCTCCAGAATTGTCTTTTGACTATAGACCGATTTGCATATGTTGACATCTGCTGAAATTTCTTTTATAAATGCAACGTACAAGAGCATTCTATAATTCAATATTGCGTTGTTTCATGATATTTTCCACTGCAATTCTTTGAATACTATTTAGAACCTAACCCTTTATTTAGTCCTAGGGGGTATCCTGTTCTCATTCCGCTAATCATTGCTGGGGTAGGAGTTGTGTTAATTATTTTTCTATGTTACTGCCTCTACTCAGGATTGAACCCGGAATCCAGAGATAGCTGTCACTTAGAACTGTCTGAACCTGACTATCTTATCCACTAGGCCATGTGTCCAATTGGCCTAGCGGAATGAGAACAGGATACCCCCGTGGACTAAATAAAGGGTTAGGTTCAAATTTCCGTGATGGCTCCCGATTACGACAAGAAAGTTCCCTATTTGAAAGAAGGTTCCGGGGGTCCAAAAAGAAGTTTCCCGAGTCCTGAAGAAGGTTCCGAGTCGACAAGAAATACCTGAAGAAGGCTGGAGGGCATATCGGCCGAAACGTTGTACAATACAATGAAGATGGGGACAATAGTCCGAATAACGCAGATAGTACTAATCATCAAGCCTGCATCTAAACATTCAAGAAAATAATCTAATTTGTTGAAGGTATATTTTACTATTGGTCTAAATCTTTGAATCATTTTTATTTTTTCGTTAATTTTTTGATGACTCTTTAATAGACACCATCTTTAGAGATGGTAGCAGTAGTTTCCTCATTGAACTGGTTGATCCTGGTCGGTTTGACCTAAAAGGTTCATCACCCAGTTATCTTTAAAGCGTGCCGTTGACACACTTTTTGGTTCATTCTCCTTGTTTACCTCCACCATTTTGGTTACCCTGATTTACGATGCTATACACTCGCATAAAATCATTTCGTCTCCCTCAATCTGATAAGAAAATGGCGAGGGGGGACATAGGAATTCGTGGCTGTCAGTGCGACTTGATGACGATAATGATATTTTTGTGGAAGCTAGAATGTCCAGCTATAAAATAAAAACATGTTTTGCGTCTTATTTGTTATTAGTTTATTTACTTTTAAATAAAAAATGAAAATAAGGTGAAGCACCCTCTCTGTGTCTTAATACTATAAGATTCTGCAAGGCAGTCTGAAATTCAGG
>CM042138.1:131880602-131884212 GCA_023376005.1 Doryteuthis pealeii | reverse complement strand
AGAGAATAAACTTCTTTGTCGATTAATTTAAGTACTCAAATGTACGCGATCCACGACGTTGGAAAGGTACTTTTGAACGTTCTAACATATTATAATAACATTCTAAGACTTCTATATTCTGTCATTTCTAATCACGCAAATTACAATTTCTCATATTTTTTTTTTATTTTCCTTCAATTAGTTCATTATTCTCAATTTTTTTTTTTTCTCGTCTTTTTCTTTTCTCTCCTTCTTTTTCTTCTTTCTTTCTTTTTTATGTATTTCTACTTAAAGTATTTTCCTTCTTTCTGTTTTTTTATATTCTGTAATTTCTATCCAAATTTTTCAGTTTTAACTTTTTCCCCTTCTGAATTTGGTATTGTCGATGTGAGATGTCGCTTGGTGGTGTAGATGTGTGGTGAGCGTTGTGCTATCATTTTATTAGACTTTCCTTTTCTTTGAATCTCTCTTATAATATTTGGAGTGTGGATTCTGTTGTCGTGCTTTCTTCCTTTCGCATTTAAAGTGCATCTGCTTTTCTTTATGTAATGTTCTCTCGTTCTTCGTCTCTCTCTCAGTTCACTCTCTCTCTCTCTCTCTCTATCTTTTCTAATCTAATCTATCTATCTCTGGCTGTATTTTCTTATTTGTATTTCCAATTAGCGTTGTTCTCTATTTTTTCTCGCTGTTATTTTCTTCAATTAGTTCATTTATGATTTTATTAGCGATTTATTTATTAGTACTTCGTTCTTTGTTATCTTTCTTTTCTTTACTTGTATGCTTTTCTTTCTCCCTTTCTCTCCTTCTTTTTCTCGGTCAAATTTCTTTTCTTTTTTTAACTTCTCCTTTAATATGCTTGTCCCACTCACTATATTTTTCTCATTCTATCACAATTGACCAGTTTTCGTTAACTTGTTTTTTTTTATTTTACTTAATTAGTTTATTATTGGTCACATCGGCTTCCATTTTCCTGTTCTTTTTCTTTTTCCTTTTTTCTTCCTTTTCTTGTTTTCTCTTCATCTTTTATTTCTTTAATTTTGTCTCTTCTCTCTGTTCTTTAATTAATTTTTCTCTTTTCTCTTTCTCTTTTTTTGGTGTTTTCCTTTTTCTTTCTTTCTTTTTGCTCTTTTTTCTCTTTTTTCTTTTCTGTCTTGTTCTCTGTTTTCTTTTTTTTCTTTCTTTCCCTTTTCTCTTCTAACCTTTCTTTCGTTCTATTTTCTTTCTTATTTTTCTCTTTCCTCCCTCTTTTTAATTTCTTTCCTTTCCTCCTTTTGTTCTCCATCACTCTTTCTTCTTTTTTCTCATTTCTTTCTTTCTTTCTTTCTTTTTTCATCCCTTAAAGTATTTCTTCTCATCTGTCTTGTAAATATTCTGTCATTTCCATACGACTTGCCAGTTCTCTTTTTTCTTTCTAAATTTTACTTCAATTAATTCATTATTGATTTTCTAAACCATTTATTAGTCTATTATATCTTTTTTCTTCTTTTTCCTTCCTTCCCTATCCCTCACCGTATTACTATCTTCTCTTTAATGTTACTCTCTCTCCACCACCCATTCCACCCACTCTCTCTCTCTCTCTCTCGATCGTCTCTCAGTCTCCTCCTCCATCTCTCTCCAGTCTCTCTCTCATCTCTCTCTGTATGTATTTTTAAAAATTTGTAATTCCAGTTGCCAGTTCTCTATTCTGTCTTCTGTTTTTTCTTCAATTAACTTTCTTTAATGAACTTTATAACCATTATTTAATTTATTTATCACGCGGTATTTCTATCTTTCTCTTTAAAAGGGTTATTCTCTCTTCTCTCCTCCTCTCTCCTCCTCTATCCTTTCCCTCTCCTCGTCTCTCCTCTCTCTCTCTCTCTCCTCTCAGTCCTTCTTCATCATCTTCACCTCTACTCCTCTTCTCCTCTCTCTCTCTTCTCTCTGTGTGTGTTTGTGTATTTTTAAAATTTGTATTCACAATTGCCAGTTCTCTATTTTTTTTCTTGCTGTTTTTTGTCCTTCAATTTAAGTTTATTTATGGACTTTATACCATATTTATTTACAACCCGTATTTCTATCTTTCTATTTAAAGTTTTATTCGCTCTCTCCTCTCGAATCTCTCATCATTCAATCCAAACTCTCCTCCGCCATCTCCCTCTCTCCATACCTCTTCGTCCCCTGTTTCTCGCTCTCTCTCTCTATTCCTCCGTCTCCTCTTTCTGTTGCTGTATTTTTTATTTGTATTCTAATAATTGCCAGTTCTGATCTAAGTTTTTTTCTTCTGTTGTTTTCTCAAATGAGTTTATTTTTATGACTTTATAAAGCCATTATTTAATTTATTTATCACCTGTATTTCTATCATTTCTCCTTTAAAAGTTATTTCTCTCTTCTCTCATCTCTGAATACTTTCGTCTCTCTCTCTCATCTTCTCCTCTCCGTCTCATTCTATCTTCTATCTATCTAATCTATCTATCTATCTATCCTATAATTTCTTTCAATTCACTATGGGATGCAAATTGTCAGTTCTCAAAAAATATCCAACCTTTCATTTTTTCTTTTTTTTTCTTTTTTCCTATTAGATTTTTTTCTTTAATCAAAATCGTCCTTACCTATTCCATCATTAAATCTTCTGTTACTATTTCAAAAAAGATACTCGAATGTGATTTGTGGATTACCCCCATTTTTCAACGTTCCCTTGTAGCGCAGTTCCTCCCCTGCCTTTTATTTTTTTTTGTTTGTTCTATTTTAGGTTATTCTAATCTTTGTTATTCTTTTGTTGTTGTTGTTTGTTTTTGGTGAGGATCATCCGAGTCACGTTTTTCTCACTCTAAAATGGGAACCGAAAAAACTCGAGTAGAAGAATTGTGGACATATTTTTTTAAAGGAAGAACAGGTCAGCACATCTTCAGCAGCGGCGTGGCTGCATCGATGGCTGCTATCCACCAACGAGAGGAATTAGTTCCACTGTTAATCCTTTTGCATCAAATGCCTTTTTTGTTGGGACATTCAACAATAGACAGAGAGGAAAAATAAATATGTAGATAGTTATATCATTGGAGATAACTATATATCACCACAAACACCCCATATATATATAGATATTTATATAATATATAGATAAATATATATATTATATTATTATATATATTTATATATATAATACAACAAAACATATATATGTATGCATATTATATATATATAATATATATATATATGTGTGTGGTGTGTGTGTTGTTGTGTGTGTGTAATAAAACACATATATATATCCACATATATATATAAGAGAACACATATATATATATACATACATTATATATATACAAACATATATATATAATACCATATATATACATAAAACATAATATAATAACTATATTCATTATTATATAGTATATATATATATATATATACAAAACACTAATATATATACATGTAATATATTGTTTGTATATATATATACATATATGTATATTATATATGTTTCTCTCTCTCTCTCTCTATAATATAATATATATATATAATACACACATACATATATATATATTATCAAACATAATATATATATAACATAATAGTATACATACAACATATATATATATATATATTATATATATATTATATATATATATTATATATATATAAACTACAAAAC
>CM042138.1:131850602-131873102 GCA_023376005.1 Doryteuthis pealeii | reverse complement strand
AGAGGGAATACTGACTATTAGTGGCATTAATTAAAAAGAAAAGAAAAGAAAAGAAAAAGAGAAAAAAAGAAAAAAAGAAAGAAAAGGTAAATATATCCGAGATGGAGAGTAGAGAGAGCGACAATGCGCACATTGTTCTTGTGACTCATCGGAAGAATTTTGCTTCCCTCTCTGCGGTAGGTCTGTAGAAAATCTTGGTATTTTCCAAATTACGCTCTGGGATTTTTGCGATGGGTGTTGGGGTAGGACTGTCACCAACTCTTGTTATATTCAGTCGAAAAAATCCTCCCAAAAAAAAAAAGAAAACGAAAAGCATAAGTAACACAGCGAAAGAAAAAGTACCATTTCTCGAAATCAAGGAAAACTGTTGACATGTGGATTGTAATAGAAGCGACAGTGACGTCGTGAGAAAAGCCCTTGTAAGAAGAGACCGTCTTTAGAAACTCAGATACACTAAGAAGTTTCTAAGATAATGATAGACATCTTCCATTGTTATCAGGCACCACCCACAGTCAGGGTCTAGATTCTAATTGGTTCCAGAAATTCTTGTTGGCAAAATCCGTCAGAGGAAGACCGTTTTCAAGACAAGCTGACTTCGCTTAATCGCAGGAACACAGAAAGGAAAGGAAAGGAAAGGGAATTTTAGACAAAATGAGTTGGGGGAAAACGAGGCTGGAAATTAGCAAGAATAAGCATAAGAATAAAAAAGAATAAGGGAACAGAAGAAGGAGAAATAGAAAATGAATACAAAAAGAAAGTAGACAAATGAAGAACAGATAATATAAAAGTGTTAGCAAAGAAAAGAAATAAAATAGAAAAGAAAAAAAAAACTAGACAGAGATTTAAAAAAAAATGAATTGTAACAGAAATAAATACTGGCCTTTTGAAAGAAAGAAAGAAAGAAAGAAAGAAAGAAAGTAAGTAAAAGAAAGAAAGAAAGAATAAGACGAAAAGAGGGGGAAAAAAGAAAGCACTAAAAAGCAAACAGAAAGAAGGAAAGAAAGAAAGAAAGAAAGAAAGAAAGAAAGAATAAAACATAAAAAAGAAAAGCAAAAAAGCACGAAAGAAAAAATAGATATCGAAAGAGAAGGGAAAAAGAAGAAAGAAATGAAGAAAGAGAGAGGGAAAGAGAAAAAGAATGACAGAAATGTTAAGACAAAAAAAAAACGTTAAAAGTGCAAGACGAATAAGATAATGCATACATACATACATACATACACAAAGAAAGAAAGAAAGAAAGAAAGAAAAAAAGAAAGAAAGAAAGCGACAAACAAACATACAAACAAACAAATCAAGATGGCGCAAAATAAAAAAAGGAAAAGCGCCAAAAACAACAGAACATATAGAACAGGTAGAGAAATAAATAGAGAAATAAAGAAATAATACTTAAAAAAGAAAGAAAGTGTTAGGAACAGCAAAAAGAACGAAATAAGTATTCCATATTGAAAGAATGAAGAAAAAAAAGACGAAAAAATGAACAGAAAAGCGCTAAAAACGGCAAAAAGAAAGAAAGAAAAGAATAAAACATAAAAAGGAAAAGAAAAAAGAATGAAAGACAGGTTGAATATCGAAAGAAAGAAAGAAAGAATAAAAGAAAGACAGAAAGAAAGAATAAAAGAAAGAAAGAAAGAAAAAAGAAAGAAAGAAAGAAAAAGGAAAGAAATGATAATATAAACAAAAGGACGAGAAGACACTAAAACAGGCAAGCAAAAGAAACACTATCCTAATGAAAGAAATAATAGATATCAGGAGAAAGAAAGAAAGAAATAAGGAAGAAAGGAAAGAAAGATTAGTTTAAAAGGAAAAATATAAGTGCTAAAAACGGCAAAAGAAATGAATAAAGAAAACAAGATTAAATGGGTAAAAATGGACTAAAAACATAAAATAAAGAAAGACAGAATATACATCTGGAGAAATTAATAAATGAATAAATATATACATCTGGAGTATACATCTGAATATACATCTGGAGAAATTAATGAATAAATAAATATATACATCTGGAGTATACATCTGAATATATATCTGGAGAAATTAATGAATAAATAAATATATACATCTGGAGTATATATCTGAATATACATTTGGAAAAATGAATGAATGAATAAATATATACATCTGGAGTATAGATCTGAATATATATCTGGAGAAATGAATGAATAAATAAAGTAAAGAATTTTGTAAATTACAAAGACGATGATTTCAGAAAATCGTAAAAATAATGTAAAATACGAAAATGCTATAGGGGTAAAAACAAAAAGAATGAATACCGTAAATATTCGTCTATAATACGCACCAGTGTTTCCAGATTTAGGGGTGTTTTAGCTCAGTTGGTAGAGCGTCCGACCGGTAGGTTCCTTGTTCGATACCGGCCCTCGCCAACTCAATGTATGAGTAGCACATGTATCTGTGTGGTAACGTAAGGAACTGATGGTAGAAGTGGCGCTTCAGCTCAGACGCTAAAAACAATCTCCTTGGTCTAGCGCTAGTGAAAAGGGAATAGACACCCTCGTTGTCTGGCTGATACCGACTTTAGCCCCCCTCCCGACGACTTACACACAAGAACTAAAAGCCGATTTATTTTCCGGCTACCCGCGTCGCCATATTCAGGACGGTATGCCTGAAAGTAAGTTACATACATGGTCTAAACTAATTAATCTATAACAAACACTTTTGTTTTACGCCGCTAGAAAAAATAGCTACTAGTCACATGAATGTGAGTTTGTTAAAAGTTTTGTTTCACTTCGTTTGAGTTAATTCTAAAAAACAAGCTTGTTGCATTTTTGTGGTAAGATATCCATGTCTTGTAAATTTTGTATTCCAACTTAAATTTCATAAATTCTCATTTTTTTTAGTCGATATGAACTGATACGATAAGACGTTGAGCATATGTTACATATACTTTAAAATTTAGCGACTGGAAATTTTAAATAATCACTGCGTTTTATATGCGAGATATTTGTCGAGAATTTCGTATTACAAAGTCAAGTATGCATATAATGGACAGGTATGCAATGTACACGAACAATAAAAATGTGGAATGAAATAAATAAATGAGAAAATGATAATATAAACAGAGAGTTTTGGTTTGATTTCTTTAATGGCATCAACTTTCGTGGTTTATTTAATGCCCAGAACATCCTTGTAGAAGAATGGTAGTGTTACTATTTAACCCATAGCTGGGGGTGAGAGAGAGTTCGTATGTTTCCCTAGGGTATGAGACCGAAAGTCATCGTAATAGCGCAACTGAAGTTCGAATATCGCAGTCCAGCACATTACCTAGTACATCACGGGACTCACGACTAGTACATCACGGCACTCCCCACGAGTACACCATGGGACTCCGCATTAGTACACCAGCGGACTCCTCACGAGTACACCACGGGACTCCCCACTAGTAAATCACGGGACTCCCCACTAGTATACCACGGGATTCCCCACTAGTACACAACGGGACTCCCCACAGGGACTCCCACTAGTACCAGAGGACTCCCCACAAGTACACCACAGGACTCCCCACTAGTACACCATGAGACTCCTACTAGTACACCAGAGGACTCCCCATGAGTACACCGCGGGACTCCCCACTAGTACATCAGGGGACTCCCAATAGTACACAACGGGACTCCCCACTAGTACACCAGGGGACTGCCCACTAGTATACCACGGGACTCCCCACTAATACACCACTGGACTACCCACTAGTAAATCAAGGACTCCCCACGAGTACACAACGGGACTCCCCACTAGTACACCAGAGGACACCATGGGACTCCCCACTAGTACACCACGGGACTCCCTTCTAGAAAAATCGAAAACAAAAAAAATACGTTAAAAACGGTCAGAAAAAAAATGAAAACATGACAAAAAGAGAAAAAAAAAAAAGAAAAAACGAAAATGTAGTTGAATTTTCTTTTGAATAACTTTGAAGATTAACGTGCGTCTTATACACGAATAGAAAGAAAGAAAGAAAGAAAGAAAGAAAGAAAGAAAGAAAATACAGTTGAATTTTCTTTTGAAGCAATTTAAAGATTAAGAAATGTTTTGCACGGGGATTAAAAGGATTGAAATAACTTAAAAAACGACACCATGAGCTGAAATCTCATTTGAACATTTACCCTGTAGGTCCCAATAATCCCCGAATCCGACCCCCCAAACTTCACAAAAAAGAAAGAGATCAAGCACAAATCCCACCAAATTTAACTCCAGAGCGTAGACATCTTGTTTTTTTATCACCTTATTAAAACAAAGGCTATTTTTCGCTGTATTTTATTATTTGTATCTGCGGTAGTCTCTGTTAGCCTACAATGGCACATTGTAAAATAGTGCTTCGCACGCAGCCATAGGTTTATGGTCCAAAAAGTTGAAGTAAAATAAAGACTGTGAAAATAGGAATAAACAGAAATGTATTTGCCCAGCTTCACCGCCATTATATTTATTACAAGGCCAATTTTTAAACGAAATTAAGCTGGTTTGAATTCAGAGTTTTCCTTCTCCTAAGAAACTCTAAATTATACAGTCTATCCTACTATTTACCCATAGCTGGGATAAATGAAAGGTATTCCTGATTTTCCCAAGGGATTTAGCGCAAAGTGAAACACAAACGGCAAAGTGGTTAAAGGCGTTGGGTTAAGACTGTTCTAAGTGTCTGCTATCTCTAGGCTGCACGGTCAATCTTGATCAAGGGCAACAATAACATAGAATAATAATTAACACAGCTTAACATCTGTAACCCTGCTATGGTTAGTGGAATGAGAACAGGATACCCACGTGGATTGAATGAAAGGTTAGGTTCAAAGTTCCGTGATGGCTCCCGATTACGACAAGAAGGTTACCGAATTCGCAAAGAAGGTTCCCGAGTTCGAGAAGGCTCCTGAGTCCGACAAGAAATACCTGAAAAAGGCCACAGGGCGCATCGACCGAAAAGTTGTACTGATAACAATAAAGATGAGGACTATAGTCTGAATCAACGAGCCAACTGAGCGTGACCTTTGTCCATCCTTCGGCATTGGCTCGGGAGGATGGACAAAGGACAAAGGCCGCATCCCCAAATACCTACTGTATGGTGAATTAGTAGAGGGCACCCGACCGGTAGGGAGACCACACCTGCGCTTTAAAGATGTCTGCAAGAGGGACATGAAGATATGCCACATCGACACCAAACACATGGGAGACTTGTGCAAAAGACCTTGTGATTTTTATAAATCACTGAGAGAGCTCAATGCATAATAACTACAAAAATAATTGTATACAGAGTAATATATAACTTTCAAAGAAAGAAAAACTTAAACCGTCATTTGACTATGATAAATTTATTTCGAACAGAGACTGAATATGAGACTAGTCTCATCACATAGAAATTTAAAAACTATATATATATATATATATATATATATATATATATATATAGCAAACTTGTTGGTAAATCCTCGCGGTGAGAAAAAAACCCAGCAAATAGTTTGATTGTAAAAATATACTACCAAACATCAATCGGGAAGAAAAAAAATTTTGTAAAAAAACAAGATCAAGATAATCGTACCAACAAAAAATAATCTATTAGTACAATATTTTGGCCAAAAGAAAAAAACAATTCATATGCATATATATATAAGATATATATATTCATACAAACCCGCCAGGAGACTAAAGCTAATAAATAAAAAGTGCTAAATACCTAAGTAGAGCAAATAATAAAGATAAATCTAATGAGTCAGACGAACCTACTGTAAGTTTCGCTTAATTCTCTTCAGGGCTAAGATCTGAAGTCAGATCTTAGCCCTGAAGAGCATTAAGCGAAACTTTTAGTAGGTTCGTCTGACTCATTAGATTTATCTTTATATATATATATATATATATATATAGTTTTGTAATTTCTATCTGATGAGACTAATATATATATATATATATATATATATATATATATAATATATATATATTACTTTTAAACTCACTTATAAAAGGCAAATAACTGAGCTTTCATACTAACTTGCACAGGTATCCGTGAATGCCCATTTGTTGTTTTTATCTCCGCGTCAATCTCTTTTGAATGACACTCAAACACGCCGAAATCGCCACAACAGTCAAGCCGAGGCAGATATCATACGCCATGATATCGCCCAAACAAGTAAACCTCCACTCGTTTAGAGAAGTTGACGATAAAATGTCTCGGTACACCCTTTGATCTCTTTCCCGACCCTAGAACCTTGACTCAAAAAACAAAAAAACAAAAACAACAACAAAAAATAAAAAAAACAAGAAAGAAAAAAAAATAAAGAAAAACAACCTTACCAAACAATTACAATTATCCTCTCTTTATTTAAATTACCCGTCAAGCTATCTTTACCAACGAGAGAGACCTGAGATTTTGACTCGGTTGTAAATCTTTCCCTTTGCGTACTCTTGGCCCGACTGTCAACAGTTTGCCTTTATTGCTGGGATATATCTTGTAAGATCTGATAAAACAACGTCTTTTCTTTTTTCTTTCATCTCGTCCTTTTTGTGGTTGTTTTTAATTGGTGAGAACAAATGAGAATTTTATTTTATGTTTGTCTGTTTTATTTTGTAAGAATTACTCATTTATTTATTTCATAACTTGAACATGTATCTTAAGAATCCAAATAATTTCACTGTAACTATTATTACGATATTATTGACCCCCACCCCAATCGGGGAGCACAAGCCTACCAGGGGGCGTTCTAAGTGTAGATTTTATATACTTTCTGTGATTTCTACTTTATAAAATTGGTATATAGTAGACTGTCGTGGCCATATATTCTGGTGAGAGTCACATATTCGGGGTTGGGAGCATGGGATGCTATCCCTGACCCGGCCAAGCATCCAGTGTTTTCATCACTGGTCCCCTAACATAGTTTAGGTCGAGGGGTGCTTCTCATGTAACGTGTATTGATTAGAAATAATCAGGTGGAGCCCATTCGGTAATTTATGAGGAAGTGCGTCCCGGTCACCCGCCTCAAAAACCGCTACCCGGTGTCTATCAAAATAACAACCCCAGCTCGTCGCAATTCTTGTTTATTTATCGTAATTTGTCGTAATTCTTGTTTAGATATGAAGATGGATATATAGTTTTGAATAGACTGAGATAGATAGATAGATAAACAAACAAAATAATATAGATAGATACGAACAAATGGAGATAGATAGAGAGATATTTTTGACAAGTAAATGTATTGGGGGGGGTCGCTTCATTTTTTGTCGTAATTCTTGTTTATTTAAACTAAAAACAAGACATTAAACAAACATGAATAAAAAAAATCTTAGTATTTAATGTAATATAGATAAATATAAACAAATTGAGATAGATAGATACATGGATAGTTTTGAATAGACTGAGCCTGGTCGTTATTTTAATAGTCACTGGGCAGCAACTCTTGAGTCAGGAGACCGGGGCGCACTTCCTCATAAATTACGGCCCATTCTTCTCCCTGACTACAAATGGTTTGAATTCAGGGTTTATCTTTTTCTAAACCGGTTTCCATGCCAAAGTTAACGAGCCCATCCGGCCTACTAAGGAAAATATTTCATATCTTTCCCCAAAGTAGTAGCACTATGTGAAAGGCAAACGATTGGCCCTGTATATTACGAATGATAAAATGTAAGTCTTCGTATACTGAAAATAATTATTATTGACTGATTTTAACGACATGACAACCCGTCTAGAGTTATTCCAAGCGTGGTAGTTAAGGAATCGTGTTTATTGTACGTTCACATCAACGTTTTTGTGTAGTTGATATTTTCTCGAATTGTTTAGCCTTACATTTGAACATATATACCCGCCTAAATTCATTATTTATTAACTAATTAATTTTCAAAATTAGGTATGACTTCAAATAAGCACATATCCTCCAAAAATTGTCGGCTTAAAGCCATATAAAAATACACACATTTGTTTGTTTACTTAACATCATATATATATATATATATATATATATATATATATATATATATACGTTAAATATCACTGTTTCTTGATTCTTGTGCAAAAATTATGAAGATTTGATTTATATACGGACATATTTTAAAAAATAGAATATACAGAGAAATAGCATTGAATTCTACTTTAAAAGTCCAACATTGGTAAATGTCAAAAGTAAAGAAATCTATAGACCAGAGTTTCCTCCCACCAACCCAGGCGACGCTGGGTAGCCGGTTCTAATACTTACTAAGGTTTCCAGTGTTTGTTTCTCTTCAGCAATTTTTCAACCTTTCATCTATATAAGAGATTTTTAATCGACTGTTTTCTTCTACGATTCAAAAGATCTTCCTTGAACCTATATTGTCCACTTCCTCCATTCACGTCATTGTTTTTATTAATACCCCATCCCAACCACTAACCTCTTCAACAATCTGTATCCTTTGTTTTACTCTTTCTTTCTTTCTTTCTTTCTTTCTTTTTTCTTTCTTTCACTTTTCTTGCTTTTGATGTTCGTCTGATTCTCTTTCATATTCATTCTTCATCTTTTTAAACGGTTTCCTTTAGATCAGCCTCATCCGTTATAGTTTTGTTTGTTTATTTTGTCTGTTGTTACTTTTTGTTTATTTTTTTATATTTTTGTATGTTTTTCTTGGGTCATTTTTAATTATTCTCTTTACTCCTACACATCGACTTTACCACCGCAAGTTGTTTTCTTTCTCCTCCTCCTCTTCCCCCCCTCCACCAAATCTCTTCACAACTTCCGTAGCATTCTTGACACTAAGAACGAAAGAAAGAGAGAAAGAAAGAAAGAGATAAAGAAAGAAAAAAAGAACGAAGTCTGTCTTGTCTGAGGGCGCGACCTGTCGATTTCAGCTTATGTTAGAAGCTTTCTTAGTTTACTCAACATGAATGCTCTCCCGTTACTCACAGGCTTTTCTACGGTATCCCCTTACACAGTTATTTCCTATTTGTTTCAGATGTGTGCGTACGTATTTGTGTTATGAAGTTGCCAATGCGTAACGTTCATACGTGTGCGTGGAAGATATTTTGTAGATGTGTGTAAATACTGGACCGATTTGTGTATGTCAATATATGTACAGTAATATAACAAGCATTGCGTTAATACCAAACCTCGTGTTTTTTTTAGTATTATTTGGATTATTCGGACTATTGTCCTCATCTTTATTGTTATCTGTACAACGTTTCGGTCGATGTGCCCTCCGGCCTTCTTCAGGTATTTCTTGTCGGACTCAGAGGCATTCTCGAATTCGGGAATCTTCTTGTCAGACTTGTGAGTCTTCTCGAACTCGAGAACCTTCTTTTCGAACTGGGGAACCTGCTTTTCGAACTCTGGGACCTACTTGTCGTAATCGGGAGCAATCACTGGACTTAATATTCAATCTACAGAGGTGTCTTGTTTCCGTTCGGCTAACAATAGATGTGGTACAGGTGTTAAGCTGTTTTAAGCTTGTGTTTTTTTATCAATAAATATATCATTAAATGAGAACAAAGAGTGCTTAAGTTAATGTAGATATTTACCCAACCCGTTCACCACGGCGAGGATGTAGCACAACGTCGCAATGTATGGGGTATCCAGCTTAGATCGAACTCGCTCTTCAGGAATGGATCTGCGAGACTAGATTGCTAACCAGTAGACCACGATGGGACGCCTTGTTTACCCAAACCGTTTGCTATGTGTATGATGTGAAAGAAGGTCGTAAAGTATGGGACATCCAGTGAGGATCTAACTCACTTCTCAGTAGTAATGGATATGTGATACTGTCTTGCTAACCATTACAACCACGATGAGACGCCCTATATATTCAACTCGTTCACCACGGGTAGGATGTGACACAATGTCGCTAGTATGGGGCATCCCCCGAAGAACGAACTTCATATTGAGTAGTAATGGACCTGCGAGAGTAGTTTGGTATGCATTTAACCACAATCAGACGGCCAGTTAATATATATATCTATATATATATATATATATATATATATATATATATATATATATATATTTACCAACCCCTCCGCACGAATAGGATGTGACACAAGGTCAATTTCTTAAGCGGGGTTTAACAGATTTGAATTCAGAGTTTTCCTTCTTCTAGACTGGTTACCTAGCCATGGTTAAAGAGCCCCGTCTTCCCTGTTATTTACCCATATCTGGAGGGAGAATTGGATTCATACCTTTCCTACGGGTATTTGCGCCATGTGAAATGCAAACAGCTTCGCCCAGGAATATATATATATATATATATATATATATATATATATATATATATATATGACAATATCAAGATTCGAATGCATGAAATGAATGTAAATGATTGAGTAATTGATTTTAATGGCATATAAACTCGTCTAGGATTATTCTATGCCTTTATGCCTAGAGGTTCGGGAATCACGTTCATTGTGCATTCATATTTACATTTTGTGTGTATTTGTTTCTTAAATTATTTTCTGTATAGGGTCTTATTGAATACGATTTTAAAAAAAGATATAATTGATACATAGATTGTGCCCTAATAGGTACTACAACTCCGGCTCAGAGTGGATCTGGGAGTAATGTTAATGTTAATGAAGGCATATACCAAATTGCACATATTTCAATAATCGGATCCTCATCTGATGTACGTTTCTATGGCTAATGCCATCATTTATAAATTCTGATTTAAAATTCCTTGTTTTTCATTTTCTTGTTTGTTTCATATTAACAACTTATGACCGATAATTATAGGTTAAATCGAAATTCCACCATCGTATATCACCCCGACGAAAGAAAAATATTAAAGAATCAGGGAATTAACCGAATTTAATGAAATTTTAAGTGTTGATATATTAATGAATAAAATATGTAATGCACTGTTTATTTAATTTAATTGTTTTTACATTTTTTCAGGTCAGTTAACTTTAAACCAAGTATGTTTGAGAATATGTGTTAAGTCTCAATGACACGTGGTTAAAATTAACTGACCTGAAAAAATCCAAGGGTTTTTTTTACATAAAATAACTGGTGCATTATCTCATTTATTCATTAATATATCATCAGTGAAAATTTCATTAAATTAGGTTAATTTCCTGTTTTTTTTTTGTTTTTTGTTTGTTTTTGTTTTTTTGTTTTTTTTGGGGGGGGCTTTTTTTCGGCGGGGTGACACCCGATGGTGGAATTTAGGTCCGTTAAGTTCGATTTAACCCAATTATCTTTTCATGGTTTAATTTGATAAGTTATGGCTATAAGCAATTTGATTTTTATTTGTTATTTTAATGCTTATCATCGTAGTTTTCATAGTCTGGCACTAAATATAAAACTACTTCGATTTCTGTAGCCTCTTGATAAAAGATAATTTATTTTATACAAAAAAATTATCAGTCAAAATATTCCTTGAAAATGCACTTAATCCATCAATCATAAAGACTGAAGGATAAATATTTCAGATCGAAAATTCGATGATAATTGTGTTACGCTCCGGATTTATTAACTCGCATCCATGTAGATATTAACACAAAGACTCTGCTATGAGCTGGATGAGATCAATCTTAGAGTGGAGTGATGCTGGCTTTGAACTCATAGTTTTCATTCTCCTCGAATGCTTGCTCTAAATAAGCAAGCCTGTCTTTCTTCTGGAAGACCTAAAACGACAACCACCAAAGTTAATAGAAGACAGTAAATGATCGCAGAAAATGTTTCCATTGGCACCCAATTTACCATACTGATCTCGGTTGAGAAAACTGGGCTACAAAAGAATTTGTAAATTGTTTAAGTTTTTTCAAATGATTTAGAATAATGTTAAACCGCCGAATTCGAAAATGGCTCTCGTTTCTCGGAATAAGGTTATGTTTGTTAAGTTTCTGACCGCTATTCTTGACCAGTTAAAAATAACTTAAAGTAAGTCCTGAACTATGGAATCCTTTGGTAAGTGAATAAGTCCTGAGTTATGGAATCCTACGTAGCATCAAAGGTCCAGTGATATAATCCTATGTTTCCGTCGTCCACGAAGGTTGAAGGCATTTGAGGGTAGTTAAGATCCGAACAGCCTGTATAAGTATTATAACAGCAGCAGAGTGCTGTCAGTGAATGGCCAAGAAGTTGGTCACATGATTATCGCCGAGTCTATAAGTAGGAGCGGGCATCCAGTACACACCTTATATCAGAAAAAAGTCAACCAGGTTCTATAGTTGATTCTTTTAAAGTTATCTTTTTAATCTGAATACTGAATTGATTACATTTCGTGACATCATAGACTGATTTTTGTTAATATTTCTTAAAGTTTAAAGAGAAAAATGTTTTCTAAAACTATTCATTTACTGAAATTCTTCTAAAACTATTTATTTATTGAATTTCTTCTAAAATTATTCATTTATTGAATGTTACAAACCTCGATTGCTGTAAATTGAATAGTAGACATTAATACAGATAGTTACATGTAAATTGAATGATACATCATCATTGTTCAAAATGCAGGGTTTGAACCTCCGTTTCTTCAAACTTCAAGAATGTTCAGCTGCAGGGAAGTCTCTCTTTAGGGTACAACAGTAATTAGCCATTATTACTGCATCCCAGAGTCCTTGCTATTTGGTATCCATGTCTTTTACGTCCTGATGGAATCATCCCTCCTGCTCGTCACTCATTAGAAATAGTAAGTTATAAAGAATAAGTAAAAGAAAAACTTTATTTTTGTTAAACTACTATTGAAGGGAGGCCATGCCTAATAGCGTGAAGCTAAGCCCATGGACATGACTACCCTTGGACGCTCACAGGAAACGATACAAGACACAACAGACAACACAAACATATAGATATATATCATGAGAAAAATTAGCCGTGTGAGAATCTAAATACAAATCTGTTGTTTATAAGAGGCAATAACCCCATATTCTCCGGAAACCGATCCATATATGAGAATAAGTAATGCACTTTAATGATCATGTTGCATTTAAGATTTTCTGAAAGTAGTCAGAATATTGCTGAAAATTTCTGCGCCGTTTCCGGCCTTGTAGTTGCTAAGAAAGTTCTTCACAGTCAGAACAAAAGCTTGTCATACTTCCAGTTCCACTTTCTTTATTGGGTTGCCAAAGTAAGGATCTCTGGTGAACTGATTTGAGAACCGTCTATGATTCCAGCTTTCAACTTTTCCATGGTCAATCTAGAACAAGTAAATAAAGCAGCCAACATTCTTGTCCAAAGGTTTGGTGAAAAACAACTGAGCTTGACGTGCAGCGATGAGAAGAGTATTCTGTTCCTGTGCACCAGAGAGTTGCATATGACGTTCCATGCTCTGCAAGGCACTATTTCCTATCGCACAGACCAGTCGTACTTCGTGTAATGCTGAGTACGTTTCTTACTATAACACGATTACTGAAAGGTACTTGTTAAATCAACAGATTGATGTTCCAACAAAAAAAAATTCACCATCTGAAGATGTCAACATAAATAAACTACTCATGCTGATCATAACGAATTGTTTTTCCAGCAAATACTTCTCCACTTTATACTTCTTCTTCAGTGTGGTCGAATGAGCGTGATTTACAGAAGCAAACTGATAGCCGTTGTGTAGCAGAATACCTTTCAGCCATTGCTTGCTGCCAACAATGAATAGTCTTCAATCTTTGGATTTGTACTGTGGCACTCAAAGGTTGTGCAAAAGATGTGCAATATCTGTAGAGTACACCAAGTCTTTCTCTTTAGATAAAAATTGTAGCGTAATTATTGTGGTCTACGTGCATTGAAAGAGGAAAAAGAAATAGGAGCAAAGAAAGGTTGAGTTTTGGAGGAGTGGGCACACAACGGGGTGCCGGTAACTTGACCAAGGAATGAACCTGGAAGGGGAATTGAAAGTAAAAACGGAAGTTCCGGGTGTTGACCGGAAGCGGAAATGACGTGACGAGTAACGAGCAAGAAGAAAATCGTTATCTTTTTCCTTTTGGCCGTGGGAGGGGTCAGACGGGCTCCTGGTCCCTAGTGTTGGGACAGCGATATTGAAGTTGATACCATGTTAGAAGGTAGAGGAATTTAACCGTACCCTCTCTCTTTCTGTCTGTCTTTCCTTCTCTCCGAAACAGAGCCCACGACACGAGTCTAGAAATAAATACTAAGCCCCTTGTGACTATACAACTTACGTGTATGATGATCCTTGACCTAACGGCTACTAACAAAGACGAGTACTACTAAAACTTGAGTTTGCCCATACGACATATATCGTTCCGGGGTTTGCCTCAAATACACTTTGGTACTGTGACCACACCGTTATACTACATAATCATGTTGTAGAAGTAGGTGATGCGAGCATTGTCAGAGATAAGTTTTTTCTTTCAATCTGGATGCCAACAGTTCAGCAGAGGACTTTGACAAGCTTATATTTCAAACTAGCTCATTTAGTTCGTTTTTTTAAGAAAAAGGATGTGCAGCATCGTCATTAAGAACCACTTCTTTTCTTCATCTTCTTGAACACTGGGGAATCTTTGTCACTTAATTCATTCTCTAAATAAAAGTACTGGAATTTCATCTAAAGGATGACGTACATATTGAAGATCAGGATACTTGAGTCTACTCCGGTGCTTTCTGTTGATCCCATTTGCGTCAATAGTACAAAAGTTTCAGTCACTGTCATGGTTTGTCATCTCTCTCCAAACCATAGGAATTCCGAACTTTATACATGATTTGCATATCATGTGTGGCATCCAAGTTTTATTCGGGTCAATTTTTATTCTTTAATACCAAAATAAAAATCACGAGAATGTTTTATAAAACTTATAATTGGATTTATGTTAAAAAACAATGGTGTATTCATTGCAGACGCAGTAGAATATGTCAGGCTTATTTTTGCAAACTTTTCAAAGTTTGTTTATTTCAAGAAAAAAAAAAAGAATTGTGCATCATATAATGCGAAAATAATCGTACATGTTAATAAAAGTAAAAAGGTGAGGTGGTGCGCCACACCTACCATCAGCTCCTTACTTTACCGCACAGATACCTGTGCTACTCATATGCTGAGTTGGCGAGAACCGGAATCGAAATAGGAACCTTGTGGTTTCTAGCCGAACGCTCTACCGAATGAGAAAAACAACTTGTGGTCATAGTTTTAAAAAGTTCACTGTGATTTTTGGGTTCAGGTCATCAGAATTATTCCTAATCACAAAAAATAATCAATAATTATGTTGTTGATCAGTGTAAGCTCTGCGTCAGATAAAAAAACTTAGTTATTTTTTAATAAATACATCAGAAGTAACATTAATTCATTGACCCCTAAAATACTATCGACCACCCCCAATTCCCTATTTTACTTTTCTAGCCCCCCCCCCGCAAATATCATATGGACTCTGGTGGATAATTTGTACCCCAGTCAATAATCACTGGTGTTGCATAGTCCCATGATAACTTCTATCATGTGTCTTCGCCTTCTTTAATTCTTCTAAATTCAATAAGCTGTCTGCTCCTTCGTATTAGGTTGGACATCTTCTTCACCGGGAGTTATATGCTTCTCTGTGTACCGTTGTTGTTCTTGTTATCATTTCGGAATACACGGAGACTTATTTTCGTGTACACATTTTTATCTAATTCCCCGTTAGTTTATTATACAGATCATTCTTGTGCACACCAGGAAAAATTAAGTTAAGTTAGTGTGAACATTGACTCAACGACGCCTGTTTACTGACTATTTCTCGCTTATGCAATCTTCCACTAGGCATGAAGATCATAACCAGTAACCAGGTGTCGTTGACCCGATGTCCATGCTGCCTTAACTTACATATAACTACTCTCTCCATGATATTGAGGCAGTGTTTACCAAAAAATATAGCTCCAATATCATCTATATGATATGTATATATATATGTGCGTGCATGTGTGTGTGCGTGTGTGAGCGTGCGCGCTGTGTGTGTTTATACATACATATATATATATATATATATATTATATATATATATATATATATATATATATATATATATATAAAACTAAGGAAAGAAAACTAAGGAAGAAAACACACACAGATATATTATTATTATTATAGTTCGTAGTTTTTCACACCACATTAGCTAATGGTATTTCCCTGAAGTCTGAGTGATAACAAGTCTCCTCGGGTCTCCAGGATTCTTCTGAGTATTCTGGCAGATTATCATTATTATTTGCTCTTTTTGAGTTTTCACTTCAGCATTAGCTGATGGTATTTCACTGGAGTCTGAGTGAGAGCAAGTCTCCTCATGTCTCCAGGACTCTTCTGAGTATTCTGGCAGATTGCAGCAGTGCAATGTTCTGAATGGTTTCAATCCTTCCTCTGATTTCCAAACATTCCAGACCCTCATTATTATTATTATTATTATTATTATTATTATTATTATTATTATTATTATTATTAATAATAATAAGAAGAAGAAGAAGAAGAAGAAAAAGAAGAAAAGAAGAAATAATAATAATAATAATAATAATAATAATAATAATAATAATAAAATAATAATAATAATATATTATTATTATTATTATTATTATTATATAATAATATAATAAATACACAAATAATGTGATTGCGATTGGTTTAAATTTGGTCATTATTCATTATTTGAATATTATAACATTTTTGTTTTCGTCTATTGTTTTATTTTCTGCCTTTTACTACTACTACTACTACTACTACTACTACTACTACTACTACTACTATTATTATTATTATATTATTATTATTATTATTATTATTATTATACGTGTTGTTTTTGCTGTTGTTAATATTATTGTTGTTATTGTTGTTGTTTTCCTTATCTGGGATCAGCGTTGTTCGCTCTCTTTGATTCCATACAGTATGTTGCGCGTCAGTCGCACTCCAGCCGGAAGGGGGAAATGTCGTCGCTCGTGCTAACTGATTGCACGCGATCCTTTATCCAGTAACCAAAATGGCAACCTCAGCGGGAAGTTCTCAAAATACTGCGTGACATGGTGAAGAATTCGTGTTTTGCGGATTTTAATTCTTTAAATTCTTTTTCTTCTTCTTCATTTTTTTCACAATTCTTCTCGGTTTGTTTAGACAGCTATTTTTTTATTTGTTTTTTTTTTATTTCTTTATTTTTTAAACTTTTAAATTTTTTCTCTGTCTGTTTATCTTTGTGTTTTCTTCATTGTTGTGGGTCTGTTTGCTTGTGTTGGTGTGTCGCTTTGCGCATGCGGGGAAAAATATGTTTGTGTTGCTTTGTACGCATTTTATTCCCGCGATTACTGGCTTGTTTGCTTGCGTGGGATTGTACAGTAAATATGTGTATGGTATTTTTTGTGTGGGTATGGTGTACACGACTGATGTTATTTTTATACACCCGCATACACACAAAACACATGCACATGTGCATATACATACATGTGCATACATACATACTTTTGTAAGCACACGGGCAACACAGGCAACACACACACACACACACACACACTAGCACTCGCACATACACACACACACACACACACACACACACACATATATATATATATATATATATATGACTATCTGTGTGTTTTACTAAACACTTTATTCTGGCTGTTATCATTTAATTTTATAATTAATTACATTTCGTTAATATTAACTTATTTCAATTAATTCAGCTGATCTTTTTTAACTGAATATCATGATAAAGACTTTTCTTTGTCTATTAGGTGTCCCATCATGGCGTTAATGTCAACATTGGTTACAACACAATAGCGATTTCGATCCTCACTGAAGGGCCATAAACTAGCGACCTTGTGTCACATCCTATTCACAGCGAACGTGTTGAGTGAATATCTATTAATTGCTTCGCTAGAGTTGGTTGGATGGGTTTTACGGCATCTTAACTCTTGTTGGGTTATTTTATGCCGAATATGTTTTGTTTTGTTCATTCTTGATGGGTATTCAAATTTCTTAAAAATCTCCCTTTTTTTATTTAACCAATATACGGGACCCTAACAGGTACTACCTCTCCGAGTCAGGGTGGACTTGGGAGTCATAGCGATGAAGAGGTACTCCACATTTCCCAGAGGTCTAGAATTGGAAATTTACTACTAGATGCAATTTAACCTCACACCCATAATAGAATTGTTTCCCTAACAACAAAGCCAAAACTTTTATATATATATTTTCTTTAAGGATTTTTAAAAGAATATAACAATGAAATAAATTACGTTAAAAATAGCACATTTTCAAATGAAAAAAAAAGAAGGAAAAAAATATAGCATTTTGACTGATAGAGATTTTAATTCATAAAATTCTTCCGTTTTAAAGAAAGCAAAACAAATGATTTTTCTTCCTAATACAGTAGTAATTAGCATTGAAAAAATCGTTGATTACGCGCGTAGATATTTACCCAACCTATTGGCAATGAGTAGGAGACGACACATAGACAATTTCAATAGCGAAGTTTATCAGGTTTGAATTCAGAGCCTAGACTGGTTGCTACAATGTTTAAAAGTCCATTCTGTTCAACTATTTAATCAATGGCTTGAGAGAGAATTGTTGGGTGCATACAATCCCCAGTGGTATTAGCGTTATATGAAATGTAAGCAGCCTCGTGCAGAATTTGAACTCGTTTTGTAGAGTCCGGTTCCTAAGAGGATAACCGTTACAACACGCTCCTTCACTTGTCAATCATCTCTATATGGTACAATATATGATTAACCTCAATATCCAGATAAAAACATTAGGTTGTACTGACACTTAATCTTATTAAAAATCTTGATAGTTTAATAGACACATTAAAATTATCTCTCTTTGTAAATCATAAACAAATGGAGTTGTGCTAATATTTTCTAAATAGTTGGATTGGATTTCATCAGTGGGCGATTTATTTTTTTAAAGTATCTGAACAGACAATTTGCTTGGTTTTGGTGGTTGAAAATAGAAACATTACGCTAGAACAAATATATTCTATTACAAACAATACAAGGACTATATTTAGTGATAATTTGTGGTTATGAATGTTTAATTTCAATAAAGATAATGCAATAATGTAACAGTTTATAAATGGACATTCGTAAAATTAGATCACATGCTCAATAGATTCAAGATTTTGGTCTACAACGGCATTAAACAGTTCATTAAAGTTCATCTATATTATTGTTCCTTTCTTCTGTTCTTTATTCTGTCTCTCTGTCTATCTATCTATCTTTGATCATTATCCATCTAGCTCGTTAGCTTGCTCTCCCCTTTCTTAATCATTTTGTATTCTTTCTTTTCCCCCATCTAACTATCTATTTATCTATCTATCTATCCCAGTTACTCTTTATCTCAACCCATTCCTATCCTATTTACCGTTTATTATTTTCTTTCTTTCTTTTTTCTCATCCGTATACTTTTAATATCTCTTTCTTTCTCAACCACAACTTTTTAATGTTTGCTTGCTTCTATTTATCTATCTATCCCACTCAAGCTTTATCTATTTCTTTCTTTCTTTCTTTCTTTCTATCTACCAATCCCAATTACTCTCTCACCTTGTTCCTATCTATTTAATTCTAATTCATATGGAAATCTCGTTGTAAAGAACAAGTACAGATTGAAATTTATGCATTCATTTTTATTCTTTACGTCGTGTTGACCTTCCCATGAAATATCATGTTGGGATTTTACTTTGGTAAACTTTACTTTCTCATTAGATTTATTATTGCAACCATTTTTTAGATAATAGATAGGCTGAATCTAGTATAGAAATATCATCATCATCATCATCATCATCAACAACAACATCACCTTGTCGCGTTAGTAGCACAGATATCAATGACAATATCCCGCCAACAGTCCCTATCACTCATCGCCCTCGAGAGTTCCTCTGTGCAGCATCCAGTATCCGTGCAGAACTGTTCGATGTAGGTCTTTGATGAAAAGCTGACTCTGACGTGCTCATGTGCAGATTTCCACCGGAGAACGTCACTCATGAGTTCGTCTTGACTTCTCCATAATTGTCCAGCATGTCTTGTTGGTCTCACTCGGATGGTTTGTGTGATGGGGGCAAGTGTCCGTACAACCGCCTTTTTTTGTTGACCACGTTTTTTAAATATCGCACGCAATATTCTCTTGTCGCTTCGTTATGGGTCAAGTAGTGCAGCCGTACAGTAGCACAGTAAAACGGTCGCAAGAAAAACCGTTTGTCATCTAATTTCATTGACGTTTAATGACTTCATGGATCATTTCAGAACGCATCTGTCATTGGATTATAATGTCACATAATCAGATGACACTAGTAAGTCTTGAAATTATATAGAAACTTTAATTAGTCTGATAGAAAAAGCCGATGAAATTGGTCGAGTTTTCCATCTCTGCTCAACTAATTGTGACGTTCAATTTGAAGCAATTGTAAATGATATATTAAAATGTATCTAAGTTGTTCTTCATTCCAGCACAAATGAACGGAAAACAGTTTGAACGGCAATAAAATCAAAATAGAGCCAAATAGCAACGTGGTAACAAAGTGAGAAGATGAGCTATGTGTAATCGCTCGAGTAATGGCTACGCAACACATTCAAAAATATATTTTTTGCGAAAATTAGAAGTTTTACTAGCACAAATGACTCCTGTTACATTTTCTCCATTTTTATAGAATAATCTATTATTGCTACTTACGTTATATGTAGCATATATTCTTCTTTTTTAACACACAAACTTGGTATTGTTCTTTATATTAAACGTGAAATAAAACAGTAGAAAGATGATCTTCCATTTATTAACGTTTTAAAATATTTATTTTTTTAAGTTGGGCACTTTTGTTCGCTTTTTGTACGTCCCTATAAGTTTATTTATTGTGGATTATAAATATTACAAGTTTTTTTCTAATGTAATAATTTTAGAAGTCTTGTTTGAAAATGGCAATAGAGTTCTAGATCCATGTCGATTGATTATATTTATAGATGTTTTTTTTAACGTTTAGAACCCTGATCCACTCATGCTCATGGGTACCCTATGTTCCTGGCTGAAACAAAAATACTAAAAATATAAAATGTTTTTAGTCTTTTTTTCAACCTGAATAGCAGTATTGTTGTAAGCAACAGACGTATTACGATGTAGAGTGGATTCTCTGACTGAATTTCAGACTGCCTGCATAAACCCTTGTAAAAAAGTATGGTATTAAGACACAGAGAGGGTGTTCACCTTATTTTCATTTTTGATTTAAAAGTAAATAAACTAATAACAAATAAGACGCAAAACATGTTTTTATTTATAGCTGGACATTCTAGCTTCACAAAATATCATTATCGTCATCAAGTCGCACTGACAGCACGAATTCCTATGTCCCCCCCTCGCCATTTTTCTTATCAGATTGAGGGAGACGAAATGATATACGAGTGTATAGCATCGTAAATCATGGGTAACAAAATGGTGGAGGTAAACAAGGAGAATGAACCAAAAAGTGTGTCAACGGCACGCTTTACAAGATACTGGGTGGATGAACCTTTTAGGTCAACGACCAGGATCAAACAGTTCAATGAGGAAACTACCTACCCATCTCTAAAGATGGTGTTTATTAAAGAGTCATCAAAATAATTAACGAAAAATAACATGATTCAAGATTAGACCAATAGCAAAATATACCTTCAACAAATTAGATTATTATTTCTCTGAATGTTTGAGATGAGGCTTGATGATTAGTATTATCTGCGTTATTCGGACTATTGTCCCCATCTTCATTGTTATTTGTACAACGTTTCGGCCGATATGCCCTCCAGCCTCTTCATGTATTTCTTCTCGGACTCGGGAACCTTCTCGGACTAGGGAAACTTCTTTTCGGACTCGGGAACTTTCTTGTCGTAATCGGGAGCCATCACGGAAATTTGAACCTAACCCTTTATTTAGTCCACGGAGGTATCATGTTCTCATTCCGCTAGGCCAATTGGTCACATGGCCTAGTGGATAAGATAGTCAGGTTAAGACAGTTCTAAGTGACAGTTATCTCTGGATTACGGGTTCAATCCTGAGTAAAGGCAGTAACATAGAAAAATAATTAACACAACTCCTACCCTAGCTATGGTTAGCGGAATGAGAACAGGATACCCCCGTGGACAAAATAAAGGGTTAGGTTCTAAATTAGATTATAGTATTCAAAGAATTGCAGTGGAAAATATCATGAAACAACCCAATATTGAATTATAGAATGCTCTTGTAATTTGGATTTCTAAAAGAAATCTCAGCAGATGCCAACATATGCAAATCGGTCTACAGCCAAAAGACAATTCTGGTGAACCTTCTCAAGTGGCTGGGCGTACCTAATTGAAAGGGAACATGGCTCCAACTAAATATATCTATATCATTATCTAATTAGGTGTGCTAATTCCATAATTTTTGCCGGGGTGTAGTATATGTGCGTTTAGATAATGGCTCAAATACCGACCGCTAAGTTTTTAAGGAATTAAATACAAAGAGACATTTTGAACACACCCTTTCTCACATACACACACACACACACACACACACACACACACACATTCAAACATACGCGCGCTGACAAACACACACACACACCACACACACACATATATATATATATATATAAATACATATATAATATAGATATATATATATATATATATTTATATATATATATATACATATATACATATATATTAT
>CM042138.1:131833102-131843102 GCA_023376005.1 Doryteuthis pealeii | reverse complement strand
TATATATATATTATATATATATATATATATATATATATATTATATATATATATATATATATATGTAACACGAATTTGGGAACAGTGATTTTCAGATTTGCTATTTATCAGATGCAAGAAAACTGAAAAGAACCCTTCACCATTTTTCGATAATTTTGTTTGCTGTTTTTTTTTTTTTATTTAGCTTTTTTTTTTTGGGGGGGGGGAGTGTTTATTTTTATTTTTATTTTTATTTTTTTTTTCGGAACTGAATTGAACTGATTTCTGCTTTGGTTGTTTGTTGACGAAAACCTTCAATTTTTCAAATCAATATAAAAAAAAAATGGGGAGCATTAAACGTAATGAGATTCTTAATGACAAACTTATAATAACCAATTTAAAGAAAAGAAATATCATATAAAAAATAATCATATTTCTTCGCTGATCAATAAGCAAGGAATACCGGGTTCTTCTTCTTCTTCTTCTTCTTCTTCTTCTTCTTCTTTTCTTCTTCTTCTTCTTCTTCTTCTTTCGTTCTGTCCATATTGTTTTATGTGTGATCAATGCTTAATTATCTGTAACGTTAAATATTGATCAAGCGAGACAAAAATATTCATGGCTGTTTGATTTTGCCCAATGCAATTTCAACCGAAAATCACAAACATTTTAATCGATACAAAATGTTTTTCAAACGTATCTTACAATTCTACAAAAATATATTATCATTCAATATTTTCCCAAAATCATCATAATCATCATCATCATCATAATCATCCTCATAATCATCCTCCTCATCAGCATCAAGGCGTGCCGACAGCACATATTCCTTTGATTCTCACTCATCATCTATCCGTATCGATCTTCGACCTTGGTAAGTCCTCTAGGCAGCATCCATGAGCCCTCATTTTAATCAAGATGGGGCAATCTGCAGTTAATATATCCTGAGTAAAATTTATTAACCAAAGTGTACTGTGTATCAGGTAACAAACAGCTACTAAACTGTAAATGTAGTTTTATATATATATATATATATATATATATATATATATATATATATATAGTACTGTATCCATGTCCTGAAGATGGTCTAATAAGAGACCGAAACGTTGCATCGTCGACAATAAACATCCAGTTTCCATAACATCCCGTGTTTGTCTACATTTCTCCACATATATATCTAAGGATGAGTAAAAAAAAAAAAAGTAATGGCATTTTGCTTAGGACAGGTATAATTACCAATACAGTAATGTGTTCCATACATCAAAATGAAGCTGGACCTCTGCGAATCACATCGCTACTTCGCCACATAGTCACCGTTTCTTTAAATAGCAACGTTCCACCTTCGAATGAGAGCATGTATCCCTTGCCCGTAAAATTCTGTTGACTGTTCTTTGAGCCACTTCTTCACTGCAGATTTCACTTCCAGATTTAGCGCCTTCCGACTATCATCTCTTCGGCCCCATAAAAGGGTGTCTGAGTGGCAAACATTATTCCAATGACGAGGAAGTGGTTTTAGTAGTTTGTTTATTTGTGTGTGATATTGTTCCTTGCTGAGCGGGACTCGACTATTCACTACCAGCATGTAAACAAATAATACCACATAACTGTTGGCTGGTTGGTTGGTTGGTTGGTTTGTTTTACGGCATGTCAACCCATTGGGTTATTTTTTCCGAATAAGTTTTTGTTTTATTTATTTTGGAGGGTTACTCATTTGTCTTAAACACTTTTTTTCCATACCCAGGACAATAAGAACTTGGGGTTTCTCATAGGGGCAATAGGGCTGGAACAATCATATAGGTGCTAGGGCTTGACGAGACCAGTCGATTAGTCGAATGGGGGCTCTCCGATCACAATTCTAGCCTAAGTAAGGCCAAAGTATAATGTTGCATGTCCTGGACTGTCCACCAGTATTCCGTCCTTAAGCATCGCGGGTCGCCATCCATTGGCGGAGGGGGGGGGGAGAACATAACCGTGTGCAAACAAATGATCACTGTCAGAAAAGGTGAATTAAAAAATACAATGGATAATTAAGAATATCTTATTGTAATGAGGATTGTGTGTGTCTGTCTGTAACCGAAATTACGTCACCACCAACGACTCATCATCAATATATGTGCTCTTGAAGAAGTCCGGTTTTATAAAGCATCTTTTACAATTGTTTTCATTTAATTTAAAATAGTTTCAGTTGAATTGTACTTTACAAACAACACAGTCGAAACAGATATCTGTCAGCATATTATTAATATTTGTTTTTCTATCTCTTTCAATCATACTCTCGGATTTATTTCCATTCATTATATATATATATATGCTGACAGCATGGGTGTCCTTCTCTTTCATCATACGTCTCTATCAGTGATCGCTCCTGGCATACAGTGTCCGCACATAGTTGTTGTATGTAAGTATTTCCTGACCTATCAACGCTAGTGTGTTCATGTGTCAATGTCCACGGGAGAACGTCGCTCATAAGTTCGTCCTTACTTCTCCAGCAGTAGCCACAATGTATTTCCCGTCTTACGTGGATGGTTTGTGAGGTAAGTGGGCATAAAGCTGTAATTTTTTTATGGCACTGTTCTCTTTAGACTGTAGTTTTTCACTAAAGCATATTCTTGCCCTATCGGCTGGGGCTGAAGAATAGGCCAACTGTACCTCTACAGAGAGGTAAGATGCCCCTTATTTTGGCCACCAGTTTGCCGTCAGTGACGATCCTTATTGCCTAAGGACTGGATAGTGGTGGCTGAGCGGTCAGTGATCCAGGCATTAAGTGGTCCCATGACATGCAACACTTCATTTCCACAATCTGGATTAGGTTTTTTTTAAAAACATAATCCATTTTGCGATCCTTTTTTAATATATTATATATATATATATATATAATATATATTATATAATATATATATATATTATATATATTCATACATATATATAATTTTAGGTAGCGGGTACATCTCCTGGTTACTGACAGTTTCTTGCCTATGCCATATTCAAACCAAGATTTGGTCTGAAGATCGCAAAATTGAGAAACTCAGTAAACAGGCACCGCTGACTCCATGTCCACGCTACCTTTATGTAGTTGTAAATGATCAGTCCATGATATTGAGCACTGTTTATTTATATATATAGCACCAATATCTCCCCCCATATATATATATATACATATACATATATATATATATATATATATATATATATATGATGGTAGGTGTGGCGCTTCACCTCAGACGCTAAAAATAATCTCCTTGGTCTAGTGCTAGTGAAAAGGGGATAGACTCCCTCGCTGATTGGCTGATACCGACATTAGGCCGGCCCGACGACTTTACATTACTTATATTATATATATATATATATATAATATATATATATATATATATATATATATATATATAAGATTTGGCATTAAATAACCCTCAAGAGTTGATATACCATTAAACCAAATAACCAACTAAACCATTTTTCTTTAGAAACAATGTTCTTTATGACAGATATTTATTGATTTTTTTTCTTTTCGTCTAAGAAGATTTCTGAAGTTTGGTTCAATTTTATTCAAATATTGTCCTAAATTTTATCCCGCATCTTTGTTCATTTCAAGAGTATCTTCAATATTTTTAGGTTTAAAAAAAATCCTGTCGAACATCTTTTTATTCTTAGATTTTTTATTTTATTCTTTCTAAAACCTTAGAGCTTTCTGTCTTAAGTGTCGAAAAGATTTTGAATATTCTTAGTTTTTCACTGATTTTTGTGTTTTGAATTTTAAAATTTACATCTTCGCACATAGACTTAAGATAAATATTACCAAACACTAGAAACGGTGGTTAAAAAAATAGAAAAAATCTACTATAGATGAAATAGCAATTATTCTGAGAACCATCGTAGTCGGTGTATTAAATAACAAAAAATACATTTGGTTTCATTGTTTAATGACATATCAACCTTTTTTGATTATTTAATGCCCAAACCACCATTGAATAAAAACGGTAGTGATACTATTTAACCCATAGTTGGGAGGATTAAAGAGTTTATAGCCTTTCCCAAGGGTCTTAGTCCGAAGATGAATATAATACCGTGGCTGTAGTTTGAGCTCGCTTACTACGATTTCGCAGTCGAGCACAATAGCCACTATGTCATTTGGACTCCCCCCTAAATGATTCGTTTATGGTATATCACGATGCCTGATAAAGAATAAATGAGATAAATGAACATTCGATCCAACAATTCTCGTTGTATTTGACATATGTTGCTTAACTGATTGTGCATATTTGTTACTGGCGTCAATAGACATCTTTCGAGGCCAGTTAAAAACAAATTTAAAATAATGATTCTCCAAGCAGGAATATCTTCCCGTTTTAGAAATGTGGTGCAACATAACATTTATTGTATCGTGCCAGTTTCCCGCCATTTACAGAGTAGTCACTTGTGATGAAAAGTGGGCCCTTTACGACAACCGTCGTAAAGGATCCACTTTTCGTCACAAGTGACTATTCGGTCAAGAAAGGCGTCATTGGTGTTACGCAAACTGAGCATCGAGCACACTTCAAACTGCCTAAGTTTTTGGTGCTCATTGAGCTCATGAGGAACCAATTAATCGAGCTTTTTCACCTTTCCAATACTCTGTAAATGGCGAGAAACTGTTGCAATGCTGACACCAAGTGTCTGAGACATTTCTCTGACACTTTGTCGTGGATTTTCCTCAACAACTGTCTGCAATTGTTCATTGTCAAGACTGCATGTCCGTCCTCTACCTTCTTCATTTTCAAGACTCTCACGTCCACTGCGGAATTTCTGGAACCACCTTCGTACAGTCCGATCACTTGGGGATTCATCTCCCCATGCTTTGCTGATATTGGCAGCAGTTTCGGAGGCATTGTGTCCAAGCTTGAACTCATGCAACATAAGAAGGCATGTTTAGGCATGTTCATCTTTGAAGGCCCCTATTTTTCAAAAATACTTTAAATAAATTAAATTTAATATTTGAGCACACATTAATCATTATATATGCAAAAATTCACCTGAAATAAACAACAAATTCTATGTTAAAATGACATTTCAAAATATTAATTGAAATTAATTCATAACTAGTGATAACATGGTCAATATTTAAGCCTTTTGTGTATTAATCCTATATGTATGTATGTATGCATGTATGTATGTATGTAGACACACACACACACACACACACACACATTATATATATATATATATATATATATATATTATATATATATATATATATATAAGCTGTGTCAAAAAAGTATCGCTATGTTTGTACTTTTTGCATTCTGAAAAATTAACGTTACATTCATCGTTCATTTCTTTCTTGCAAAATATAGCTTCAAATTCTACACTTTTATGATACATCTTGTATTGTGAAAAAAAATAACGTTCCATTCATTGTTCATTTCAATCTCAGCAAATACAGCTTCAATATCGATATTTTATGACCCACCTTATATATTAACCCCGAAGGTCCTTATGGTGAAACTCGAGTAGGTTTATCTTGTATCTATTTTATAATAAATTTGCTCTTACTTCGTATTGAGCACTTTGTATATGTTATATCGCTGACTTAACTCCTGAATTTTTGCCACCTCCCAACGATCGTGCCCATATTCACTGGTAAGCACCTTTTATCTTTATGAATATAATATATATTATATATATATATATATATATATATATATATATATATTATATATGTGTGTGTGTGTGTGTGTGTGGTGTGTGTGTTGTGTGTGTGTTTACTGAAAAAATAACTTAATATAACTGCGTACTCTCCGTGTAACTTAGTTCTTCTGCCTATGCACACAAGCACTTGCATTCTTTCCATGATGTATAAATACACCCAGCACAACAACACGTACAGAAACTCAACAAGCAGAAACATGAAGGATGAGATAAACTTGTACAGGGAAATACACATGATTATAAACGCTAAAATACCACACATGCATGTACACATACACACATACACTCACACACTCACTCACTCACACACATGCAATCAACGATCACTCACACGTTCTTAGTCACAAACTCGCTAATAACTATCGTCCCTCCGGTCAGCCATTGAGATAGTGTCTATTAATTTTGGAGTAAACAAATAAAAAATATCCCTAATTGAGGTCCAAGCGAGTCATCGCAGAGTACCTGCTGTGGCCGTTGGTCCTAGATCATATTTGTTTTTTGTTTTATTATTTTAATCTTTTTTATTATTCGCCATCTTCCACACCGACTCGCGGGTTCATTTTCTTAATCTTTTCAAGCCAATGTCTTCCTGCTACAGATTCCTTTTCTTTTTTCATATCTTTTCTTTCTCTCTCTATTCACTATGTCTCCTTTCAGTCTCTTTTCTCTACTTATCTTCTTTATCTTCTTTTTTTCATTATAACTTTTTCTTATGCTTCTCTCATGCAAATCATTACATTTCTCTCTTAAGACAGTTTATATAATTCGTTTTTAGTTCTCATCCTTTTTGCTCTTATGATTTGCTTCTTTTTATCTTCATCTGTTTTACTTCCCTCTCTCTAAGTTCCGTCTTTCATCTAAATTTTTCTAATTCCCGCCATTATTCTCTATTTTACCGCCATTTCTCTCGTCTCAATATATTACTTTTTATACTTCATACTTTCTATATTGTTATCCTCCCCCTTTCGCTCTCCATGTTTTCCTTCTTTTTTTAAAAATATTTCTTTTTAATTCCTTTCTCTCTAAATTCCGTCTTTCCGTTTTATCTTTTCTCTATATTCTCTCCATTATTCTCTATTTTACCGCCATTTCTCTCGTCTCAATATATTACTTTTTTATACTTCATACTTTTCTATACTGTTTTCGTCCTCACCCCTTTTTCCTCTCATGTTTTCCTTCTTTTTAAAATATTTTCTTTTTACTTCCTTTCTCTCTAAATTTCCCGTATTTCCGTTTAATGTTTTCTCTATATTCCCGCCATTATTCTCTATTTTACCAACATCTATCTGCTCTCGATATATTACTTTTTTATTTTTCATACTTTTTTTAATACTATCGCCTATACTTTAACAATATTTTAACAACTCTCTTACATATATTTTCCCTCTATTACATTCTCTAGATTTTCACATGGCGATCATTACAATCCTCCATTAAAACTGTTTTATTCAATCCATACTTAAAGTTTATATTTTCTATTTTCTTTCTTTCGTTCTCTTTAATTCTCCTTTCTACTTTTTTCTCTCCTGTCTTTTACCCAATCCATGTTTTATCCTTTCCCTTTCTGTTAATATTTCTGTCAGTCTCTATTGATGAACGTAATTCAGTATTTTCTTGACTTTAAAAAAAATCATTTGTTCCTTTTTTATTTAGTACGCTACTCATTCAAGTATCTTTCTCGTTTGCGTCTTTCATTTCTTTTCATAAAACAATGGCTATTCCTATTCCTATTCTATCACACCACATCACTTTCTATCTCTGCCACTCCCTCTGTGTGTGTGTGTTGTGTCTCTCCGGTCTCTCTCTCCCCCTCTCTCTCTCCCAAACACCCACTCTCTATTTTCTCTCACTCACTTTTATTCTTTTCTGTATCTTAGTTTCTATAGTCTCTTTTCTCTATTTCATTGCTCTCCTCTCACCATCCCTCCATTTCTATCCCTTCTCACTTTCATCACTATCGCTTATCATTTCGTTCTTTCTGCTCTTTTTATTATTATTTGAAAACCAGGTTCATTTTTTGTGATTTTTCACTTGAAACTTCTCTATTCCCTTTCTTCCAATGCCCTTGTCTTACCACATGTCTTTTTCTCTATTTCCTTTTTGTCATATTTACTTGGTGTCTCGTATCATCGATTTACACTTTATGATATGTTTCCTCCTTTTCTATTCTTTATTCTACCAACGTTTTAAGTGTGTTCTTCACCCATATCTTCGTCAGGTTTTATTACTTTATTTTTCTCACTTATTCTCCTATCTTTCTCGTTTTTGTCTTTCATTTATTTCTTCCTTCTTATTTTCTTTCTTTATTTCCTTCTCACCCTTTTTTCTTTCTTCCTTCTTTTTCTTTCCTTCTTTCTTTCTTTATTTATTTATTTATTTATTTATCATCTTCTTTTCTTTCTTTCTTTCTTTCTTTCTTTCTTTCTTTCTTTCTTTCTCTTTCCATCCATGTTTGTTCCTTTGCATATATTCAATTTTTTTCGTTGATAACAATTTATATTCCCATTCTATTGCCTACTTTGGCATTTCTCTCACTTTTGATCGCATTCTCTATCTTTTAGTTTCTATCGTCTCCACTCACTCTTTAATTTCATATCATCTCTCTATCAACCCTTTCTATCATCCATTACTTTTCACCATTATATCACCATTTTAATTCCCCCCTCTCTCTCTCTCTCTCTCTCTCTCTCTCTCTTTCTCTCTGTCTCCTTCTCTCTTGTCCATGTTCTTGGTTTGGTTTCTTATCTTAATGACATATAAACTTTCATGGGACATTTAATGCCAAAACCACCCTTATAGAACAGCATGGTATTATTTAACCTTAACTGGGGTAGGGTGGAGTGAATGAGTTCACACTATTTAAAAAAATGAACGCGGTTCGAACTCGCTTACGTGATGTCTCAGTCCACCTCTTAGTCAATAAGCAACGGAAAGCCTCCATATTCTTTTTTTCATTTTTCATTTTTGTCATAATTTCTCGGAGTCTTTTTATCATAATATATTTTATTCGTATGTTTGGTTTGGTTCTGTTTAATAAAATATCAACCTTCGTGGGTTAGTTTAATGCCAAAAATCATCATTGAGGGAATAATAGTGGTATTTATCTAACCCATCGCTGAAGATGAGGGTTCATACCTTTCCCAAGAGTATTAGTCAGAAAGTGAAATAATAGCACAACTGGAGTTGAACTTCGCTTACTACAATGTCGAGTTCAGCAGGTTAGCACTACGCCACTTAGACTCCACCTCACTCTTGTAAGTTCCCTTCTAATCCAAAACTCTATTTTTTCCAAGTTCTACGATCTCTAATTTTCATTCTTCCTCCCTGTTTCGTCGGTCTTTAATATTCTCTTTTTTTCCTTTCATTTTAAAATGTCCTTAATTTTTCGTATTTTCATCTATTTACATTTTCTAGCCTCTTTCTCTTCATTCATCTTTTTTGTTTCTTTTCTTTTACCTCTCTCTCTCTCTCTCTCTCTCTCTCTCTCTCTCTCTCTCTCTCTCTCCTCTCTCTCACTCTCTACTCGGTTTATATGTCTCCTTTTTTCTCTCTATATCCCTTCGTTAATTTCGCTTTCCCTTCTCAATATTTTGTTCTATTATTTTTATTTTTTTACCCTTTATGATTATTTGTGTCTCTCTCTTTGATCTTCATCTCCCCTTCCTTAATTGCTCCTCCTTCCTATTTCGCCGTGATTTTCTTTCTTTCTTTTGCAAACTTTTCTTTTTCGAGCTTCAATTCGCAAAAATCAGACAATAAATTGGCGATGTAAGAAATTAACAATAACACCCAAGATTTATCGCAAATGACCCGCTTCGAATGACTTCTGGATCAACAGGAGGTGGCCCCCAATCGAAGTTTACTGTTTATTTTGCTACGAAGATGTATCGTTCGACGAGCCTATGCGTCATATTTGCGCATATTCTCAATTCTTTTGTGTTATGAACTTGCATTCAGTGTGATTGTATTTTCTAGATTGAGAATATAATCTCTGTTTTATTCGCTGATTTCTGTTCATATTCATTAAGCGTAACTTAGTTTGGCAGAGGGCAAATATAATAAGAGAACTGGAAGAAAGTATTTCATAACATTAGCATTGGTATGAGAGACTAAACTTGCTAACACTCACTCACTGGTAGGCGCCATTACTGTCCTCAGGTTAGACTGGTACAAGAAAATAATAAAATATCATTAATTACTAGAATATCTAGCTATCATAGGCCTTCAAAATGCACCGCGTTTGTGAAAGTGTTTCTAAAGTTTTTTGTAAATATTCGTATTCAAAGGACCTATCGAATGCCCAAATAATTTACATTTTTTCTGCAAATTATTATAATAAT
>CM042138.1:131795602-131828102 GCA_023376005.1 Doryteuthis pealeii | reverse complement strand
GGATAGACTGGGCAGTCTAGAAGAAGGAAAAACTCTGAATTTGAAAAACCTATGGTCAGTCGTTGATTGGTATTGTGGCATTTCGTGTGCATCATTTTTTTTTATCGGCTATGCCAAAATGTGCGGAAGGTCCAACACAAGCCTTCGCCTCTATAAACAAAACACTGTGTAGGTTGTTCATTGCATGAACCCTCATGTGTCGAAATCGATGTGACAGTCCCATTTTTCATAGCTTCAAATATTCCTAATTTCAAACAGATATATTTGACTAAGCAATGAAAACCTAACCTGTACTACCGGTCAACATCAAATAGATTGAGTGAGTTATTTTAACACCATGTCAACACCTCTAGAGTTATTTTATGCCTAGAGGTTAGGAAATCAAGTTCATTACATTTTTTGTGTAGTTGTCCCTATGGTCTTATCGAATAGGAATCATTTTAAATCCACAAATAGGATCTTTACAGGAAATAACGCAACAGATCAGAGTGGACCTGGGACTAATGGAAATGAAGGGTTAATCTACACTCATCAGAGATCCAGAACTGGAGCCTTATTACCAGATGGGATTTAGCACCATCTCTAGGACAGACCTTTTGGGGAGGAGTCTTAACCCTCTGCAGGAGATAGAGTCAGCGTGTTCAAAGCCCCGCCGACATGTCGTTTATAATCAGAGTGAATGTGGTAGTAATTGCATCAATGAATTGACTCCACACGCTTCAGAGCTCTAGAACAGGAACCTCACCACTGGGTGCAGTTTAGTGTCTTACTCAGAACTGATTAGATGTATTAAAATGTGTATTTGAATTTAAAAAATGGTTATATCGGTGTTAGATTGTATGATCATCAATTTTCTTAGGTTTGCGAGTTTAACAGAGGAATGGAACACTTGGCGCCAACTAGGTTCAAAGGAGACATAATGGTGATGGACGCAGGATAGTTGGAATTCTGATTGTGTCGTAAATTGCCAAATGGATGTTCGAAGAACAGTAGATTGTGATTCCATAGTAAATAACGTGAATGAAGGAAAGTAATGCGTAAGGTCAACAGGGACAGAGAAGGAGTTGGGTGTTGGCGTTGATGAGGCGGGAGGAGGAGGAGTAGTAGTAGGAGGAGGGAAAAAGAATAAATAGAGGCCACGAGAATGTTTACTCCTTGAGCATGTGTGAGGGTGAAGGTGAAAAGTTACAAATGAGTTATGTGAATGTGGTGTTATAGAAAAAATCTAATCTTGGGCAACTCGAATATAAAAATTGATAAGGAAAACTTCTCTCGGGTACTTTTTCTTTTCTCTTTTTTTTTTTTTTTGATAATAAAAAATAATAAGAAATTAGTCGGTAGTAATGAGATGTGCTGTAATAGTTATTAATCAAAAAATTAATGAGGAAAAGAAGGAAGAAGGAAAAGAAGGAAGGAGGAAAAGAAGAAAGAAAGGAAGAGAATATGAGGAAAAGATAAAAAACAACAACAACATCGGTTTAGTAGTAAAGAAAGAACCAAATAAACAAGGTCATAAAATAAAGATCTTGAAAATAAAAGGTTAAGAAAAAAAAAGATAACGAAAAAGATAGATGATTAATCGAATCAATGGAAAACGAAGGCTTAGTCTATAGAATCGAGCCAGATATGTATTGTCATCAACAACAGGCGAACACATGCGTGAAACTAACAATCTTATTATAAAATGTAGATTGTGTGTTTGTCTATCTGTAACCGAAACTATATTACTACTCAAGTCACAATTCCCTTAGTTATTTACGTCACATTCTTCATGGTTATATTTTTATTTAAACCTCAATTATTAATAAAAATCTTTTACATTATCGAAACTGTTAGCCCTTTCTACATATTAATAACATGCAATTGTATTTAAATATACAACAAAATGGCGGTTTACACTGTGAACAGGAAGGCTAATTTGCGTATTGATATTAAAAATTAGATTTTAATAAATATATGCTGGGTATTATTGATTTCTAATTGTTTGGTTTTATCTTAAAATATGAGCAAAAATCTTGGGGATAAATTTTAAAAGAAATCCATTAACAAGAAGAAATAACTGTACTTTTATTCTTTACTTCCTATTTTAACTGAATAGCTAAATTAGGAATTTTTTAGCAACGAAAGACGGGAGTAATGGAAAAGCAAGTTTCAGTTTTTCTATTTTTCGATTATACCCGCCCCCCGTTTCAAGTCTTTTTTGTCTGCATTCTTTTTTAGTTTCATTAGTCTTCTTAATTTAATATATTTTATTACATTAAAACTTACAGATTTACACCCGAATGGTACATATATTCGCTAGTATTGATAATAGAAAGAATGTAATAGCTAGTAATTTACACTATTTGGATTTTTTGGACTGTTGTTCTCGTCTTTAGTGTTATATACACAATGTTTCAGCCGATGTACCCTCCGACTTCTTCAGGCGTTTTTTGTCGAACTCGAGAATCTTATCGAACTTGGAAACCTTTTCTTCGAATTAGGGAATTACGTTGTGTATATAACAATAAAGATGAAGACAACAATCCGAAAAATCCAAATAATTAAAATTATCAAGCGTTATCTCAAAAACACAGACCACTTGTGAGTTACTGTAAATAAGAAATATTATGTATTTACCAACTTGGCCGCCACCAACAGATTTAGTTGGGATTATTTGTTTAATAGCATATTATTAGCCCTGGGTTAATTAATGCCAATCCCATTCTCACAGAACTATAGTGGTATTATTTAACTCATAGCTGGTGGGATGAGGGGTTCATACGTTTTCTTTAGGCATTAGTCAGAAAGTGAGAGTAATAGCGTCATTGGAGTTCGAACTCACTATCATGTTCGCCAAGGTGATTCCCCCGACACAAACAGGATGTGATACGGTCAATTTTTAAGTGAGTGGCTAAATTGGCTAAATTCTTCCTTCTTTTTGACTGGTTGCTCTACCAAGGTTAAGAGGACCAGTCTGTCCAACTCTTTACTCATAGCTGGAGGGAGAATGGTTGGATGCATGCCTTTCCCAAGGCTAGGTATTTATCAAACCCGTTCGCTACTGGTAGGATGTGACAGAAGGTTTCAAGTAAAAATATTGGAAAATAAACAAGATTAAGAACACAATATTCATCATTCTGATTCTAATCTTTACATTTTTCCATGTTTCTAAGACAACCAGAAATAATTTTTTCAAAACACATATTGCTGACAAAAAACACACGTAGATTCCATAACAACAATAATCAACAACAACAACAACAATATATATATATATATATATATATATATATATATATATATATATATATATATATATATATATATATATATAAGCGTGCACATGAAATCATGCTACCTTTAGATATACATGCACTATCAACGATATTTATACACATGTCCTATCAACGATATTTAACACCATTTATTTATAAATATAGCATTCTATATTGTCTATACTAAGGTATATATATACACACACACATATATATATAGAGAGATAGATAGATAGATAGATAGATAAAGAGAGAGAGAGAGAGAGAGAGAGAAAGAAAAAAAGAGACAGAGATAGATAGATAGATAGATAGATAGATAGATAGATATTAGGCTGGCAGTTGATGAGAAAGTGCCCAAGAAACAGAGGCAAATGCCAAAATCCCGATTCCATCTTCCCGCAAAATCTCCGCAGTTAGGAAAAAAGTAAAAAGAAAAAAGAAAAAAAAAAAGAAAAAAAGAACAATACACTTTTCTTAATTAAAGGAAATAGAAAATTGGTACAAATTAAAGGAAAGGTAAAGTGTATTATTAATAAAAATTAATATATTTCACCAAAAGGCTTAATGTACATATTCGCAGCATTGAATTAAAATATGTTTAATTAAAACACGTAAAATTTTAGTGTACATTAACAAATAGAATCACTCAAACGTGAAATCGTTACTACTGCTATAAAAATGTAAATATATTCTGAGAAAGTAATGACAGCTTTAAAAACATATGTGTGCGCACGTACATACACACACACACACCACGTGTGTAGGCATTCACGCTCTAATATATATATATATATATATATATATATGTGTGTGTGTGTGTGTGTGTATATATAGTTTGTCCGATATAAATTTATTTCGACTCGTTAACCGCTTCAAATCTGATTCTTACTATACTCCGTAAATCTAAATATATGCACATACATAAATATTTATATGTAAGTAAAGTAAAGTCGACGCGGTGGCCTAAATTCAGTATCAGCCAGTCAGCGAGGGAGTCTATCCCCTTTTCAATAGCGCTAGACCAAGGAGATTGTTTTTGCGTCTGAGGTGGAGCGCCACACCTACCATCAGCTCCTTACTTTACCGCACAGATCCCTGTGCTACTCATACGCTGACTTGGCGAGGACCGGTATCGAACTAGGAACCTTGTGGTTTCTAGCCGAACGCTCTACTGACTGAGCTAACCCGTGAATACTCAAAATATTTATATGTACATTGGTTCTACAATTTGGTTGAATCCTGTCATGGAAATACTTGATATCAGTCACCTAAAATTAAAAGTTATTGGTCTCACCAAGGCTTACACACTGTAAGCTGTTGTTGTTAATTGGTCAGTTTCTGCACAATTTTTACATTACTTCGGGGATCTATTGGATTTCACGGTCTTACTCAACGTTATCTTCTGAATTATGGAGATTGACAGAGTATTAATCTTTAAAAACGCTTATGTGTCAAATGGTTAATTATGAAAATAATTATTTTCCCATAATACTATTCAATGAAAAGCTACATACACAAAAGTGAAAAATAAATGAAGAAATAAAAATTCAAAAAATATATTTTCAATGCTTAGTTAGGTGACCACTTATGCAACATCAGGTACAGTAAGCAACCCTTTGTTTATCAAATTAAATTGATTCGGCATTGAATGATCCGAAATGCGTTTATAGTTAGCTAAAAGCGGCTATCCGGCATCGCCTGGGTGGAGGAGAAAAGGGAGAAAAAACATTGTGTAATAGTTAGCAATCTAGTCTTAAACTAAATAAATTAACGTAATTATTTCATAGACATTTGCCAACAGGAAAGATAAAAATAAATAAAAAGAAAAAGAAAATGATTGCTTTGGGGTTCATAAGGAGATTTCAAAATGTAAACAAAGTTTGCTTAGATTATTGAACGGCAGAGGCAAACTGTTTTAAGTAGAATTTATTCAATAAATATCATATTTCAAAAGGAAAACATGTTTCAATATATATATATAATATATATATATATATATATATATATATAATTGCATTAAAATAAAACAACAGCATCTAATATCATTGGAATCGTATTTTACGTATAAACAACTTTAGATAACTTTGTAGATTACGGAAACTCCCGAAGTATACACTTAGCGGAACGTCTCAAACATTAAATGTTTAGATGTATTCGATAATACAAATCAAATCTTCATCATTTTTGCTCAAAAACCAAGTCCTGGTGATATTTAATGTGTATATATATATTTACTTTGTTTTATAATTGTTTTATTTTCGAAGTTTCATCCGGACATACAGATTCACACAATTCCAGGTCACGTGGTAGTCAACGAGTCTATATTTAGGAGTGACCATTTGCCCCATGCCTTATATCAAATATAATTCAACACGCCCCCTTTTTTTATATAAATGGGGCTATTCCATTCAACAATATTATATCTCTCCATTGAGGAAATTTACAATCGATTACAATCGACAAATCATTTCATTCAGAGAATGTTTACAATAAATTCATTAAGAAATTTGTACTTTCAATTTTATAGTAAAAGCACAAATACTATTACTAATCTAATATTCTACCAAGCCTACTTTGTAAAAAAAAAAAAAAATATTAATTATATTATTTTTTTTTCCTACTCCTAACGTTACTGTCCAAAGTTAGTATTGGCCACTTTTTGGGGTTTCTGGGTTTTTTTTTATATATGTATAGAAGATAGATAAAACCAACCAACCAATCAACCAACCTACCAACAAAAGATATTTGCTGAACATTTTTTTATTAGTCATATTCATTTATTTAAAGATATTACATTTAATAAAACAATCTCAGACGGTGGCTGTAATTGCACGAATTTAACAAAATGTCGATTTAAAAACATATCTTAGAAATCTTATGTGATTAAGTTGCCACGTTTTTAGACAATATTAAACTTAAAATATATATTAACTAATAAAAGTAAAATTTTGCCTTTTTAAACTTTCAAAATGTCAAACGTCCGTTGGAACATTTATTGCATTTTGTTGATTTTTTTAAGGGGAACAAAGTACATGAAATTAACTTTTTAAAACAAATGCTATAAAAACATTCCGTGGCGCCTTAATTAATTAAGAAATATAATTAAATTAATTAAGGGGGAGGGATTCATTAAAAAGCACATTGCTTTCAAAGATTTCAGTAGATATAACTTATACATGTAACTTTGTGTTTCATTACGTATGAATTGAACAGTTTATTAAAATCGAATATATAGCTGATCACTTATGAATTTTAAAAGGCTGCACAATATTACACACATATGTATATATTTACTCGAACCCTTCACCACAGGAAGAAGTTGGCAAAAGGTCAATTTTAAGAGGAGTTCACGGGGTTTGAATTCAAGTTTTTTATTTCACTAGACTGGTTGCTTTACAGAGGCTTAAAGATCCAATTTGTACAACAATTTTTACAATGCTGTGGCGAAATCATATGGGGTCATGCTTTTCCAAGGGTCATTAGCGCTATGTAAAATAAAAACTGCCTTGTCTTTCTCTCTCTCTCTCTCCTCTCTCTCTCTCTCTCTTTCTCTCTCTCTCTCTCTGTATATATATATATATATATATATATATATATATATATATATATATATATACACATATATATATACACATACACACATATATATACACATATATATATACATGTATATACACACACACACATATATATATATATACATATATATATACATATATATATATATATATATAGAGAGAGAGAGAGAGAGAGAGAGAGAGGGGAGAGAGAGGGAGGAGAGGGAGAGAATTTAAAAAAATAACATACTTTTATTGATCAGCAATTTAACAGAGAGAAAGAGAAAAGAAAAAAGGAGAAACTTAAGGGTCCTTTCGACCGGTGCTTTTTCAAATGTAACGATCGTTTAAAAGTCACAATGTATATGAAATGTGTAAAAGAGGGAGATTAACCCATACTAAATGGTGGGGCATTTATATATATATATATATATATATATATATATATATATATATATATGTGTGTGTGTGTGTGTGTGTGTGTGTGTGTGTGTGTTTTGTTAAACTCTACTGACAATTTTTGTCGGAGGAGTTTTTGTTCGATCCTTTTTAACTGTCAGGCCATCTTTTTGATATCCGGGTGGAATTGGTGTAGCAATCCATCAAAGGGTCTTTCACGGGCGCTTTCTGCACATTTTTGTGCCATCATCAGGTGTGAAACTGGTGGACTGTTTCGTTATCTCGCTTTTAAAAGATGGTCAGAAAGTTAGAAAGGATCGAACAAAAACTCGTCCGAGAAGAAGTGTCAGTAGAATTTAACAAAACATGTTTAAAAGAAAAATCTATGTAATGTCCTGGGTATGACCTTAAACTGCATATAGTGGTGAGGTTCCAGTTCTGGATCTTTGGGGAGTGTCGAGTACCAATACATTTTTCTTATTCCAAGGTCCACTCTTACCAGAAATGGTAATAACTTTTTCTAATAAGAATGAAAATAAACACTGGGGGAGGGGCACAGTTAAGTCCGACGCGTTTGCTCTCCCAACTGACCAAGTGTTCAGTCTGGAACAATCTCTCCCAGTAATGCTGCATTCTTTTCACCAACACTATCCACATTTTTTTTTCTCTTCCACTCGTCGCGACAGCCAAAATACTACAGCCATCTTTTTTCCTGTCCGGTCTGGGATAGCAGGTCCTTAAATGCACAATTACTGTGTTGATCCGAGCTCCTTACTCTGAATTACCCGTGCAGCACGTTCGACATGCATCAGCACGCGTCAATCCTCACGACGAGATTTTACATCCGGGTTACTCTGTTACAGTCTAGTAATTCACATGCGTCAGGCCACGACTCACGATCAGGAGGATGTGAGTTCAATATCCCCACTCGCCTCCTGATCTCATGAGTTTGGAAGGCACTCAATTTATTTATAAAAACATTAAAACAAAAAAAAAGTTTTTCAAGGTAATGGAGCCAGCAATTCTTGTTTGGATTCAACTTTGAAACTATAAAAAACTGGGTGAGCTCAATAGCAGGATATCTATGTCATTAACATAATCAAAGAAAGTACTTTTTTTTCTGAATTTTTTGCAAAATGAAAAAAAAATTTTTTTAATCAAATTAAACAAAACAAATTAAAAATAAAAAAATTTAAAAAAAGAACAAATTTATAAAAAATCAAATAAAAAAAATCAAATTAAAAATCAAATTTAAAAAAAAGAATTTTTTAAAAATCCAATTTTTAAAAAAATACAAATTTTTAAAAAAATCAAATTTTTAAAAAATCAAATTAAAAAAAAAAATCAATGATTTCTCTCGCCACACTTTTAGGGTCTTTTCTATTGGTTAAATAGATGAAAAAAAAAATTTTTAAATGTTTAAAAAATATAAAAATGAGTTTTTAAAAATTTGAATATCCAACAATAATAAATTTTAAAAAAAGGATCTGGCGAGTTCGATCCTTGCTTTATGCCCATACTTGGAACGTCGTGTCACATTCTACCCATTGAGGACGGGTAGGGTAAATATCTACAACTTTATAAGTCAAAATTACATAGGACCACTGAGTAATCTATTGAAATTTCAATTTAACTTTTTGAAAGATCTTTTCATAGAATATAATATATTATAAAAAGATCTTTCCAAGTTCAGAAAAAATAAAATAAAACGCCTAACTTTTGACACACTGTATTTATTAAAAAAATGATTTTAAAAATACTGAACGAGATTTAGTGCGAGAAGGAACGTGATCAGATAGCGTGTAAATGATTGCACCTCGTCGGGACCTCTGAAAAATAGGTAGAGGTTAACGGGTTACACAAATGCGGCATATGACCATTTTTCGCTGCCATTATTCTAATAGTGAACACGACCTACATCGTTTCGGTAACCGTTTTCGCATCCATCAAGCCGATTCGCCAAATTGACTCGTCAATTTTGTCAGAGAAAAAAAAACACGCAACATAGCACTGATAAATCTATAATCTACTAAAAGTACTGCACCAAAGTTTTTATGGATAAGTGTCTTCGAGAATTGATTAAGTGCATTATCACGAAATAAGTACATGTCAATAATCTTTAGAGTTTACAGAGATCGTTGTCGAGTCACATTCTGTTTATAGAATTTTGATTATAATTAATTGTAAATAAATATGTGTAAGTACTCTATGGGTTAGCTCAGTCGGTAGAGCGTTCGGGTAGAAACCACAAGGTTCCTAGTTCGATACCGGCCCTCGCCAACTCAGCGTATGAGTAACACAGGATCTGTGCGGTAAAGTAAGGAGCTGATGGTAGGCATAGCGCTCCACCTCAGACGCAAAAACAATCTCCTTGGTCTAGCGCTAGTGAAAAAGGTATAGACTCCCTCACTGATTGGCTGATACCGACTTTGGCTACCCGGACGACATTTACTTACTCTATAAATAGGATTAAATAATTACTAGCAGGACCTGTGGATATACCACAGTATGATAATCTAATTATTATAACGTTTGATATGTTTACTTAAGAGCTATTGCTAATACTTCAATATCTAAAAAGTATAATAATCTTGATTTAAGTCTCACTCTTTTTTTTTCTTTTCTTCTTTTCATTTTTTTTCATTATGTTTGATTGAAACAAATTGCGTTATCGTTTTCGCGCACTCTCTCTCTCCCCCTCTCTCTCTCTCTCTCTCTCTCTCTCTCTCTCTCTCTCTCTCTCTCTCTCTCTCTCTCTCTCTTTCCCCTACTCTTTCCATATTTCATTTTTTATAATAAAAGCGGAATGGTGATGACACATATGAAATTAGAATTCGGCAGATCATCTGCATCAGATAATCAAGATTTACATTTTTGCATTTCCTCTTGGACGATTTGGATGGTCTCATTTTTAACCAGGACACAAGAATATCAGTGATAGTATTTACACCATTATTGGGTGGATAAGATAACTCATACCTTTTTAAGAGAATTAGTCCGAAAGTGAACGTTATAGAGCGACTGGAGTTCGAACTCTCTTACTACAATGTCGCAATTCAACACGTTAGCCACTACATCATGGTGACCACCCTCCCCTTATAATATAGATATTGGTCAACTGTCAAGCATGGAATATTACTCAAAAAAGAATTATAAGTTGCTGAAATAAGTATTTAAACATATGCATTATTAATAAGAGATACGCTTAGAGTAACGATTTATTGGGGCAAACCTAGCGTAACGGTTATCTTCATAGGAAATAGAATCAGCCTCCAGAGTTCCAATCCTGTACGAGGCTGTTTTCGTTTCACTTCACGCTGATGCACTTGGATAGGACACGAATTTATCTCTTTTTCTCCCAGCTATGATTAAAGTGTGGAAAAGACTAGATAGTTTAGCCTTGATTAGACAACCAAACTAGGAAAAGGAAAACTCTGAATTCCAACCAGATTTACTCCGCTGATATTGTGCCACACACTTCCCTTTTACGACAGGGGTCAGTTTAACTCATTGGCTAACAAATTTGCCCCCACGGCTGTATCAAAATTTCTTGCTATTTTTAATCTGTTTGTACCATTCACCTGGTTCCCTATTGCAAAAGGATCAAGAATCAGTCTCAGGGTTGGTTCTCAGACAAAACAAAAGATGGCATGGGGTGTATACGAAGTGATTTTTAGTGTAAACAAGTGACACGTGCAAGGGTGGCTGTCACCGGTTTACGGTAGGATCACAGTGGTAGGAGATCCACTGTGAGCGGCTTAAAGTAGGCAAAGAGTTAAGATAGGAATATTTGATTCCATGTGTATGTATTAAAATATCAGATAGGAATCATTAATACCATATAAATGTGTAAAAACTGTTAGTGTTAGATAGCAATACTTGATACCATATAATTATATAGATATGAGGCGCAGTGGTTAACGTACTGAACTGCGATATTGTAGTAAGCGAGTTCGAATACTCCTCACGCTAATACGTACAATTTATGATTAATAACACTGAGAAAGGTATGAACCCCCTCATCCTCAGCTAGGGGTTAAATAGCGCAACAACTGTTCATTTACAAGGGTGTTTTTGGCATTAGATAACCTATACAGGTTGATATGCCATTAAGCAACCAAATCGAACTAAACCAAACACTTTAAATACTATTAGAATATGATTGGAATATTTCAGTAAATACATAGAGTAATAATAAGGACAAACTGTTATTATTATGTTATTGGGAATTATATTGTAATTCTTACGATTCGTATTTTTATTTATCAAAGGATATAAATTTGAAATATAATTAATAGTAAAATTACTCTGTCAATATTTTAATACAATTCCGTCCTTATATTTAAACATGTGTCGGGTTCTGGCCTATAACTATGACTAGAGACATTAACATTTCATTTCTTTTTTCAGAAAATTTAATATCCTTTTTATGATATTGTAATTCTAGCATTTCCATTGTTCCGTACTACCATTTCAGGAAGAAGGGGACACTTTTTGGACTTTTCAGAAAATAAAATGGTAATAAATAAAACGGCTATTAAATCATCTAAGAGGGAACCCTCATGATTTAAATTATTCTATTTTTTTTCAGTTAACCACACAGCCTGTTCCAACTTTTTATTGTAAAAATGTTTTCATATCTTTTTATTTTTACCAACATTTCACAGAAAAAGGCTTTCAGATATTTTTCAGGTTTGGTTTAGTTTGGTTTCTTTAGTTTAATGGCATATCAAAATTCATGGGTCATATAATATCAAACCCATCATTGTAGAAGAACAGTAGTGTTACACCTTAACCTATATCTGGGGGGGGGGTTTAAAGATATTAGCCCGAAAGTAAACATAATAACGGGACTGAAGTTCGAACTCGTTTACTACGATGTCGCAGTCCAGCACGTTAGCCATTGCACCACGGGGATTCCCCTTTGCAGCGAGAGAAAAGCAGACATATTTGGTGTGTTTAAAAAAAGTATCTAGACAGAAAAAAAACTGAAAATGTTATTTGATGCCGAAACGTTTTCTTGATTGATTTTTATTGATATTTAATTTAAAAAATTAAACTCAATTATTTTAAACACATTTTTTAAACTCATGTTTTCTATTTAATCTATAGTTCGGACTAAAGTACCACCACCCCGAGTCAGAGTGGACCTGGCAGTAATGTTGATGAAGGGGTAGTCAACATCCCCAGATCTCCAGAATGGGAACTTCATTATCAGATTGAATTTAACGTCATGCCCAAGATACGCCTCCTAGTACATACATTATAAAAAGGATTGGGGATTTGCCATAAGGGCAATTGGGTTAGGATAATCGTATAGGTACCAGGGCTTTGACTGACCAGCCAACTGACCGACAGAGGCCTCTCCGACCGCCCATCTAGCCTAAGTACGAGCGGAGGTGGAGTTGCATGTCATGGACTGCTAAGCCACCAGACCTTTGTCCGTAAGCATCACCACCCACGGCTAACAGTGGGTCTCATTAGTGGGGATGGTACACTTCTACAGTGGTGCTGTCGGTGTATTCTACAGCCCCAGCCGACAGGGCGGATTAAGAAATAGACAGTGAATAAAACGCCATCATTCAAAAATAGTATCCTTTGCATTGGCCACACGTAATCTAGAAAAGTTTTCCATTATTCGGAACATTCCCTGAAACGCCTCTTTTAATACGTCGAAGAGTTGTGCAGTCGTAATTCATTTAATGTGTCCTCAGATTTTATATTTGAGATAAAATTTCAGTTAAAGAAAAAAGAAAACAGAAATCGTCTGGTCAGTAGAGGAATTGCACTTACACAATCCTGTGTTTAGCCAAATGCTGCTGGACAAGTTGTGTGTACAGATCATCATCAACATCAACATCACCATCATCAAGTCGTACTCCCATGACTTTCTCCAGGCAGGTCATCCACACGGCATTCAGTATCCGCGCTGTATCGATGTATCTCTCTTTTTGGCCGAACCACGCTGCATGACTCTGAAAAAAACAAAAAACAAAGATATGAGGGTTTTTTTTTTCGAAGCCTTTTTTCTGGACACCAAATACTAAAAACTCTTTAAAAAATCAGGTCTTGTTTACATTTGGAGCAAAAGTAATGCTTACCAGATAGTGATAAATGTTAACCTCATTACGACGTTTATTAAATCATAAGTCATCCAAGAGCATAGTTCGGTGTTATGCGAGCGTTTATTGCTGCAATAAAAAAACTGGATGAGTAAATCACAGCCCCATTTACATGATGCCAAGAAAAAAATTGATTTTCCCCTACACAATTCACTAAGGTGTGATTTGGTAAGGATATAGTTCAAATATCTTATCTTCTTATGGGGGCAAAAAACTCAGTTTTAGTCATCCGCAAGCCGAGCTCAAATTTCCGACCCACGGGCATGTTTTCAGCTAGTAAAATGATTTGATGGGGAGTTATAAAACAAAGCACAAGGCGAGTTTAATTGAATGAAAGGTCAGAGTTCACAATAAACCAGGGATGAGTTTGAAAGTTTGAAAGGAAATATACCGAAAAATAAGGGGAGCAGAAAATTGCCCGAAGATAAATATCTGAAAAGTGTCTTGGAATATTCCACGCCAAAATTGTGGAGTGGAGACTGTGGAGACTGTGCTGACATCATCATCATCATCATCACAAGAAGAAGAAGAAGAAGAAGAAGAAGAAGAAGAAGAAGAACTTTCGTTTTTCTTCATTATTCATTTTTTACTAGATGGTTTTCTTTATTCTTGAAATTTTAGTTGCCTATTTAAGCATTCGGCTGACTGATTGTTTTAGGAAATGTTCTATGGTGTAGTAGCTAACGAGCTGAAATACAACATCTTATAAGGCGAGTTCGAACCCTAGCCGCCCCATCACGCTTACTTTCGGACTAATGCCGTTGGGAAGGGTATGAATTTACCCAACCCGTTCATCACAAGTAGGATGTGACACAATGTTGTAAGTATAGTGCATCCTGTGTACAAAGTTCTTAAAAAAGAACTAAACAAACAAAATGTAAATATGACCATATGATGAACGCGATTTCATAGCCTCTTGGCATAACATAACTCCAGACGTGTTGATATGCCATTAGAATCAATTAATCCATCGATCAATTACATTGCATCAATGAGATATCGGGTTATAGCACGTTGTTGCTCTACTAGCTGAGCCCCGAATATTCTTTGGTCTGCTTGGACCAAAATCAAATCTCTTATTCGTTCATCTATATTTTTCATATAATTAAAGTTTATAATATTGGTTTGGTTTGTTTGCTTTGTTGAATTTTACGGCATGTCAACCCTTGTTGGTTTATTTTATGCCGAAGTTTTATTCTATTCATACTTGATAGATATTTTTTAAAATTTAAACTTAATTTTTAAGCACATTTTTTTTCTAATCATTTTTTTTTCTATTTAACCCAAAGATGGGACTCTAACAGACACTACATCTTCGGGTCAGAGTGGATTTGTAAGTAATCTATACACATATAAAGGACAGTTGTGTTAATCTGTATGTCCGAAGGAAACTTTTAAAATAAAAAAAAATTAACGACAACGTAAATATATATACACATTAAATATTACCAGGGCTTGTTTTTTGAGCAAAAATAATAGAGATTTGATTCATATTCGTGAAGATAATTAGAAAATAAAAAATATAATTAAAAAATAAAATTTAAATGATAACAGCATGGATTTTCTTTTCATTTAATATTTTAGATAGTAGACATTAACATTTCTTTAAAGAGTAGCTCGATCAATTCATGGTCTATATTTTACATAGGGATTTAAATGGGGCATTCCACGAGGATTCAACTCACGATTCAGTAATAATGGATCTGCAGGACTAACTTTTAAAAAATCCCCCTCTAACCAGGCGACGCCGGGTAGCCGCTGCTAGTGTATAATATTGGTCAATTGTTAGTATTGGTTTACACTATAGAAGAAATAGTGGTATTAGTTGTTGCTGTAGATGTTTGTGTAAGTGCTGAAGTAAGAAAGCAATCAAGTGAAGCATATTATCACGAGACGGGTACCAAATGGGTACTGTAATGAATCGATACTATAAAATAAGATGTACGAAATAAAGATGCCAAGTTCTGCATTTATCACTGCAAGGCCATTATTTAGTAAACATACAGAGAGAAACAAAGAAGTAAAAATTTGAGACAAGTTGAGAGAGCGAGCGAGTGAGCGAGCGAGAGAGCGAGAGAGAGAGAGAGTAAAGATATAGAGGCGAAAGCTACTAAAAAACAATTGAACGAAGTTGCTAAAAAAAATATACAAAACTAAAAATAATCTGCAAGATGCTAAAAAGATTCATATAAGCCTGTGAAATCTAGCAAGCAAAGCGCGAGTTAATTACTTGTCATAATTCGAAACAACGGGGAGAATTACGTGTAACAGTGTTGTTGTTGTTGTTTTTTTCTTTCCTTGATTAGCGATGTGGGAGGCGAGAGAATGGCTAAAGGCAGTGAGGATGATGTATAACTGTGTCTTGTATTGCCAGCCAAGACATTTTTATAAGAGGAGTAACAAATAAAGAATAAAAGATTAGGACAAAGAGTAGCAATAAAAGTTAATGGAAATAAAGGTCGAGTAAATGTAAGAGTATAAGAAGAGAAGAAAGAGAGAGAGAGAGAGAGAGAGAGAGAGAGAGAGAGAGAGAGAGAGAGACAGAAAGAGAGAGAGACAGAGAGAGAGAGAGAGAGAGAGAGAGAGAGAGAGAGAGAGAGAGAGAGAGAGAGAGAGAGAGAGAGAGAAGAGAGAGAGAGAGAGAGAGAGAGAGAGAGAGAGAAGAGAGAGAGAGAGAGAGAGAGAGAGAGAGAGAGAGAGAAGAGAGAGAGAGAGAGAGAGAGAGAGAGAGAGAGAAGAGAAAGAGAGAGGGAGAGATGAGAGAAGGGCAGACAGAAAGAGATAGAGAGACAGAAAGAGAGAGAGAGAGAGAAAGATATATATATATATATATATGAGAGAAGAGAGAGAGAGAGAGAGAGAGAGAGAGAATGGAGAGAGAGAGAAGAGACAAATAGTAAGGGAGAGATAAAGATAAAGATAGATAGGTAGAAAGATGGAGAAAGAGGACACCTTCTTTTTCTTCGTCATTCCCTCTGTATTTTTCTTTATTCACCCAGTCGATGCTTTCTTCTTCTTCTTCTTCTTCTTCTTCTTCTTCTTCTTCTTCTTCTTCTTCTTCTTCTTCTTCTTCTTCACTCACAATACGTTTCTGGAAATAAACGGCGACCGAACGTGATAGTTTAAAAGAAAGAGAATGGAAGTGACAGAAAGACAGAGACAGTGAGTGAAAGAGAGAGAGAAAGAGAGAGAGAGAGAGAGAGGGATAAAGAAAAAGATAAAGAGAGAAAGAGAAAGAGAGAGAGAAGAGAGAGAGAGAGAGAAAATATTTTACAGTGTAAAACGTTGGAGAATACAAAATGAGCGGTAAAACGAAGGAAAATATGAATGTGAGAAAGTTGAAAGGATAAGCAAGCAATAATTTGTTGTTTTTTTTGTGTTTGTTTTAATGGCATATCAACCTTCGTGGATTATTTATTGCCGAGGCCACCCCTGATAAATGTTGACAGAAGAAGAAGAAGAAGAAGAAGAAGAAGAAGAAGAAGAAGAAGAAGAAAATGCTTTAAAAATGGAGGAAAGTAAAATACGGTTGGTTGGATTTTACGGCATGTCAACCATTGGGTTATTTTATGCCAAATACGTTTGTTTCATTCATTCTTGTTGGGTATTCCAAAAAGAATTAAAATTCATTTTTAAACACATTTTTTTATCTATTTAACTCATACATGGGAAACTAATAGATACTACCAAACATGGTGAGAGTGGACTTGGGAGTAATGGCTGCTCTAGGATTGGAACCATACTCCTAGATGCAGTTTAATGCAAGACACCTAAAATGCGAGTAAAGAAAAGGACTAAAGTATCGATGCAAATAATTCGGTAAACCATTGTCTGTCTCCTATAGACAACTGAGGTGCATGATGTAATGGTTTTCATCGCAGGAAAAGGACTCGGCCACCCGAGTTCAAATCCTGGTCGAAGCAGCTGTTTTCCCTTAACATAGCGTTATGCATTCAACCTTTCTCTTTCCTGTTATGGGTAAAAAGTAGTCACTTTAACCTTGGTTGGGTAACAGTCTAGGAGAAGGAAAACTCTGAATTCAATCCTTTTAAACTAGACTTAAGAAACTGAGCTTATTTTACCTCCTACTCGTGCACACACACACACACACACACCACACACACACACACATATATATATATATAGAGAGAGAGAGACAGAGAGAGAGAGAGAGAGAGAGAGAGAGAGTGAGTGAGAGAGAGAGAACCCAATTTTTGTGAACGCTTGCAAAATGTTGTATACAAATAAGACTAAGAACACGTGGTGTAATGGTTATCGCTTTGGCAAATTGATATGGTTAAATGAGTTCAAATCCTGGGCGAAGCTGTTCACGGTTTTCTTCTCGTTAGTGCCCATGGGGAAGGCATAAATCTATCACTTCTAGATATAGATAACTAGTAGTGTAGACATGAAAGCCTAGCCTTTGTACATCAACCAGAGGAAGCGCGTGGTGTAATGGTTAAAGTCATTGGAAATGGACTCGTCGCTCCGAGTTCAAATCCTGGACATGGTCATGGCATTTCACTTAGTGCTAATACCCTTGGGAAATGCATGAATCCTAATTTCCATCCAGCTATGGGTAACTAGTAGGACAGACTGGACTCTTTAACTTTGGTTAGGCAACCGGTCTAGGAGAAAGAAAAATCTGAATTCAAACCCGTTGAACTTCGCTTGAGAAATTGACCTTGTGTCACATCCTGCTCGTGCGGAGGGGTTGGTAAATATGTGTACATCAACCAGAGGGCAATTTTATAAATTACTTAGCTCTATTTGCATTCCCCCTTTTCGGTGGTTCCTCAGACATCAAGCCATGAACCTGATTATTGCCCTTTTAGGCAACGGGCAGGTGTTATCCATAGAGAAAGCTTCCTGAAACCAAGCTCTTTCAAGTAAAACAGTCTACAAAATGAATTGACAAAACTAGTAATTATTTTCTATGAATAAAGTTAACTAATCTGTATATTTTGATGTAAAACCCACTTTAAAATAAAAATTAATTATTATAAGTAAACTATTGAAAATGAATAACTATTTTATTATTAGTGTTATGAAACTCCATGGAAAAAATACAAATATACAAATATCATTCATAAAGGAGGAGAAGAAGAAAGAGAAAAAAAAAGGAGAGGAAAAAGAAATAAGAAGAGAAATTATAACCACACAAATAAAAACATAAGCACGTCCATTTCTGATACGAAACTCTGATGATGAAGTTCATGCTTCGAAATCGATAAGACGAAAATAACATCTTTTTGTTTTTATTTTCATACGCATTGTACTGGCCTTCAAAATATTAATATATTATAACATACAAATATACCTTGCATTACGGTCAATTCTCGTTTAAAATACCGGTTCCTGCTATATCACCGGAGTTAAGCAGTGGTGAGCTTCTTCAATACTTCACAGGGTGACTACTTAAGCAACAACAAGTACTGTAAGCCACTTGAGTTCTTTGTTTATCAAAATGACTTGATTCGGTATTAGATGTCCCCAAAAGGGTTGAAATGCCGTAAAACAAACCAACCAATTAAGCAACGAAATATCTCTTGCCACAACATAAACGTCAATTTGTAATGCTGTAATACATATTTAAGGAAAATATTCGTCATACCGATTCTCAAGTTATTCAAAATTCTTGACGCTAAGCAATTATTCTAAAATATTATAAATCAGGAAATGTGTCAGAGCGTAAATCCACTGACCATTCCATAAAAACTTTTCAGAAAACAAACTTATGTTGCCATCTTTATATCTATCGTTATACCTATATATGTATATCTACTCAGTTGTATATGGATGTAAAATGATTCTAAACAGATTATTCTCACCGGAAGTAGATGTCATGAAATGGACACCTTTTAAATGAGGTGATGCTTAAAATACGAATTTACGCAAAGGAAACATAAAACAGATTTTCCTTACTCCCGCTTAAGAGTCACTGAACCAGCAACAACCTGTTTCGTCGTTTTTTTTTTACTTCCTTCAATTCATCTCTAAACAACCGGAAACTGATAAAGGAACGGTTTCATTTCTTTCCATCAATTGGCATTTCATTACGTATTTAACTAGAGTCGTAGATTGGTAAACACGAAATAAGAATAATTGATTAAAATCACTTTATTGAATTGCTTATAGTCAAGTCGATGGAGTGGTCTATTGTCAGTCTCAACCGGACAGATAGAGGAACAGTGGAAGGAAGGGGGGAAGGAAGGAAGGAAAGAAAGAAATAGACAAATTAAATCGATGTTAATAATAAATAATAAAGGTTAGAGAGGTCAGATCTTACAAGTATTAAAGAAGAAGAAGAAGAAATTATTAGGATGTGAAATAATAGTGTGACGTTGAGGCACAGACAAAAAAACAATGAAGAAAAGTAAGATATAAAATCTTATGAAATGAAATAAAAAATAAAAAAAATAAAAATATATACGAAAGAAAACAAAGACAATTAGAACAATAAAGTAACTGAGAACAAGGGACGAACTAATAAATAAATATCTATCCCTTTTTCAATAGACTAGACTATTGAGATTGTTTTTCAATAGTTAGACTAGTGAGATTGTTTTTTGCATCTGAGGTGGGGCGCCACAACAACTGTCAACTCCCTACTTTACCAGATAGACCCAAGATTTGTTACTTATACGCTGAGATAGCGAGCCGGTATCGATCTATAACTCAAATGACAAAAATATATTTTTTCTAATTTTAAATGAATAAAATTTAAACTTTTAAATCTATTATTTTTGTTTTGTTTGATTTTTTTCTTTCCATTTATAATTCTAAAATTTGAATGAAGTTTTTCAATTATTAACAATATGAGGTAAGGTAAATAATGAAATATTTAAATGTTCCAATTTAATTTAGAACTTTATTTATTACTTTTATTTATAACTGAAATAATTGTTTTTTTTAATCATTATTGTCTTCATACGCCCCTTGCGAGTTTTTGATACCAGCGTAAATTGATGGTTTTTCACTAGATTCTAAGTGACAACAAGTTTCCTCAAGTCTCCAGGACTCTTCTGAGTATTCTAGCTGATCTTAATGCTGTTGTCTGGATGGTCTCAATTCTTCAGTCTATATCTATCTATCTATCTATCTATCTATCTATCTATCTATTTCAGTCTATTTAATTGGTCATATAAGCAACTGAAAAGTAGAAATTTATTACTTCATTACGTCTTAGTGAAAGGAGGAAAATGATTTTTTTAAATTATAAATCCAAGTAACTATTTTGATTCAATGGTATCACGTATTAATTCCATTACATTAGCTAGACGGATGCACTACGGATTGAGGTAAACCAACCAAGGAAAAATAATACTCTTTATTATTACAACGTTAATTGCAATTTATACTTTTATTATTCCTAAAGGCATCGCATCGTGGTATAATGGTTAGCAAGCTAGGATCGCAAAACCATTACTACTGAAAAAGCGGGTTCGATCCTCGCTAGATGACCCGTAGTTGCGATCTTGTGTCACATCCTACCTGTGACGAATGTGTTGGGTATAGAAGGATAAGCCATTATGTATAATGGTTAGCAAACTAGTCTCGCTTATACACAACTCCTGAATAGCGAGTTAGATCCTCACTGGGTGCCGCATATATACGACCTTGTTTCACAATTTAACCCATGGCGAACGGGTTGGGCATAGAAGTGCGTCTAATGATGGATTCTTAGCCATTAGGATTCCATCCTTAAGCATTATGGGTAGCCACTCATTGTCAACAGAAGACTACATTGGGTGGGGGTACAATACTGTAGAGGTACAGTTGGTGTATTCTCCAACCCCAGCCGATAGGGTGGGCAGGAGATTAGCTCTGTGTGTCGTAATTAAAACAAGTCACAAATCATATCTTCATATGTTATTTCATGGTGGAAATTTCTTTTGGATTGTTGTTATTTCAAAATTAGATTATTCTATTGAACAATGACTAATTTTGACTTGAAGGAAATTGGTAATACATTGACACACGTGATAATAACGAAATGTAATATGTTTTCTTTCCTCTCTGTTTGACGATACGAAAAAAGGATTTCTGCGTCGTATCTCGAATTGGTGGGATTTGAAAAAAAAATGACACGAGGAAAAGAATACAAAATTATAGTTTTCCTGACAAGCCTAAAACAAATTTCAAGCGAACGGATAAGTTTATCCTACCTGTATTTGATGAAATAGCAGATAGCTGGAATTAGATAGCAGTGAATTAAAACATAAAAAAGACCAAAAAAGAATATCATAATATTGTAAAAATATCTGAACGAATAGATACATCTACTTATAATATAAAAAGTAAAGTCGTCGGGGTGGTTTAAAGTCAATATCAGCCAATCAGCGAGGGAGTATAACCCCTTTTCACTTGCATTAGACGAAGGAGATTGTTTTTGCGTCTGAGGTGGAGCGTCACACCTACCATCAGCTCCTTACTTTACCGCAAAGATCCCTGTGCTACTCATACGCTGAGTTGGCGAGGGCCGGTATCGAACTGGAAACCTTATGGTTTCTAGCCGAACGCTCTATCGACTGAACAAATCCAACATTTGCAATTTTTCCAAAAAAAATCTAATTTGTCTACTAAACCAACGATAAAAGTATTTGAGAATTTCCAATGAAACATTGTACAATTAAAACGGATATTATTAGCTCTTATTTATTACCAAATTCTACAGCATTTAAGCACTGCAATATAGAATATAATAATACCTCGTTATGACGGACTAATAGGGGAAGAGGGGATTCCTAAAGCGAATGATCCGGTAGATCGAGGCATTGTTTTGCATAAAATAAAATGCATAACAAATATATAAATATATTTTTAAATAACTATATTGAGTATGTAAGTAAATGTTAAAATCTTATTATAATGGAGATTGTGTGTTTCTCTATCTGTAACCGAAACTATATCACTACTCAAGTCACAATTCCCTTCAGTTATTGACATCACATTCTCCATGATTTTATTTTTATTTTAACCTCAATTATTAATAAAATTGTTCTACATTATTAATACTGTTAACCACATCTACATACAACAACATGCAAGTATATTTATATATATAACAAAATAGCGGTTTACAGTTTGAACGGGAAGGTTAATTTGCATAATGATATTAAAATGTGATTTTAATAAATATGTGCTCAGTGTTATTGATTTCTAACTGTTTGGTTTTATTTTAATGAATATAAGCAAAAATCTCTTCAATGAATATTAAATGAAATCCATTAACAAGAATAAATAACTGTCATTTTATTCTTTACTTCCTCTTTTAACTAAAGACTTAAATTAGAAAAAATAACAATGAAAGACGAGAGTGATGGAAGAGTAAGTTTCAGTTGTTCTATTTTTCGATTATACTCCCTCTGTTTCAAATCTTTTTATCTGCATTCTTATTTAGTTTCATTAGCCTTTTTAATTTAATGCAATATTTTATTACATTAAAACTTAAATACTTGCACCCGGAGGGTGCATATATTTGCTAGTAAATATAATAAATGAAAATAAAACTTTAAGATAAATATTATAATGCATTATATATTATTAATATTGATATTTATAATGTATCATAATGTTAACTATATACACTGAAAAAACTACTTATTATTTCAGCTGTTTTGTTAAAAACCAGGGAATATTTCTTTATGATTTTCAAGTTGAGACGTTCAAGACCCCTTGTTGTTTCCCATGCATCGGGTAGAGAAAGTCCATATTTTAACTCGAGCGCTTTCAACCACTTCTGGTCATGCACAGGGGGGGGGTTGTAGCAATTATTTGTTTGATGCTAGTTTTATTCGTTTGGAAGTTTTTCGTGTGTTTTTTTTTTGTGTGGTTTATTCAGTTAGGAGCGTCTATTGTAGGAGGATTGCTAAAGTTAATACGTTTGTTATTAATGATGTTTAGTCTATTGCTGCAGTGTTAAATGCTATTTTATTCATAACAGGTTTTTTAATTTTTAATGTAAATTGCCTTGGATCTGTAGGTGTATTTTTTAATTATTTTTAGTTTGTCAGTGAGAATCTTCCGTCTGTCAAGAAATGTGAGTGTGTCCGCGTAACTTTTATATTTTGTAATTAAAAGACTTGAACATCTACACTTGTCTATCTATCTCTTTCACTCTCTCTCCCACTCTCTTTCTCTCTCTCTCTCTCTCTCTCTCTTTCACTCTCTCTCTCTCTCTCTCTCTCTCTCTCTCTCTATATATATATATATATATATATATATATATTATATATATATAAAGGGAGTTGGTATATATGTTTGTATGTATGTATGTATGTATGTCCGGAGGAAATTACGAAAATAAAACAATTGCTGACAAAGTAAATATATATACACACATTTACTATGACTAGAGGCTGATTTTTATGTAAGAATAATGAAGATTTTATTTATATCTGGGAAGATATTTAAAAATTAGGATTTAAATAGTAAGAGAAGAGAACGTCATTATTTGAGTTCGGGATTAAAATATAAATCTATTATGTAAGACCAAAACAATCAACGGATCTGCGAGACTAACTTTTTATTCTCACCTCCTCATCCAGGCAACGACGGATAATCACTTCTAGTAAATTATAAAGAAGAATATTTCGTGGTCTTTAACAAAACCGGCGTAAACAATAAACTACTGTCAAAATGCACAATATTCAAAGCTAATTACATTTATATTAGTAATTTCGATTGATTGATTAGTTTTAACGGCATGTCAATCTGTCTGGGATTATTTTGTGTTTAGTTCTCTACAATCCCCAGAGTTTCAGAACTGGAACCTCACCATCAGATGCAGTTTAGTGTCCTACTCAGGACACCCATTTTTGTGGAGGGGTTTCTTATTCTTATGCAGGGTACACAGTCAGCGTATTCAAAGCCCCAACGACAGGCCAGTCATAATTTATAGTATGATCAACTATTAAACATTAATCACATTTGAATTAAAAAAAATAAAACATCATCACGACTTAATAGATGAAAGATGGGCTTTTTAAATAAGCACAAGTACGCGATTAATAAAATTAGTTAAGTATTTTAGCATCCTTTACCATCATCATCATCATCATCATCATCATCATCTGGTCATGCCGGTATCTATCTCTTTCACTCTCTCTCTCTCTCTCCCTCTCTCTTTATCTCTCTCTCTCTCTCTCTCTCTCTCTCTCTCTCTATATATATATATATTATATATATATATATATATATATAACACATTGTGTGTGTTTGTTTGTTTTTACGGCATATCAACCACGGTGGGTCATTAATGCCGGCAACGTTTATAAAAATTCGTAACGATAGTTTGGAACTCAAATATGTTTTTGTAAACAAATGTTCTACAGGGTCAGGCAAAATGATCTGACACCCGCCGAGTTATAGACAACTTTCGTGAACGCCTTCGACAGTGTGTGGACAATAATGGATCCCATTTGACTGATTTAATTTTTAAAACATAATGAGACAAAATGGCATTATATATACTTTTCAAAAATAAAAACACTTTTTTGTTTCCTTTACTTCATTTGCATTTTGTTAAACCTACAGATCATTTTGTCTGACCCTGTATTTAACCCATAGATAGCACCCTAACAAGTACTACCACTCCGAGTCAGAGTGGACCTGGGTGCAATGGTGATAAAGCACGGATTCCCCTAACTCTCTCTCTCTCTCTCTCGCTAATCGTCCTAATCGGTCATCGCCTTTGGCTGGTTTTCCTCATGGCATCCAGAGTCCTCACAGACGCGATTAAACATTTTAGTTATGATTTTTGCATTAAGACTGCCGTGAAAAACTGCACTAAATAATCTTTGTTTTCTTTCAGCTAAAGCGAGATCTAATCCTTCTCGTCATAGTCGAACGAGGAACATGTGGCATATTTAACTGGCTTAATTTATCAGCGAGCAAATCTCATGAAAAGCAGTTGTTCGTCTTAGAATACGCTCATGTTATCGAGGGTGAAATAATAAAATCATATTTTATAGTTCATATAAAATATTTTCTGTGTAAATGATATTTAGACAGCAACTGATATTCTAACTATTACTCCAGTTCCTTTAAAAAAAGAAAGTAGTTTATTTTCTCGCACATACTCCAGTACGCAATAAAATTTAGCTTGTTTCGCTCGTTGGCGTTGCTTGTGCATTATTTTAAATACGGATCAGCTTTTTAGAGATTAACTACCGGATCTTAACGGTGACATCAAAGGGTCGAAAATATTCTCCACTCTTGAGAAATTATAGTAGAGAGGAAAAATACTTGGAATACAAATAAAAAAGAGAGAAAGAAAGAAACACATAAACATGTAAGAAAATTTATATAATTTTCACTACTGCATATGTTTCTTAATAACTGTTACATTTATATATATATTTAATCCACGAATTGAAACAACTATTATGGACAGGTATGAGTCCCCATAACGTAGTTAATGCGCTGATTGCGATATAATAAAGTGAGTCCAAAGTATAGTCGTGCTATTACGTTTCTTAAGAAACAACTTTTATATATATTTGTTATGTGCAGCATCAAGTGAGTATGTTGCATAGATGTCATACGTATCTCTTGTATAGGCCTTTTCTGTTTTGATATATTCTCTTGAGCTTTTTATCAAATCAACCCAAGTAAATGACCTCAGAGGACCGACCGTCATCTTGCGTCTGTCTCTTCCAAACACACAGCCAACTTTCTTGTTCTCTTTCTCTCTTCCCACTGTTGGATCTGGCTCGACCAATCAGCTATCTTCTTCTTTCGTTCTGGTTGGGTCATCTAACGTTTATTTATAATGTTTTTTATTCTCTTCTATTGCTGTGTCTTAGATCCTGGCTGTTGGTGCAGCTGGATTTTCTGTGTTCTTTTATGAACTGGAACTACTTAGGTCTTCTTGGGATCTTTCTGTCTTCGCGTCCATTGTTAGTATTTAATAATGATCAAAAGATTTGATGTTGTTTTTCTTTGAGCTCTTTATCAAATCAACCCAAGTAAATGGTCGCGGAGGTCAGACCGTCATCTTGCGTCTGTCTCCTCCAAACACCCAGCAAAAAATCTCAACAATCTTACTCTCTTTCTCTCTTCACACTGTTGGCTTTGGCTCGGCCAATCAAAAGCCAAGTCCTGTAACTTCCATGTATCATTCACTTTCTGTTTTTTCCCCATTATTATGTATGATTTGTAAACTAATCATTTATGTTTAATTAATTTGCTTATCAAGAATGTTGGTTGGTTGGATTCTACCGAATGTCAACCATTGGGATATAAAAATGCCGAAGATGCTTTGTCCCATTTCTTCTTGTCTTGCGAACTTTTTAACCACATAGGCAATTCTCATTTTTTATCAATTTAATCCACAGAGGTGGCCCTATCCGGTACTACCACTCCGGTTGAGAGTGTTACTGCACATTCCTTACAGCTCCAGAATTGGAATTTCACAAGTAGATGCAGTTTAACCTCATACCCAGGACACTAAGACTCTCAGCCACCGTCTTCTAGCACATATGTGATAAAACGGGTTGGGGTTTGTCATAAAGGTAATAGGGTCGGGACAATCTTATAGGTGCTAGGGCTTAACGTAACCTGCCGATTGATTGGAGAGGGTTTATCCCACCGATTAATCACCAAAGGGGGTATTATAAATCATGGACTGCTCAACTACTAGGATTCCGTCCTCAAGCATTATCCTCTCTCTCTCTCTCTCTCTCTCTCTCTTTCTCTCTCTCTCTCTCTCTCTCTTTCTCTCTCTCTCTCTCTCTCTCTCTCTTTCTCGCCACCAGACCCTATCTACATTCCACCTAGCAACTCTCCATAACGGGTCCAGTGTCAATACCTATATTCTGTATGTAAGTTTTTGTTGGTCAGACAAAACATAATAGAGCCCATATGTTTATGCAGACGGTCTAAAAGAATAAGGGTGGGGTCCGCGGGGCGCAGTAACTAATGTGCTGGACTGCGATATACTAGTAAGTCATTTCGTACTGCAGTTGCGCTATTACATTCACTTTCGAACTCTAACCCTTGTGAAAGGTATGAAACCCAGCAAGCGGTTAAATAATACTACGGCTGTTCTTTTACAAGGATGGATTTGACTCTAAATAACCCACGCATGTTAGTATGCCATTAAATAAAGAAACCAAACCAAACCTAAAATAATAACAATTCTGAATTAAACCTCTATTATATTTTAAAACTTTTGAAATAAGCACATTCTAAACTAAGAATACTAGTATTTTATCATTGATAGTGGGACATTTCACTATAAAAAAATAGATATTATTAAGCATTATTATTTGCTAGAAGCGGCTACCCAGCATCGCCTGGGTAGAGGGGACTCTTTTTAATTCATTCTCATAGATCCAATATTACTGAATCGTGAGTTCGTTTCCTACAGGGTGTACCATTAAAATCCCCACGTAAAAAAAAAACCTTGTGCTGATCCAGCCACTCTGAAAAGAAGAATTAATTTCTACTATTTACAACATTACATACAAGAAAATTCCATGCTGTTATCATTTAAATTTTAGTTTTTAATTATCTTATATATAAATAAAATCTTCATTATTTTCCCTCAACAATCAAGCCCTGGTGAGAGTGAATGTATATATATATATATATATATATATATATATACTTTGTCGTTAATTGTTTTATTTTCGAAGTTTTCTCGGGAAATACACATACACAAAACTACCCTTTATATATGTATAGATTACCAAACTTTGCAGCAATTAAACGTTGAAACTTCAGCTCTGAACATATAACAGTCTGAACACGAAAAGTAGTAAAGCAACGAGTATCTAAGCAAACCGAATCTTGTCAGGGTGAAATGATGTAGAGTTTAGTAATAAATAATACCTAAGAATATTTGTTTTATAGTATAACTAGAAGCGGCTACTCGGCGTCAACTTGGTAGAGATGGGAGGGTAAAAAGCTAGTCTCACAGATTCATTAATGTTGAATCGTGTGTTGGAACCACACAGGAGGCGCCATTAAAATCCCTACGTAAAAAAGACCTTACGTTGATCCAGACAATCGGAAAAGAAAAATGAACGTCTCCTATCTAAAATATTAAATGTATAAAAAAAATTCCATTCCGATTAAATTTTTCTATTTCTCTCTATGTTTGAGATGAGGCTTGATGATTAATAGTATCTGCGTTATTCGGACTATTGTCCTCATCTTTATTGTTATCTGTACAACGTTTCGGCCGATATGTCCTCCGGCCTTCTTCAGGTATTTCTTGTCGGACTCGGGAACCTTCTCGGACTCGGGAGCCTTCTTTACGAACTCAGGAACTTCCTTTCCGTAGTCGGGAACCTTCTTGTCGTAATCGGGAGCCATCCTGGAACTTTGAACCTGACCCTTTATTTAGTACACGGGGGTATCCTGTTCTCATTCCACTAACCATAGCTGGGTTAGGAGTTGTGTTAGTTATTTTTCTATGTTACTGCCGCTGCTCAGGATTGAACCCGGAATCCAGAGATAACTGTCACTTAGAACTGTCTTAACCTAACTACCTTATCCACTAGGCCATGTGTCCAATTGGACAATTCAAAACAATCTCGTTGGTCTAGAGCTAGTAAAAAAGAAAATAGACTCCCTCGCAGTAGGCCACCCGACGACTTTACTTACTTTTTTTTATACTGTTTATAATTTATCGTTCTCTTCCATCTGCTATGTATAATACAGTCTGAAATATCGAACTCTCGAGTATTTTGGTCGGGAAACTATTCTAGGAGAAGGACAACCCAAATTAAAAACAAAGAGCCAGAGCCATTGACCCCTGCCACGCTTCATTGTGGCTTAGTTGTAAAAGACAGCTGCTAGACGTATCGGACATTCCGTGTCACTGGCATTCAACTGCGCATGTCAAGATAATGCCGACGGAGGTCTGCGCAACTCATTGAGCTCGTTAATCTCTTCCTTTGTGTGGTCTTCCCTATTTGCCTCTGAGGAAATAAGCAAGAACATCGTTGATATCGATAGAATTGTATTGCTTGTTAACTACTGCTATGATTAATGCAGCTAGCCACCAATTAAATTTGTCTAAGGTGTCTAAGGAAAACACGGGGACCAAGTTACCTTTCAGCACACCAGGGGCGACCTGGATTCAGAAGGAACTATCACGCTTTGCACCGCCAACATCCGGTTGTGTGTTAGGGTTAGGGTTAGGACTAAGGGTTTAGGGTTAAGGTTAGCAGTTAGTTTTATAATAATGAAAAATGCGTCGAAAAACCGTCTGGTAACAAACAACCGGATGTTGACGGTGCAAAGCGAAACATGTCCCTTTGAATCCAGGTCGCCCCTAGGGTGCTTAAAGGTAACTTAGTCCAAATACGGTATATAAGGATGACACATAAGAAATCTGCCGTGACACCTTTGGTAGCCTAATTGGTAAATGCATTTTAGGTTAAAGACGAACAGAGTAAATATGGTATTAGAGTTTAGAGTTTGAAGATCTTCTGTATACTAATCCTATTAGTAAACCCTTGCTGTAGGAAAAACCCGGTAAATAATTTGTTAGTAAAAATATACAACAAAACTTCACCTGGGAAAAAATGAAAAAAAGAAAAGACCAGGAGTTGCACCAACCAAAATAATCGATTAACACTATAACACTTGACAAAAAGAATATATATATATATATATAATATATATATATATATATATATATACGCATTTTCATATTATTGATCAAAGCCTGAAGAAGGATACCAGAAGATCTGAAACATGTGTTGCATATGTAAGATAAAAAAGAATTAAAAAATTTTTTTTCTAAAAACATAATACATTTTGCGGATCTTCTTATTTATAAAATATTGAATTTTCTTCCAGTTGGGAAACAGAACAACCTTAATATATATATATATATATATATATATTATATAATATATATATATATATATATATATATTATATAATATACTTTGGGTACCAAGTTTCTTCGGTATTAGGATGATTCTAAGCTGGTCCTTTTTCTCCAAACAGTATGTTGCTGCAGAATTCAGGTCAGGTTTGAGAGTTCAATGTTTAATTTCATTAAACAGAGCAAAGTAATTTGTAAAGAAAAAAGCCTTAAATACCGGGGATATAGTGATTATGGACCATTTCCACGAGTGGAAAATGGTCCATAATTACTATACCCCCGATTTAAGGATTTTTTCTTTACAATATATATAATATATATATATATATAATATATATATATATATAATTGTCCGTAGAGCATTGGCCTATACTATCGAGTGATTCTGAGCTCGATACCGGTCCTCACTAACTCAGCGCATGAGTAGCATGCTTGGGCAAATTGATATGTGCGTTAAAGTGAAAAGCTGCGCTCCACATCAGCAAAAACAATCTCCGTGTAATCGCTAGTGAAAAAGGGGATTGACTCCCTCGCTGTCCGGCTCATACTGACAATAGGCCACTCCGTCAACTTAACTAATGTGAATAAAGATATCTACTTTCGAACGCACCTTGTAAATGGTAGATTATAATGATGCAGCTGCTCTGCACATAGCAGTAAACGTTTTTATGCTGTCCTATATTCAGAAACAGATGCATTTTTATTACGACTCAAAGATCTTGCTGGTTCAGATTAAACTTTTATTTGTTTATGTACATCTTATATACATCTATGACATTTTATTTATCTACTAGCTGTATTTTTTTAATACAAAAGTCAAAGAAAACTGAATACCCTGATGAAAGAAAAAAATGAGACAAGGTTTAGGAAAATAGTAAAAAAGAGAGTAAAATGACAAGACGAGAAAAGAGAAAAAAAATAACAACAATGTCATCAAAAATCACCCAGAAGAAAAAGAAAGAAAGAAAGAAAGAAAGAAAGAAAGAAAGAAAGAAAGAAAAAGGGGAAAAAAGAATGAATATGAGAAGAGTTAATAAGCCGAAGATAAAAAGAAGGAAAGGAAGAAGAAGAAGAAGAAGAAGAAGAAGAAGAACATGAGAAGACGAAGGTGGGAGTGGTGTGTAAATACGTAGAATTGAAAAAATAAAATAAAAAAAGAAGAAAGAAAGAAAGAAAAAACAAATGAAAGAAAAAGAAGGAAATTATAGAAGAGTTAATAAACCGAAGGTAGAAAGAAAGAAATATAGAAAGAGAGTAATATGAGAAAACGAAAAAAAAACAACAACAACAACAACAACAACAACAACAACAAACACTCAGAAGTAAAAAAAAGAAGAAAAATAAAAAAGAAGGAAATTATTAGAAGAGTAATAACCGAAGGTAGAAAAGAAAGAAATATAGAAAGAGGAGTAATATGAGAAGACGAAAAAAAAAGAAAAAAAACCACTCAGAAATCAAAAAAAAAAAAAAAAAAAAAGAAAAGAAAAAAGAAGGAATTATAGAAGAGTTAATAAGCCGAAGGTAAAAAAAAAAAAAAAGAAAGAAAGAAAGAAGATAAGAAAAAATAGGGATTTTTTAAAATCAGCGGCAAAACTAACATCAAAGAACTTCAAAGACACTAAGCCTCTTGAAGGCGTATACCGGAGAAGCCAGTTTTAAAAACACTGACTCGCCGCCCGATTCATCCATCGGAAAGAATTACGTTATGCAACTCAGTTAATTCCTGGCGTTCAAAATCGGCTGTGCTATTAATTAAAACACTTGTAACATTATTCTGTTGGATCGATGCAGTTGGTTAATCAAACTAATACATTGAAAGAGTACACGCTGAAATTAGGAATACTATCCTTAGTTCCGAATCAACAAAAAAACTATTGCGGTCTTTTAAGTTGGAATTTTATGAGGCCATGCCCATAAATCAGGTTAAACTTAGAAATTTCTCAGAATCATAAATATATATATATATATATATATAATATATATATATATACAGAGAGAGAGAGAGAGAGAGAGAGAGAGAGAGAGAGAGAGAAGAGAGAGAGAAAGTATATGTATATGTTGTAGGTGCTTTAAAAACGTTTATGTATTTTCCCAACCTCTCAACCACGAGCAAGACGTGACAGAAAGTCAAATTTTAAGCTGGTTTGATTTAATAATTTTCCTTCTCCCAGAGAGGTTGCCTTACCAAGGCTAGCTAATACAAAGGATCCATGCTTTTTTCCCTAGTGAAACGAAAATAACTTCGTCTAATATTTGGCATCGTGTCAAAGATTCCATTTCCTAAGAAAATAAGCGTTATTTAAGAACGAACAATGT
>CM042138.1:131788102-131790602 GCA_023376005.1 Doryteuthis pealeii | reverse complement strand
CTCTTTCGTTTCTTTCTTTTTCATTCTTTCTCTTGTATCATTTCTCTTTCTCTTTCTTTCTTTCTTTTTTTCCCTGTCTTTCATTCTTTTGGTTCAAGTATTACGTTTTTTTTTTGTTTCATTCAATTACCTTGATTGTTTCTTTCTGTTGCTTATTTTTTTTCTTTCATCCTTTCATTTTTTGTTTCTTTTTTCTTTTGTTTCTTTTTCTTTTGTTTCTTTTTTCTATCTCCTATATAGTTCTGTTTATTTCTCTTATTTCTTTTTCTTTCTCATGTTAAACTTATCTTCTTATCTTTGGGGTTAGTTTGTTTATTTAATTTGTTTGTTACTTTCTTTCTTTTGTTTCTTTCTTTGTTTCTTTCTATTGTTCTCTTGTTTCTTTCTTTCTTTCTTTTGTCGGTTTCTATCTTTCTCATATAATGTTTATTATTTTTTTCTCTTGTTCTTTTATTTCTACTGTTTCGTTTTTGTTTTCTGTTTATTGTTTGATTAATTTTATTTATTTGCTCCTTTCCTTTTCTTGATTATTTCTCTTGTTTCTTTCTGTTGTTTCTTTCTCTTGTTTCCGTGCTGGTTTTGTTTGTTTGTTTGTTTGTTTGTTTAAAGTTGGAGGCCGAGGTGTAATGGTTGGAGTCATAGGAAATGGACTCGTCGACCCAAGTTCAAATCCCAGACGAAGCTACAGTTCACATAGCACTAATACTCTGCTGAAAGGTATGAATCCAACTACTCTTCCTCCAGCTAGGGATAAATAGTAGGGCAGACTGGGCTCTCTAACCTTGGTTAGGCAACCTGTCTAGGAGAAGGGAAACTCTGAATTAAAACCTGTTAAGCTCCATTTGGCGTGGGTCACCACTAGAATAGACTCAGTCCTAATTAATGATCTATTTCACTAATTTTCTTTTTCCAGTTTATTTTAATTTCTTTGTTTTGTTTGTTTATTTCTTTTTCTTGTTTCTTTCGTTTTATTCCTTCTTTTTTTTAAATTCCATAATTTTCTTCCCTTTCTTTCGTTCTTTCCTTTCTTTCTTTCTTTCTTTCTTTCTTTCTTTCTTTCTTATTTGATTCATTATTTTTATTTATTTCTTGTTTACTTTGTTTTTCTTTCTGTATACGTTTCTTCTTTTGTTTCATTGTTTCATTCTTCAACCAGAGATTTTTTCTGAATGTTTTCATTTTCTTTTACATTCCCAATTTAAATTCTTTCCAATTTCTGAAATTATCTAATTCCGTAATTCAAGAAACAATTGCTTATGGGCAGTTGCACTAAAAATTATTTTGATCAATATATAATGTACTTTTGCTGAAAAAAATTAATTTCAAATTTTTATATATTTACAAGTATTTGTCAGTATCTATCAGGGACTATCTATATCTCTCTCTTTCTCTCTCTTTCTATTCCTTCTCTCTCCCTCTCTCTCTCCAAATATTATATATATATATATATAATATATAATATACATACATATATATTTATATATATATATATACATACATATATATATATATATATATATATATATATATAATATATATATATACATACATATATAATATTATATAATATATATATATATATATATATATTTGGGAAGAATATGTGCTTTCGAAAATGTACATACAGAAATTGATTTTTTTCGATTTGTTTAGCCATTCATTTAAATAGGCATTCCCGCCTAATGATTAATTATTAATTAAAACTATTATCAAAATTAAGGTACGACTCCAATTAAGCACATATTCTCCCAAAAATTGTCGGCAAAAAAAAGCCATATCCCAAACACATCGTGTTTACATACTTATCATATATATATATATAAAACTTTTCCTATCTATATATCTATCTGTCTTCTATCCTGCACACTACCAGTCTCGCGAAATTTATCAAACACAATATTTTCTTTGTTCTTGTAGAAATTTTGTTTTAAATTTGTTTTCTTTTGAAAGTTGTATACGCTAAACACGTTTTTTCTACGCAAACGGTACAGCTGGCAGAAAAACAAAGAGATGGACGCCTCGAATAAGTGTAGCGTAGACTTCAGGGTGATAAATCCTATTGTCTCTAAGTAAACTGTTGCCACTTTGATTTCTTTAATTACATTCCCGTGCACGAAAGATTACCCTTAATGTCTACGGTTTGCATCATTTTTAAAATCCCAGGTATAATCTCGCAACCCCCTTTAATTAGAAAGTGTCTTGGAATTATGGTTTTGTTCGGTACTAAATTCGTTAATTCAATTTTTCCTCTTTTGGATGGGGCTCAGAATACGCTAACTCTATCACCTGCGGAAGTGCTCAAGACCCCTACAAACGTTGTGTCCTTGGTATAACACTAAATTAACCTGATAGTGAGTTCTCCTTCTGGAGATCTTGAAGTGTGGAGAGATACCCACGTGTAGAGTGTGCGCGAGATTTCATACTTCCGACTTCACTCTTGTTGCTACTGCGTTTTTATATATATATTTTATATATAAATATTAAAAAAAAAAAAACAAAA
>CM042138.1:131730606-131788002 GCA_023376005.1 Doryteuthis pealeii | reverse complement strand
GGGAGAGAGAAATACATTTACAGTGCGGTTCGAAAGTGATATATTACTTCCACAGTTAAGTTGCTGAGTGGCCTATTGTCAGTAGAGCGGACAGCGAGAGGAGTCAATCCCTTTTTCAAACATAAGGATTACCGCAGGGACGATTGTTTTTTTGCTGATTGTGAGCGCAGCTTTTCAACTTTAACGACATATCAATTTGCGCCAGGCAATGGCCTACTCATCGCTGAGTTAGTGAGGACGGGTATCGAGCTCCAGATCCCTCGCTACGTATAGGCAATGCCTCTGACGAACTTATATATATAATACTACTATTATATTTGATAGACACGCACACCACTCTCAAATACATGGTGGCTTAGGTAAGTAATTATGGAACCGATTTCACGAGTGGAAATGGTTCATAATCATAATATCCCCGGTTATGCTATCTGAGGTATACTCTCTCTTCAATTTGTTGCTTCTACATGTTGATAAAGGAGTCTTAACGAGAGGCTACTCGTGGCGTCACCCACTCACTCGCTCTCGCACCGAAGCTAAGTTCAGATATGGATACACGACACACGTGAGTAGCTCACTCTGGGTACACCACAGTATCCACTCGAGGATCGTGATGGTTGATCGTGTGGTTATGCAAAGATAGTCATTATATTGTGTTGAGCTATGTAGATATGGTACTTGCATTCTTAGTTGTATTCATATGTGGTTGGAGATGAAATCTCTGTTGATATCTTTATATGCTGTATAATATATATATATATATAGTTATGATATATATAAGGTTGTGTCTGTTTTCCAATCTGGTAAAATTCAATGATTATTATCAAAATAAGAAGTCCGCAAAATGTATTATTTTAATTCTTTTATGTCTTACATATGCAACACATGTTTCAGATTTTCTGGTATCTTCTCAGGCTTTGATCAATAATATGAAAATGTTGTGTGTATATATAATATATTAATATATATATATATATTATATATATATAGCATATTCTTTTTGGTCAAGTTTTATTAGTGTTAAATCGATTATTTTGGTTGGTGCGACTCTTGGTTTGTTCTTTTTTTCATTTTTTCCCAGGTGAAGGTTATTGTGTGTATATTTTTACTAACAAATTATTTACCGGGTTTTTTCCTACAAGCAAGGGTTTACTAATAGGATTAGTATAACATAGATCTTCAAACTCTAATTCTAATACCATCTTTACTCACTGTACGTCTTTAACCTAATGCTTTACCAATTAGTATCTACAAAGGTGGTCACGGCAGATTTCTTATGTGTCATCCTTATATACCGGTATTTGGATAAGTTACCTTTAAGCACCCCCACGGGGGACCTGGATTCAAAAGGGACATGTTTGCGCTTTGCACGTCAACATCCGTTGTTTTTGTTACAGACGGTTTTAGACGCATTTTTCATTATTAGATAAAACTAACTGCTTAACCCTAACCTAACCCTTAGCCTAACCCTAACTCTAACACACAACCGGATGTTGGCGGTGCAAAAGCGGTGAAAGTTCCTTCTGAATCCAGGTCGCCCCTGGTGTGCTGAAAGGTAACTTGGTCCCCGTGTTTTCTTAGACACCTTAAGACAAATTTAAATTGGTGGCTAGCTGCATTAATCATAGCAGTAGTTAACAGCTAGAAATTCTGTGATATCAACGATGTTTCTTGCTTATTTCCTCAGAGGCAAATAGGGAAGACCACACAAAGGAAGAAGATAATTAACGAGCTCAATGAGTTGCGCGACCTCCGTCGGCATTATCTTGACATGCGCAGTTTGAATGCCGTGAACGGAATGTCCGATACGTCTAGCAGCTGCTTTTAGCAACTAAGGCGCACAATGAGCTGGGCAGGGGTAATGGCTTCTGGCTCTTGTTTTTAATTTCGGGTTGTCCTTCTCCTAGAATAGTTTCCCGACAAAATACTCGAGAGTTCGATATTTCAGACTGTATTATAACATAGCAGATGGAAGAGAAAGATAAATTATAAATAGTATAAACAAAAACTAGTAAAGTCGTCGGTGGCTACTGCGAGGAAGTCTATTTTCTTTTTTACTAGCTCTAGACCAACGAGATTGTTTTGAATTGTCCAATTTGACCTGGCCTAGTGGATAAAGGTAGTTAGGTTAAGACAGTTCTAAGTGACAGTTATCTCTGGAATTCTGGGTTCATTCCTGAGCGCGCAGTAACATAGAAAAATAACTAACACAACTCATATCCCAGCTATGGTTAGCGGAAATGAGAACAGGATACCCCCGTGGACTAAATAAAGGCTCAGGTTAAAGTTCCGGGATGGTTCCGATTACGACAAGAAGGTTCCGATTACGACAAGAAAGTTCCCCGAGTTGTAAGAAGGTTCCCGAGTCCAAAAAGAAGGTTCCCGAGTCCGACAAGAAATACGGCTGAGAAGGCCGGAGGAAAATATCGGTCCGAAACGTTGTACAAATAACAATAAAGATTGAGGTCAATAGTCCGATAACGCAGATACTATTAATCATCAAGCCTCATCTCAATATTCAGAGAAATAGAAAAAATTTATTCGGAATGGAAATTTTTTTTACATTTAATATTTTAGATAGGAGACATTCATTTTCTTTTCCAAGTGTCTGGATCAACGTAAGGTCTTTTTTACGTAGGGATTTTAATGGCGCCCTCCTGTGTGGTTCCAACACACGATTCAACATTAATGAATCTGTGAGACTAGTTTTTACCCTCCATCTCTACCAAGTTGACTCTCAGTAGCCGCTTCTAGTTATACTATAAAACAAATATTCTTAGTATTATTTATTACTAAACTCTACATCATTTCACCTTGACAAGATTTCGGTTTGCTTAGATAGTCGTTGCTTTACTACTTTTCGTGTTCAGACTGTTATATGTTCAGAGCTGAAGTCTCAACGTTTAATTGCTGCAAAGTTTGGTAATCTATACATATATAAAGGGTAGTTGTGTGTATGTGTATGTCCCGAGGAAACTTCGAAAATAAAACAATTAACGACAAATTTATATATAAATATATATAATATATATAATATATATATATATATATATATATATATAGAGAGAGAGAGAGAGAGAGAGAGAGAGAGAGACTATCACAGGGCTTGTTTTTTTAGGGAAAATAATGAAGATTTTATTTATCTTGGGAAGATAATTAAAAATAAATTTTAATGATAACAGCATGGAATTTTTTTTGTATGTATGTTGTAAATAGTAGACATTAATTCTTCTTTTCAGAGTGCTGGATCAGCACAAGTTTTTTTTTACATGGGGATTTTAATGGTACACCCTGTGGAAAAACCAACTCACGATTCAGTAATAATGGATCTATGAGAATGAATTAAAAAGAACCCCCCTTTACCCAGGTGATGCTTGGTAGCCGCTTCTAGTAAATAATAATGCTTAATAATATATTTTTTTTATTGTGAAATGTTCCACTATCAATGATAAAATACGAGTATCTTTAGTTTAAAATGTGCTTATTTCAACAGTTTTAAAATATAATAGAAGTTTAATTTAGAATTTTGATTCTTTCAGGTTTGTCTTGGTTTTCTTTGTTTTTTTTTTTTTTTTTTTTTGGGGGGGGGGGGTATTTTGTTGTAGACATTTACTTGGCTGTCCAGTTCTGGCCTTGACCAAGCTCACCTCATTGGTGGGTACGATCTTTATGGGCCTCACGGGAACGATTCCTCACAATTTTTGAGTGAATGGCACAGGAGACACAATAAAATAGTTTAGCATACAAATTGGAAAGTGCATATACTTCATATACACTAGTATCTGATATATATCTCACTGCTGCAGCTTCTACAATATTTCTGATTTCAAATTTCCTAATGACTTTGTCCTTAGGCACACAGCGGCACAATTCTTACAACAAATGTACTTTACGTGACCACGGCCTTTCTTGCTACGACCATTATTTTCTCCTTTTGGAAGTCATCTTTGCCAGCTTGAAGACGTTTAATGGCATACTAACATTCATGGATTATTTAGAGTCAAATCAATCCTTGAAAAAAAACCCCAAAAAACAGCCGTAGTATTATTTAACCCCTTGCTGTGCGTTGAGGGGTTTCATACCTTTCACAAGGGTTAGAGTTCGAAAGTGAATATAATAGCGCAACTGCAGTTCGAAATTGTGCTCTAGTAATACGCAGTCCAGCACATTAGTTACTACGCCTCGCGGAGCCCACCTTATTCTTTTAGACCGTCTGCATAAACATATGGGCTCTATTATGTGTTGTCTGACAAACAAAAACTTACATACAGAATATAGGTATTGACACTGGATGCCGTTATGGAGAGTTGCTAGGTGGAATGTAGATAGGGTCTGGTGGCGAGAGAGAGAGAGAGAGAGAGAGAGAGAGAGAGAGAAGAGAGAGAGGGTAATGCTTAAGGACGGAATCTAGTAGTTGAGCAGTCCATGATTTACAATACCCTCTTTGGTGATTAATCGGTGGATAAGCCTCTCCAATCAATCGGCAGGTTGCGTTAAGCCCTAGCACCTATAAGATTGTCCCGACCCTATTACCCTTATGACAAACCCCAACCCGTTTTATCACATATGTGCTAGAAGGAGGTGGGTGAGAGTTTGGGTATGATGTTAAACTGCACCTACTTGTGAAGTTCCAATTCTGGAGCTGTAAGGAATGTGCAGTACTACTCTCAACCGGAGTGGTAGTACCAAATAGAGCCACCTCTATGGATTAAATTGAAAAAAATTAGAATTAAATTTGTATTTTAGAAAAGGTTCGCAAGACAAGAAGGAATGGAACAAAGCATCTTCGGCATTTTATATCCCAATGGTTGACATTCTGTAGAATCCAACCAACCAACATTCTTGATAAGCAAATTAATTAAACATAAATGATTAGTTTACAAATCATACATAATAATGGAAAAAAAACAGAGAGTGAATGATACATGGAATTTTACTGGACCTGGCTTCTGATTGGCCGAGCAAAGCCAACAGTGTGAAGAGAGAAAGAGAGTAAGAATGAGAGTCTTGGTTGGGTGTTTGGGGGGACAGGCGCAAGATGACGGTCTGACCACGAGACCATTTACTTGGGTTGATTTGATAAAGAGGTCAAAGCAAAACAACATCAAATCTGTCTTCGTTACTAAATACTAACAACTGACGAAGACAGAAAGATCCCAAGAAGACCCAAATAGTTCCAGACCATAAAAGAACACAGAGAATCCAGCTACACCAACAACCAAGATCCAAGACACAGAAATAGAAGAGAATAGAAAACATACCCAGTTAAACGTTAGATGACCCAAACAGAACGAAAGAAGACGATAGCTGATTGGTCGAGCCAGATCCAACTGTGGGAAGAGAGAAAGAGAGCAATAAAGTTGGCTGGTCGTTTGTAGGAGACAGATGCAAGATGACGGTCTGTCCTCCGAAGCCATTTACTTGGGTTGATTTGATGAAGAGCTCAGGAAAATATATCGAAACAAAAAAGACCTATACAAGAGATACCTATGCCTAAATATATGCAACATACTCTTTTACTTGAGGCTGCACATAACACGTCTATATCTCTATATTTGTAAAGTTGTTTCTTAAGAAAGTGAACGTAATAGCACGACTATACTTTGAACTTACTTTATCATATCGCAATACAGCGCATTAACCACTGTGTTTATGGGGAGTCATACCTGTCCCATAATAGTTGTTTCAATTCGTGGATTAAATATATATGTAAATGTACCAGTTATTAGAAACATATGCAGTAGTGAAAATTATATAAATTTCTTACATCTTTATGTGTTTTTTCTCTCTCTTTTTATTTGTATTCCAAGTATTTTTCCTCTCTACTATAATTTCTCAAGAGTGGAGAATATTTTCGACCTTTTGATGTCACCGTTAAGATCCGGTAGTTAATCTCTAAAAAGCTGATCCGTATTTAAAATAATGCACAAGCAACGCCAACGAGCGAAACAAGCTAAATTTTATTGCGTACTGGGAGGTATGTGCGAGAAAATAAACACTACTTCTTTTTTTAAAGGAACTGGAGTAATAGTTAGAATATCAGTTGCTGTCTAAATATCATTTACACAGAAAATAATTTTATATGAACTATAAAATATGATTTTATTATTTCACCCTCGCATAACATGAGCGTATTCTAAGACGAACAAACTGCTTTTCATGAGATTTGCTCGCTGATAAATTAAGCCAGTTAAATATTGCCACATGTTCCTCGTTCGACTATGACGAGAAGGATTAGATCTCGCTTTAGCTGAAAGAAAACAAAGATTATTTAGTGCAGTTTTTCACGGCAGTCTTAATGCAAAAATCATAACTAAAATGTTTAATCGCGTCTGTGAGGACTCCGGATGCCATGAGGGAAACCAGCCAAAGGCGATGACCGATTAGGACGATTAGGACGATTAGCGAGAGAGAGAGAGAGAGAGAGAGAGAGAGAGAGAGAGAGAGTCAGGGGAATCCGTGCTTTATTACCATTGCACCCAGGTCCACTCTGACTCGGAGTGGTAGTATTTGTTAGCGTGCTATCTATGGGTTAAATACAGGGTCAGACAAAATGATCTGTAGGTTTAACAAAATGCAAATGAAGTAAAGGAAACAAAAAATTGTTTTTATTTTTGAAAAGTACATATAATGCCATTTTGTTTCATTATGTTTTAAAAATTAAATCAGTCAAATGGGATCCATTATTGTCAACACACTGTCGAAGGCGTTCACGAAAGTTGTCTATAACTCGGCGGTTGTCAAATCATTTTGCCTGACCCTGTAGAACATTTGTTTACAAAAAACATATTTGAGTTCCAAACTATCGTTACGAATTTTTATAAACGTTGCCGGCATTAAATGACCCACCGTGTTTGATATGCCGTAAAACAAAACAAACACACACAATGTGTTATATATATATTATATATATATATATATACATATATATATATATATATATATATATAGAGAGAGAGAGAGAGAGAGAGATATAAAGAGAGAGATAAAGAGAGAGAGAGAGAGAGAGTGAGTGAAAGCGATAGATACCGGCATGACCAGATGATGATGATGATGATGATGATGATGGTAAAGGATGCAAAAATACTTAACTAATTTTATTAATCGCGTACTTGTGCTTATTTAAAAAGCCCATCTTTCATCTATTAAGTCGTGATGATGTTTTATTTTTTTAAATTCAAATGTGATTAATGTTTAATGGTTGGTCATACTATAAATTATGACTGGCCTGTCGTTGGGGCTTTGAATACGCTGACTGTGTACCCTGCATAGGAATAAGAAACCCCTCCACAAAAATGGGTGTCTTGAGTAGGACACTAAACTGCATCTGATGGTGAGGTTCCAGTTCTGAAACTCTGGGGAATGTAGAGTACTAAACATAAAATAATCCCAGACAGATTGACATGCCGTTAAAACTAATCAATCAATCGAAATTAATAATATAAATGTAATTAGCTTTGAATATTGTGCATTTTGACAGTAGTTTATTGTTTACGCCGGTTTTGTTAAAGACCACGGAATATTCTTTTTTATAATTTACTAGAAGTGACTATCCGGCGTTGCCTGGGTAGAGGGGGGATAATAAAAAAGTTAGTCCCCCAGATCCATTGGTTGTTTTGGTCTTACATAATTGATTTATATCTTAATCCCGAACTCAAATAATAACGTTCACTTCTCTTACTATTTAAATCCTAATTTATAAATATCTTCCCAGATAAAAATAAAATCTTCATTATTATTACCCAAAAATCAGCCTCTGGTCATAGTAAATGTGTATATATATATATATTTACTTTGTCAGCAATTGTTTTATTTTCGTAATTTCCTCCGGATATACATACATACAAACATATATACCAACTCCCCTTTATATATATATATATATATATATATATATATATATAGAGAGAGAGAGAGAGAGAGAGAGTGAGTGAGTGAGTGAAAGAGAGAGAGACAGAGAGAGAGAGAGAAAGAGAGAGTGAAAGAGAGAGAGAGTTAAAGAGATAGATAGACAAGTGTAGATGTTTAAGTCTTTTAATTACAAAATATAAAAGTTACGCGGACACACTCACATTTCTTGACAGACGGAAGATTCTCACTGACAACACTAAAATCTTGTATAAAAATAATTAAAAAATACACCTACAGATCCTCAAGGCAATTTACATTAAAAAATTAAAAAACCTGTTATGAATAAAATAGCATTTAACACTGCAGCAATAGACTAAACATCAGTAATAACAAACGTATTAACTTTAGCAATCCTCCTACAATAGACGCTCCTAACTGAATAAACCACACAAAAAAAAACACACGAAAAACTTCCAAACGAATAAAACTAGCATCAAACAAATAATTGCTACAACCCCCCCCCCCCCTGTGCACGACAGTGAAGTGGTTGAAAGCGCTCGAGTTAAAAATATGGGACTTTCTCTACCCGATGCATGGGAAACAACAAGGGGTCTTGAACGTCTCAACTTGAAAATCATAAAGAAATATTCCCTGGTCTTTAACAAAACAACTGAAATACTAAGTAGTTTTTTTCAGTGTATATAGTTAACATTATGATACATTATAAATATCAATTTACAGGGCCGGGTTAGCTCAGTCGGTAGAGCGTTCGGCTAGAAACCACAAGGTTCCTAGTTCGATACCTGCCCTCGCCAACTCAGCGTATGAGTAGCACAGGGATTTGTGCGGTAAAGTAAGGAGCTCATTTTAGGTGTGGTGCTCCACCTCAGACGCTAAAAATAATCTCCTTGGTCTAGCGCTAGTGAAAAGGGGATAGACTCCCTCGCTGCATGGCTGATACCGACATTGGGCCGCCCCGACGACTTTTTTGTTTTTTATAAATATTAATATTGATAATATATAATGCATTATAATATTTATCTTCTAGTTTTATTTCCATTTATTATATTTATTTTAACATTTACTTACATACTCAATATAGTTATTTAAAAATATATTTATATATTTGTTATGCCTTTTATTTTATGCAAAACAATGCCTCGATCTACCGGATCATTCGCTTTAGGAATCCCCTCTTCCCCTATTAGTCCGTCATAACGAGGTATTATTATATTCTATATTGCAGTGCTTAAATGCTGTAGAATTTGGTAATAAATAAGAGCTAATAATATCCGTTTTAATTGTACAATGTTTCATTGGAAATTCTCAAATCCTTTTATCGTTGGTTTAGAAGACAAATTAGATTTTTTAATGAAAATTGCAAATGTTGGGTTAGTTCAGTCGATATAGCGTTCGGCTAGAAACCATAAGGTTTCCAGTTCGATACCGACCCTCGCCAACTCAGCGTATGAGTAGCACAGGGATCTTTGCGGTAAAGTAAGGAGCTGATGGTAGGTGTGACGCTCCACCTCAGACGCAAAAACAATCTCCTTCGTCTAATGCAAGTGAAAAGGGGTTATACTCCCTCGCTGATTGGCTGATATTGACTTTAAACCACCCCGACGACTTTACTTTTTATATTATAAGTAGATGTATCTATTCGTTCAGATATTTTTACAATATTATGATATTCTTTTTTTGTCTTTTTTATGTTTTAATTCACTTAAATTCCAGCTATCTGTTATTTCATCAAATACAGTCGGGATAAACTTATCCATTCGCTTGAAATTTGTTTTAGGCTTGTCAGGAAAACTATAATTTTGTATTCTTTTCCTCGTGTCATTTATTTGTTTTCAAATCCCACCAATTCGAGATACGACGCAGAAATCCTTTTTTCGTATAGTCAAACAGAGAGGAAAGAAAACATATTGTATTTCGTTATTATCACGTGTGTCAATGTATTACCAATTTCCTTCAAATCAAAATTAGTCATTGTTGAATAGAATAATCTAATTTTAAAATAACAACAGTCCAACAGAAATTTCCACCAAGAAATAACATATGAAGATATGATTTGTGACTTGTTTTAATTACGACACACAGAGCTAATCTCCTGCCCGCCCTGTCGGCTGGGGTTGGAGAATACACCAACTGTACCTCTACAGTGTTGTACCCCCCACCCAATGTAGTCTTCTATTGACAATGAGTGGCTACCCATAATGCTTAAGGATGGAATCCTAATGGCTAATAATCCATGGTTTGCAACATCATTAGACGCACTTCTATGTCCAACCCGTTCGCCATGGGTAAAATGTGAAACAAGGTCGCATATATGCGGCACCCAGTGAGGATCTAACTCGCTATTCAGGAGTTGTGTATAAGCGAAACTAGTTTGCTAACCATTATACATGATTGTTTATCCTTCTATACCCAACACATTCGTCACAGGCAGGATGTGGCACAAGATCGCAACTACAGGTCATCTAGCGAGGATCGAACCCGCTTTTCAGTAGTAATGGTTTTGCGATCCTAGCTTGCTAACCATTATACCACGATGCGATGCCTTTAGGAATAATAAAAATATAAATTGCAATTAACGTTGTAATAATAAAGAGTATTATTTTTCCTTGGTTGGTTTACCTCAGTCCGTAGTGCATCCGTCAAGCTAATGTAATGGAATTAATACGTGATACCATTGAATCAAAATAGTTACTTGGATTTATAATTTTAAAAAAATCATTTTCCTCCTTTCACTAAGACGTAATGAAGTAATAAATTTCTACTTTTCAGTTGCTTATATGACCGATTAGATAGACTGAAATAGATAGATAGATAGATAGATAGATAGATATAGACTGAAAAATTGAAACCATCCAGACAACAGCATTAAGATCAGCTAGAATACTCAGAAGAGTCCTGGAGACTTGAGGAAACTTGTTGTCACTTAGAATATTGTGAAAAACCATCAATTTACGCTGGTGTCAAAATCTTGCAAGGGGCGTATGAAGACAATAATGATAAAAAAAACAATTATTTCAGTTATAAATAAAAGTAATAAATGAAGTTCTAAATTAAAATGGAACATTTAAATATTTCATTATTTACCTTACCTCATATTGTTAATAATTGAACAACTTCATTCAAATTTTAGAATCATAAATGGAAAGAAAAAAATCAAACAAAACAAAAATAATAGATTTAAAAGTTTAAATTTTATTCATTTAAAATTAGAAAAAAAATATTTTTGTCATTTGAGTTATAGATCGATACCGGCTCGCTATCTCAGCGTATAAGTAACAAAGCTTGGGTCTATCTGGTAAAGTAGGGAGTTGACAGTTGGTGTGGCGCCCCACCTCAGATGCAAAAAACAATCTCACTAGTCTAACTATTGAAAAACAATATCAGTAGTCTAGTCAATTGAAAAGGGGATAGACTCCATCGCTGTCCGACTGAGACTGACAATAGACCACTCTATCGACTTGACTATAAGCAATTCAATAAAGTGATTTTAATCAATTATTCTTATTTCGTGTTTACCAATCTACGACTCTAGTTAAATACGTAATGAAATGCCGATTGATGGAAAGAAATGAAACCGTTCCTTTATCAGTTTCCGGTTGTTTAGAGATGAATTGAAGGAAGTAAAAAAAACGACGAAACAGGTTGTTGCTGGTTCAGTGACTCTTAAGCGGGAGTAAGGAAAATCTGTTTTATGTTTCCTTTGCGTAAATTCGTATTTTAAGCATCACCTCATTTAAAAGGTGTCCATTTCATGACATCTACTTCCGGTGAGAATAATCTGTTTAGAATCATTTTACATCCATATACAACTGAGTAGATATACATATATAGGTATAACGATAGATATAAAGATGGCAACATAAGTTTGTTTTCTGAAAAGTTTTTTTATGGAATGGTCAGTGGATTTACGCTCTGACACATTTCCTGATTTATAATATTTTAGAATAATTGCTTAGCGTCAAGAATTTTGAATAACTTGAGAATCGGTATGACGAATATTTTCCTTAAATATGTATTACAACATTACAAATTGACATTTATATTGTGGCAAGAGATATTTGGTTGCTTAATTTGTTGGTTTGTTTTACGGCATTTCAACCTTTTTGGTGACATTTAATGCCGAATCAAGTCATTTTGATATAAAAAAAAACTCAAGTGGCTTACAGTACTTGTGGTTGCATAAGTTGTCACCCTATGAGGTATTGAAGAAGCTCATCGCTGCTTGATTTCGCTGATCTAGCAGGAACCGGTGTTTTAAACGAGATTTGACCGTAATGCAAGGTATATTTGTATGTTATAATATATTAATATTTTGAAGGCCAATATAATGCGTATGAAAAATAAAAACAAAAAGATGTTATTTTCGTCTTATCGATTTCGAAGCATGAACTTCATCATCAGAGTTTCGTATCAGAAATGGACGTGCTTATGTTTTTATTTGTGTGGTTATAATTTCTCTTCTTATTTCTTTTTCCTCTCCTTTTTTTCTCTTACTTCTTCTCCTCCTTTATGAATGATATTTGTATATTTGTATTTTTTCCATGGGGTTTCATAACACTAATAATAAAATAGTTATTCATTTTCAATATTTTATTTTTATTTTAAAGTGGGTTTTACATCAAAATATACAGATTAGTTAACTTTATTCATAGAAAATAATTACTAGTTTTGTCAATTCATTTTGTAGACTGTTTTACTTGAAAGAGCTTGGTTTCAGGAAGCTGTCTCTATGGATAACACCTGCCCGTTGCCTAAAAGGGCAATAATCAGGTTCATGGCTTGATGTCTGAGGAATCACCGAAAAGGGGGAATGCAAATAGAGCTAAGTAATTTATAAAATTGCCCTCTGGTTGATGTACACATATTTACCAACCCCTCCGCACGAGCAGGATGTGACACAAGGTCAATTTCTTAAGCGGGGTTCAACGGGTTTGAATTCAGAGTTTTCTTTCTCCTAGACCGGTTGCCTAACCAAGGTTAAAGAGTCCAGTCTGTCCTACTATTTACCCATAGCTGGATGGAAATTAGGATTCATGCATTTCCCAAGGGTATTAGCACTAAGTGAAATGCCATTACCATGTCCAGGATTTGAACTCGGAGCGACGAGTCCATTTCCAATGACTTTAACCATTACACCACGCGCTTCCTCTGGTTGATGTACAAAGGCTAGGCTTTCATGTCTACACTACTAGTTATCTATATCTAGAAGTGATAGATTTATGCCTTCCCCATGGGCACTAACGAGAAGAAACCGTGAACAGCTTCGCCAGGATTTGAACTCAGTTAACCATATCAATTTGCCAAGGCGATAACCATTACACCACGCGTTCTTAGTCTCATTTTGTATACAACATTTTTGCAAGCGTTCAACAAAAATTGGGCTCTCTCTCTCTCTCTCTTCTCTCCTCTCTCTCTCTCTATATATATATATATATAATATATATATATATATATATATAGTAAGTAAAGTCGTCGGGGCGGCCTAAAGTCGGTATCAGCCAGAAGCGAGGGAGTCTATCCCTTTTCACTAGCGCTAGACCAAGGAGATTGTTTTAGCATCTGAGGTAGAGCGCCACATCTACCATCAGCTCCTTACTTTACCGCACAGATGCCTGTGCTACTCATACGCTGAGTTGGCGAGGACCGGTATCGAACTAGGAACCTTGTGGTTTCAGCCGAACGCTCTACGACTGAGCTAACCCGGCCCATAATAATGAATTTACATATAAGATAAGTTACTAGCTTCACAAACTGAATCTGGTTACTGGTTGGGTAACAGTCTAGGAGAAGAAACTCTGAATTCAATCCTTTTAAACTAGACTTAAGAAACTGAGCTTATTTTACGTCCTACTCGTGCACACACACACACACACACACACACACACACACCACAACACACATATATATATATTAATATATATTATATATGTATATATAAATATATATAGTATATTATATATAGTATATATATATATGTATATATATGTATATATATATATAGTATATATATATTAGTATATAATATATATATATATATATATATATATATACTATATATATATATATATACTATATATTATATATATATATATATATATGTGTGTGTGTGTGTGTGTGTGTGTGTGTGTGTGTGTGTGCACGAAGTAGGACGTAAAATAAGCTCAGTTTCTTAAGTCTAGTTTAAAAGGATTGAATTCAGAGTTTTCCTTTTACTAGACTGTTTAGCACCAAGGGTTAAAGTGACTACTTTTACATAACAGGAAAGAGAAAGGTTGAATGATAACGCTATGTTAAGGGAAAACAGCTGCTTCGACCAGGATTTGAACTCGGTGGCCGAGTCTTTTCCTACGATGACACACCATTACACCATGCACCTCAGTTGTTTCCTATAGGAGACAGTTAATGTTTTACCGAGTTATTTGCATAGATACTTTAGTCCCCTTTCTTTACTCGCATTTTAGGTGTCCTGCATTAAACTGCATCTAGGAGTATGGTGTCCAATTCAAGAACAGCCATTACTCCTAAGTCCACTCTCACCATGTTTGGTAAGTATCTATTAGTTTTCCATGTATGAGTTAATAGATAAAAAAATGATTTTGAAATGTGTTTAAAAATGATTTTTAATTCTTTCTCTGATACCCAACAGAATGAAATGCAACAACGTATTTGACATAAAATAACCCAATGGTTTAGATATGCCGTATAGATCAACACTCAACAACGCGGTATTTTTACTTTCTTCATGTCTTTAAAGCTTTTTCAATTTAATTCTTCTTACTTCTTCTGCTGTCTTCTTTCTCTTGGCTTCTTCTTGCTTATCTTCTGTCTTCTTATTTCTTTGCCTTCTTCTTCTCGTCTGTCAACATTTAATTGAAGGATGGAGCTGCAATAGAATAATCCACAAAGATTGATATGCCATTAAAAACAACAAAAAAGCAACCACAAATTAATTGGCTTGCTATTCCTTTCAATTTCTCCAATTGCATATTTTCATTCGTTTTAAACGCTCATTTGGTATTCTCCAACGTTTTACAGCTGTAAAATACTTTTTCTCCGCTCTCTGTCTTTTCATTTCTCTCTTCTCTCCTATCCCCTCTCCTATCTCTTCCGCCCTCTTCTCTCCCTCTCTCACTGTCTCTGGTGCTTGTCTATTACCATTCTCTATTCTTTTAAACTATCACATTCGTTTGCGACGTTTTATTTCCAAAAAACTATTGTGAGTGAAGAAGAAGAAAGAAGAGAAGAAGAAGAAGAAGAAGCAGAAGAAGAAGAAAAAGCATCGACTGGGTGAATAAAGAAAAATACAGAGTGATGGACTGAAGAAGAAGAATGTGTCTTCTTCTCTCATTCTTTCATACCTATCTATCTATCTATCTCTCTTACTATTTCTGCTCTTTCTCTCTCTCCATTCTCTCTACTCCTCTCTCTCTTCTTCTCTCTCTCTCTCTCTCTCATAATATATATATATAATATATTTTCTCGTCTCTCTCTCTTTCTACTCTCTCTATCTCTTTCTGTCTGCCCTTCTCTCCATCTCTCTCTCTGTCTCTCTCTTTCTCTCTCTCTCTCTTTCGTCTGCCCCTTCTCTCCAATCTCTCTATCTCTCTTTCTCTCTATCTCTTTCTGTCTGCCCCTTCTCTCCATTCTCTCTCTCTGTCTCTCTCTCAAATATATATATATATTTTCTCTCTCCATCTCTCTCTCTCTCTTTCTGTCTTCTCATATTTCTTTCTGTCTGCCCCTTTTCCACCACCCTTCTCTCTCTCTCTCTCGTTCTCTCTCTCTCTTTCTTTCTTTTATACTCTTACATTTACTCGACCTTTGATTTCCATTAAATTTTATTGCTACTCTTTGTCCTATCTTTATTCTTTACTTTGTTACTCCTCTTTAAAAATGTCTTGGCTGGCAAACAAGAACACAAGTTATACATATCCTCACTGCCTTTACCATTCTCCGTCGCCTCCCAATCTCGCTAATCAAGGAAAGAAAAAAACAACAAACAACAACATGTCTAACGTAATTCTCCCCGTGTTTCGAAATTATGAACAAGTAATTAACTCGCGCTTTGCTTGCTAGATTTCACAGGTCTTATATGAATCTTTTTAGCATCTTGCAGATTATTTTTAGTTTTGTGTATAGTTTTTTTTTAGGCAACTTCGTTCAATTGTTTTTGTAGATTCACTTCTATAATCTTTTTACTCTCTCTCTCTCTCTCTCCTCTCTCTTCTCGCTCCTCGCTCACTCTTCTCGCTCTCCTCGCTCTCTCAACTTGTCTCAAATTTTTACTTCTTTGTTTCTCTTGTATGTTTACTAAATAATGGCCTTGCAGTGATAAATGCGAAACTTGGCATCTTATTTCTACATCTTAATTTATGTATCGATTCATTACGTTACCCATTTGGTAGCCCGTCTCGGTGATAATATGCTTCAACTTGATTGCTTTCTTACTTCAGACTTACACAAACATCTACAGCACAACAATACACTATTTCTTCTAAATAGTGTTAAACCAATATTACAATTGACCAATATTATAACACTAGCAGCGGGCTACCGGCGTCGCCTGGGTAGAGGGGGATTTTTTAAGTTAGTGCCCGCAGTCCATTAATGTACTGAATGTGAGCTTGAATCCTCGTTGGAATGCCCATTTAAATCGCTATGTAAAAAAAATAGACCTTGCATTGAATTCCAGTCTACTCTGAAAAGAAATGTTAATGTTATTATCTAAAATAATATTAAATGAAAAAAATTCATGCTGTTATCATTTAAAGGCATTTTTTATTCTCTTCACCGATATAATCAAATCTCTATTATTTTTGCTAAAAACAAGCTGGTGATATTTAATGTGTAATATATATTTTAATTTGTCGTTAATTGTTTTATTTTCGAGTTTCCTCCGACATAAGATTCACTACAACTGCCCTTTATATATGTATAGATTATTTCCAAATCCATTCTGACCGAATGTAGTGGCTTATTAGAGTCCCATCTTTGGTTTAATAGAAAAAATGAATTTAAACATGTGCTTCAGAATTGTATTTAAAATCAAACCAATATTATAAACTTTAATTAATATGAAAAATAATAGATGAAGATAAGAGATTTGATTTTGTCCAATCGCAGACAAGAATTTCTGGTTTAGTTTATAGAGCAGCAACTGCTATAACCAGATATCTCATGGATACAATGTATTTGAAGATAAATTATTGATTTAACGGCATATCAACACGTCTGTTTGTTAATTTTATGCCGAGAAGGTATGGAATCGCGTTCATTTATGTCAATTACATTTTGTTTGTGCAGTTCTTTTTTTAAGACCTTTGTACAGAACAGGATACACTATACTTACAAATTGTGTCACATCCTACTCGTGTGAATCGGGTTTGGGTAAATTCAACCTTCCCAACGGATTAGTCTGAAAGTGAACGTGATAGGGTGACTAGGATTCGACTGCCTATAATATGTTGTAGTTCAGCTCGTTAGCTACAAAGACCATTAGAAAATTTCTAAAAACAATCCAGTCAGCAAATGCCGATGGGAGGGTATGAATTTACCCAACCCGTTCAGCACGAGTAGGATGTGACCAGCAATGTGTAAGTATAGTGTATCCTGTGTACAAAGTTCTTAAAAAGAACTGCACAAACAAAATGTAATGTGACCATATAATGGGAACGCGTTCCATAACCTCTCGCATAAAATTAACACAGACGTGTTGATAGCCGCCACTTAGAATCAAATTAAATTTATCGATCAAATTACATTGTATCATGAGATATCTGGTTTAGCACGTTGCTGAATCTATAACTAAACCACGAATATTCTTGGTCATGCTATGACCCAAAATAAATCTCTTATTCGTTCATCTAATATTTTTCATAATTATTAAAGTTTATAATTTGGTTTGATTTAAAATACAAATCTGAAGTACAATTTTTTAAAATTCATTTTTTCTAATTTAACTCCAAGATGGGACTCTAATGCCACTAGCATCTCCGGGTCGAAATGGATTTGGAAGTATCTATACATATATAAAGGGCAGTTGGTGTGAAGTCTGTATGTCCGGAGGAACTTCGAAAATATAAACATTAACGACAAATTAATATATATACACATTAATATCACAGGGCTTGTTTTTGAGCAAAAATATAGAGAATTTGATTTTATATTCGTGAAGAGAAATTAAAAAATGAATTTTAAATGATAAGCATGAATTTTTTTTTCATTTAAAATATTTACGATAAAATGACATTAAACATTTTCCTTTTCATGAAGTAGGCTGGATATGCAAGGTCTATTTTTTTACATAGGGGATTTAAATGGGGCATTCAACGAGGATTCACTCAACGATCAGTAATAATGGATCTGCGGGACTAGCATTAAAAAATCCCCCTCTTACGCAGGCGCAGCCGGGTAGTCCGCTGCTAGTGTATAATATTGGTCAAATTGCTTAATATTGGTTTTACACTATAGAAGAAATATGGTATTAGTTGTTGCTTGTACGATGTTTGTGTAAGTGCTGAAGTAAGAAAGGCATCAAGTGAAGCATATTATCACGAGACGGGTACCAAATGGGTACTGTAAATGAATCGATACTATACCAATAAGAATGTAGCGAAATAAAGATCAAGTTCTGCTTTATCACTGCAAAGGCATTATTTAAGTAACTACAGAGAGAACAAAGAAGTAAAAATTTGAGACAAGTGAGAGAGCGGAGAGAGCGGAGAGTGAGCGAGCGAGCGAGAGAGAGAGAGAGAGAGAGAGAGAGAGAGTAAAGACTAATATGAGGTGAAATCTACTAAAAACAAATTGAAGCGAAGTTTGCTAAAAAAAAAACTATAACAAAACTAAAAAATAATACTGCAAGATGCTAAAAAGAATTCATATAAGCTGTGAAATCTAGCAAGCAAAGCGCGAAGTTTTAATTACTGTCCATAATTCGAAAACAACGGGGAGAATTACGTGTAACAGTGTGTTGTTGTTGTTTTTTTTTCTTTCCTTGATTAGCGATGTGGAGGCGAGAGAAATGAGGCTAAAGGCAGTGAGGATGATGTATATACTGTGTCTTGTTTGCAGCCAAAAACATTTTTAATAAGAGGAGTAAACAATAAAGAATAAAAGATTAACGGACAAAGAGTAGCAATAAAAAGTTAATTGAAATAAAGGTCGAGTAAATGTAAGAGTAAAAGCAGAAAGAGAGGAGAGAGAGAGGAGGAGAGAGAGGTGGCGGTGGAGAAGAAGGGCAGACATGAAAGAAATAGAGAGACAGAAAGAGAGAGAGAGAAGATGGAGGAGAGAAATATATATATATATTGAGAGAGAGACAGAGAGAGAGAATGGAGAGAAGGGGCAGACAGAAAGATGATAGAGAGAAAGAGAGATAGAGAGATGGAGAGAAGGGGCAGACAGAAATGTAGAGAGGAGAAGAAAGAGAGAGACAGAGAGAGAGAATGGGAGAAGGGGCAGACAGAAAGAGATAGAGGAGAGAAGAGAGAGAGAGAGAGAAATATAGGTATATATATATCATTTGAGAGAGAGAGAAGAGAGAGAGAGAGAGAGAGAGAGAGAGAGATAAAGAGAGAGAGAGAAAGAGGACAGAAGATAGTAAGAGAAGATAGACTAGATAGATAGGGTAGAAAGTATTGAGAAGAGAGAACAATTCTTCTTCTTCGTCATTCCGTCTGTATTTTTTCTTTATTCACCCAGTATCGCAGTGCTTTCTTCTTCTTTTCTTCTTTCTTCTTCTTCTTTCTTGCTCTTCCTTTTCTTCTTCTTCTTCTTCTTAACCTCACAAACAATAGTTTTTGGAAATAAACGGCGAACGAAATGTGATAGTTTAAAAGAAAGAGAATGGAAATAGACAAGCAACAGAGACCGTGAGAAGAGGGAGAGAGAGGGGGGAGAGAATAGGAGAGGGGATAGGAGAAAGAGAGAAAGAAAAGTAGAGGGGAGAAAAATATTTACAGTGTAAAACGTTTGGAGAATACAAATGAGCGGTAAAACGAATGAAAATATGAATGTGGAGAAAGTTGAAAAGGATAAGGCAAGAATCATTTGTTGTTGCTTTTTTGTTGGTTTTAAATGCCATATCAACTTTGTGATTATTTATTGCGGGCCATCCCTAATAAATGTTGACAGTAAGAAGAAGAAGAAGAGAGAAGAGAAGAAAGAAGAAGAAGAGAAGAAGAAGAAAAGAAGAATTAAATGAAAATGCTTTAAAGAATGGAAGAAGTAAATACGGTTGTTTGAGTGGTTGGATTATACGGCATATCAACATTGGGTTTTTTAATGTCAAATACGTTTGTTTCATTCTTCTTGTTGGGTATTCAAAAGAATTAAAATTCATTTTTTAAAAACACATTTAAAAATCATTTTTTTATACTATTTAACCTCATACATGGGAAACTAATAGATACTACCAAACATGGTGAGAGTGACTTAGGAAGTATGCTGTTCTTGAATTGGAACCATACTCCTAGATGCAGTTTAATGCAGGAACCTAAAACTGCGAGTAAAGAAAGGGGAACATAAAGTATCTTATGCAAATACTCGGTAAAACTTAACTGTCTCTATAGGAAACACTGAGGTGCATGGGTAATGGTTGTCATCGTAAGGAAAAGGGACTCGGCCACGCCGGAGTTCAATCCTGGTCCGAAGCAGCTGTTTTCCCCTTAAGCATAGCGTTATGCATTCAACCTTTCTTCTTTCCTGTATGGTAAAGTAGTCACGTTTAACCTTGGTTGGTAACAGTCTAGTAAAAGGAAAAACTCTGAATTCAATCCTTTAAAAAACTAGACTAAGAACTGAGGCTTATATTTACGTCCCTACTCGTGCACACAGACACACACACACACAACACACAAACACACAACACACCATATGTATATATATATAGTATATATGATATAGTATTAATATATATATATATGTATACTATATATATATTATATACTATATAATATATATACTATATATTATATATATAGTATATATATACATATATATCCTATATATATATACTCTATATATATATATATACATATATATATCATATAATATATATATATATATATATATATGGTTGTGTGTGTGTTGTGTGTGTGTTGTGTGTGTGTGTGTGTGTGCACAGGAGTAGGACGTAAAAATAAGCTCAGTTTCTTAAAGTCTAGTTTAAACGGATTGAATTCAGAGTTTCCTTCTCCTAGACTGTTACCCAACCAGTAACAAATTCGTTTGTGATGCTAGTAACTTATCTTTATATGTAATTCATTTTTTTTTTTTATGGGCGGGTTAGCTCAGTCGGTAGAGCCGTTCCGCTAGAAACCCAACAAGGTTTCCTAGTTCGATAACCGGTCCTCAGCCAACTGCAGCGTATGATAAGCACAGAGGATCTGTGCGGTAAGTAGGAAGCTGATGGAGATGTGGCGCTCACTAACGTCAGTGCTAAAAAACTCTTGGTCTAGCGCTAAGTGAAAGGGGGATAGACTCCTCGCTAGTCTGCTGATACCGACTTTAGGCCGCCCCGACGACTTTTACTCTACTTATATATATATATATATATATATATATATATATAGTATATATAGAGGAGAGAGAGGAGAGATGAGAGCAGAGAGAGAGAAGAGGCCATTTTTAGTGAACGCTTGCAAAAATGTTGTATACAAATGAGACTAAGAACGCGTGGTGTAATGGTTATCGCCCTTGGCAAAATTGATATGGTTAACTGAGTTCAAATCCTGGGCGAAGCTGGTTCACGGTTTTCTTCTCGTTAAGTGCCATGGGGAAGGCATAAATCTAATCACTTCTAGAATAGATAACTAGTAGTGTAGACATGAAAAGCCTAGCCTTTGTACATCAACCAGAGGAAGCGCGTGGTGTATGGTTAAAGTCAGTTGGAAATGGACTCGTCGCTCCGAGTTCAAATCCTGGACATGGTAATGGCATTTCACTTAGTGCTATACCCCTTGGAAATGCATGATCCTAATTTCCATCCAGCTATGGGTAAATAGTAGGACAGACTGGACTTCTTAACCTTGGTTAGGCAACCGGTCATAGGAAAAAGAAAACTCTGAATTCAACCCGTGAACCCGCTTAAGAAATTGACTCTGTGTCACATCCTGCTCGTGCGGAGGGGTGGTAAATATTGTACATCAACAGAGGGCAATTTTATAAATTACTTAGCTCTATTGCATTCCCCCTTTCGTGATTCCTTCAGACATCAAGCATGAACCTGATTATTGCCCTTTTAGGCAACGGGCAGGTGTTATCCATAGAGACAGCTTCCTGAAACAAGCTCTTTCAAGTAAAACAGTCTACAAAACTGAATGAAAAACTAGTAATTATTTTCTATGAATAAAGTTAACTATCTGTATATTTTGATGTAAAACCCACTTTAAAATAAAAATAAAAATATTGAAAATGAATAACTATTTATTATTAGTGTTATGAAACCCCATGGAAAAAATACAAATATACAAATATCATTCATAAAGGAGGAGAAGAAGTAAGAGTAAAAAAGAGGAAAAAGAAATAAGAAGAGAAATTTAACACAAATAAAAACATAAGCACGTCATTTCTGAATACGAAATCTGATGATGAAGTTCATGTTCGAAATCGATAAGACGAAAATAACATCTTTGTTTTTATTTTTCATACGCATTATATTGGCCTTAAAAATTAATATATTATAACATACAAATATACCCTTGCATTACGGTCAAATCTCGTTTTAAACACCGGTTCCTGCTAGATCAGCGAAATCAAGCAGCGATGAGCTTCTTCATACCTCATAGGGGGGTGACAACTTATGCAACGCACAAGGTACTGTAAGCCACTTGAAGTTTTTTTTTTATATCAAAATGACTTGATTCGGCATTAAATGTCACCAAAAAGGTTGAAAATGCCGTAAAACAAACCAACAAATTAACAACCAAATATCCCTGCCAAAAATATAAATGTCAATTGTTAATGTTTGTAATACATATTTAAGGAAAATATTCGTATACCGATTCTCAAGTTTCAAAATTCTTGACGCTAAGCAATTTATTCTAAAATATTTAAATCAGCGAAATGTGTAGAGGAGTAAATCCACTGACCATTCCATAAAAAACTTTTCAGAAAACAAACTTATGTTGCATCTTTTATATCTATCGTTATACCTATATATGTATTCTACTCAGTTGTATCTATTGGAATGTAAAATGATTCTAAACAGATTATTCTCACCGGAAGTAGATGTCATGAACTGGACACCTTTTAAATGGGTGATGCTTAAATACGAATTTACGCAAAGGAAACATAAAACAGATTTTCCTTAACTCCGCTTAAGAGTCACTGAACCTAGCAACAACCTGTTTCGTCGGTTTTTTTTACTTCCTTCAATTCATCTCTAAACAACCGGAAACTGATAAAGGAACGGTTTCATTTTCTTTCCATCAATCGGCATTTCATTACGTATTTAACTAGAGTCCGTAGATTGGTAAACACGAAATAAGAATAATTGATTAAATCACTTTATTGAATTGCTTATAGTCAAGTCGATAGAGTGGTCTATTGTCAGTCTCAGTCGGACAGCGATGGAGTCTATCCCCTTTTCATTGACTAGACTACTGATATTGTTTTTTTCAATAGTAGACTAGTGAGATTTGTTTTTTGCATCTGAGGTGGGGCCGCACACCAACTGTCAACTCCCTACTTTACCAGATAGACCCAAGCGCTTTGTTACTTATACGCTGAGATAGCGAGCCGGTATCGTCTATAACTCAAATGACAAAAATATTTTTTTCTAATTTTAAATGAATAAATATTTAAAACTTTTAAATCATATTATTTTTGTTTTGTTTGGTTTTTTTCTTTCCATTGTAATGATTCTATTTGCTGAGTTGTTCAATATTAACAATATGAGGTAAGGTATAATGAATATTCTAAATGTTCCATTTTAATTTAGAACTTCATTATTACTTTATTTTATAACTGAAATATTGTTTTTTTTCTCATTATGTCTTCATCCCCCTTGGCAAGATTTTACACCAGCGTAAATTGTGGTTTTCTACTTTCTAAGTGAAACAAGTTCCTCCTAATCAGATTTTGGGTATTTAGTGTGCTTAATGTGCTTTTGGGATTTTTTTCAGTCTATATCTATCTATCTTATCTATCTATCCTTTTTCATGTTAATATAGGCTAATCGCTGAAAGTAGAAATTTTTACTTCATTAAGTCTTCGGTGGGAGTGATTTTTTTACTTTATGCAAGTACTATTTCTGTCTTCGCATATCACGTAATTAATTCCATTACATTACTTGACGGATTGCATACGACTGAGGTAAACAACAAAGGAAAATAATACTCTTTATATTACAACGTTAATTGCAATTTATATTTTATTTATTATTCCTAAAGGCATCGCATCGTGGTATAATGGTTAGCAAGCTAGGATCGACCATTACTACTGAAAAGCGGTTCGATCCTCGCTAGATGACCTGTAGTGTGCGATCTTGTGCACATCCTGCCTGTGACGAAATGTGTTGGTATAGAAGGAATAAACAATCATGATATAATGGTTAGCAAACTAGTTTCGCTTATTACATAGCACTCCTGAATAGCGAGTTAATCCTCACTGGGTGTGCCGCAATATGCGACCGTTTTTCACATTTTACCCATGCGCGAACGGGTTGGACATAGAAGTGCGTCTAATGATGTTGCAAAACCATGGATTTTAGCCATTAGGATTCCATCCTTAAGCTATTATGGGTAGCCACTCATTGTCAATAGAAAAGACTTGGGTGGCGGGTACACTGTATGAGGTACAGTTGGTGTATTCTACCAACCCCCCGACAGGGCGGGCAGGAGTTAGCTCTGTGTTCGTAATTAAACAGTCACAAAATCATGATCTATCATGTTATTTCTTGTGGTTTTGTTGGCCTGTTGTTATTTTAAAATTAGATTATTCTATTCAACAATGACTAATTTTGATTTGGGATTGGTAATACATTGCACCGTGATAATCGTACTATGTTTTCTTTCCTCTCTGTTTGACTATACGAAAAAGGATTTTCTGCGTCGTATCTCGAATGGTGGATTTGACAAATAAATACGAGGAAAAGAATACAAATTATAGTTTTCCTGACAAGCCTAAAACAAAAATTCAAGCGAATGGATTAAGTTTATCCCGACTGTATTGATGAAATAACAGATAGCTGGAATTTAAGTGAATTAAAAAACATAAGACGATATCTATATTGTAAAAATATCTGACGAAATAGATACATTATTATAATATAAAAAGTAAGTCGTCGGGTGTTTAAAGTCAATATCAGCCAATTCAGCGAGGATCTATATTTGCACTTGCATTAGAACGAAGGAGATTGTTTTGTGCGTCTGAGGTGGAGCGTCACACCTACCATCAGCTCCTTACTTTTACGCGCAAAGATCCCTGTGCTACTCATACGCGTGAGTTGGCGAGGGGTCGGTATCGAACTGGAACCTTATGGTTTCTACCGAACGCTATATCGACTGAACTAACCCAACATTGCAAATTTTCATTCTACTTAATTTGTCTTCAACGATAAAAGGATTTGAGATTTCCAATGAAACATTGTACAATTAAAACGGATATTATTAGCTCTTATTTATTACCAAATTCTACAGCATTTAGCACTGCAATATAGAATATAATAATACCTCGTTATGACGATGGGAGAGGGGATTCCTAAGCGAATGATCCGGTAGATCGAGCATTGTTTTGCATAAAATAAAGGCATAACAAATATATAAATATATTTTTAAATAACTATATTGAGTATGTAAGTAAATGTTAATAAATATAATAAATGGATAAAACTAGAAGATAAATTATTATATATGCATTATATATTATCAATATTAATATTTATAAAACAAAAAAGTCGTCGGGCGGCCAATGTCGGTATCAGCCATGCAGCGAGGGGTCTATCCCTTTTCACTAGCGCTAGACCAAGGAGATTATTTTTGCGTCTGAGGTGAGCCACACTAAAATGAGCTCCTTACTTTACCGCACAAATCCCTGTGCTACTCATACGCTGAGTTGGCGAGGGCAGGTATCGAACTAAGGAACCTTGTGGTTTCTAGCCGAACGCTCTACCGACTGAGCTAACCCGGCCTGTAAATTGATATTATAATGTATCATAATGTTAACTATATACACTGAAAAAAAACTACTTAGTATTTCAGTTGTTTTGTTAAAGACCAGGGATATTTCTTTATGATTTTCAAGTTGAGACGTTCAAGACCCTTGTTGTTTCCCATGCATCGGGTAGAGAAAGTCCCATATTTTTAACTCGAGCGCTTTCAACCACTTCACTGGTCGTGCACAGGGGGGGGGGGGGTTTGTAGCAAATTATTTGTTTGATGCTAGTTTTTATTCGTTTGGAAGTTTTTCGTGTGTTTTTTTTTGTGTGGTTTATTCAGTTAGGAGCGTCTATTGTAGGAGGATTGCTAAGTTAATACGTTTGTTATTACTGATGTTTAGTCTATTGCTGCAGTGTTAAATGCTATTTTATTCATAACAGTTTTTTAATTTTTTTAAATGTAAATTGGCCTTGAGGATCTGTAGGTGTATTTTTTAATTATTTTTATACAAGATTTTAGTGTTGTCAGTGAGAATCTTCCGTCTGTCAAGAAATGTGAGTGTGTCCGCGTAAATTTTATATTTTGTAATTTAAAGACTTAAAACATCTACACTTGTCTATCTATCTCTTTAACTCTCTCTCTCTTTCACTCTCTCTTTCTCTCTCTCTCTCTCTTCTTCTTCTCTCTTTCACTCACTCTACTCACTCTTCTCTCTCTCTCTCTCTATATATATATATATATATATAATATATATATATAAAGGGAGTTGGTATATATGTTTGTATGTATGTATATCCGGAGGAAATTACGAAAATAAAACAATTGCTGACAAAGTAATATATATATATATACACATTTACTATGACCAGGCTGATTTTTGGGTAATAATATGAAGATTTTATTTTTATCTGGGAAGATATTTATAAATTAGGATTTAAATAGTAAGAGAGTGAACGTTATTATTTGAGTTCGGGATTAAGATATAAATCAATTTGTAAGACCAAAACAACCAATGGATCTGGGGGACTAACTTTTTATTATCCCCTCTACCCAGGCAAACGCCGGATAGTCACTTCTAGTAAATTAAAAAAAGAATATTCCGTGGTCTTTAACAAAACCGGCGTAAACAATAAACTACTGTCAAAATGCACAATATTCAAAGCTAATTACATTTATATTATTAATTTCGATTGATTGATTAGTTTTAAACGGCATGTCAATCTGTCTGGATTATTTTTATGTTTAGTACTCTACATTCCCCAGAGTTTCAGAACTGGAACCTCACCATCAGATGCAGTTTAGTGTCCTACTCAAGACACCCATTTTTGTGGAGGGTTTCTTATTCCTATGCAGGGTACACAGTCAGCGTATTCAAGCCCCAACGACAGGCCAGTCATAATTTATAGTATGACCAACCATTAAACATTAATCACATTTGAATTTAAAAAATAAAACATCATCACGACTTAATAGATGAAAGATGGGCTTTTTAAATAAGCACAAGTACGCGATTAATAAAATTAGTTAAGTATTTTTGCATCCTTTACCATCATCATCATCATCATCATCATCATCTGGTCATGCCGGTATCTATCGCTTTCACTCACTCTCTCTCTCTCTCTCTTTATCTCTCTCTTTTATATCTCTCTCTCTCTCTCTCTCTATATATATATATAATATATATATATGTATATATATATATATATAATATATATATAACACATTGTGTGTGTTTGTTTTGTTTTACGGCATATCAAACACGGTGGGTCATTTAATGCCGGCAACGTTTATAAAAATTCGTAACGATAGTTTGGAACTCAATATGTTTTTTGTAACAAATGTTCTACAGGGTCAGGCAAAATGATTTGACAACCGCCGAGTTTATAGACAACTTTCGTGAACGCCTTCGACAGTGTGTTGACAATAATGGATCCCATTTGACTGATTTAATTTTTAAAACATAATGAACAAAATGGCATTATATGTACTTTTCAAAAATAAAAACAATTTTTTGTTTCCTTTACTTCATTTGCATTTTGTTAAACCTACAGATCAATTTTGTCTGACCCTGTATTTAACCCATAGATAGCACGCTAACATACTACCACTCCGAGTCAGAGTGGACCTGGGTGCAATGGTATAAAGCACGGATTCCCTGACTCTCTCTCTCTCTCTCTCTCTCTCTCTCTCTCTCTCTCTCGCTAATCGTCCTAATCGTCCTAATCGGTCATCGCCTTTGGCTGGTTTCCCTCATGGCATCCGGAGTCCTCACAGACGCGATTAAACATTTTTAGTTATGATTTTTGCATTAAGACTGCCGTGAAAACTGCACTAAATAATCTTTGTTTTCTTTCAGCTAAAGCGAGATCTAATCCCTCGTCATAGTCGAACGAGGAACATGTGGCAATATTTAACTGGCTTAATTTATCAGCGAGCAAATCTCATGAAAAGCAGTTTGTTCGTCTTAGAATACGCTCATGTTATGCGAGGGTGAAATAATAAAATCATATTTTATAGTTCATATAAAATTATTTTCTGTGTAAATGATATTTAGACAGCAACTGATATTCTAACTATTACTCCAGTTCCTTTAAAAAAAGAAGTAGTGTTTATTTTCTCGCACATACCTCCCAGTACGCAATAAAATTTAGCTTGTTTCGCTCGTTGGCGTTGCTTGTGCATTATTTTAAATACGGATCAGCTTTTTAGAGATTAACTACCGGATCTTAACGGTGACATCAAAGGGTCGAAAATATTCTCCACTCTTGAGAAATTATAGTAGAGAGGAAAAATACTTGGAATACAAATAAAAAGAGAGAGAAAAAAACACATAAAGATGTAAGAAAATTTATATAATTTTCACTACTGCATATGTTTCTTAATAACTGGTACATTTACATATATATTTAATCCACGAATTGAAACAACTATTATGGGACAGGTATGACTCCCCATAACACAGTGGTTAATGCGCTGTATTGCGATATGATAAAGTAAGTTCAAAGTATAGTCGTGCTATTACGTTCACTTTCTTAAGAAACAACTTTACAAATATAGAGATATAGACGTGTTATGTGCAGCCTCAAGTAAAAGAGTATGTTGCATATATTTAGGCATAGGTATCTCTTGTATAGGTCTTTTTTGTTTCGATATATTTCCTGAGCTCTTCATCAAATCAACCCAAGTAAATGGCTTCGGAGGACAGACCGTCATCTTGCATCTGTCTCCTACAAACGACCAGCCAACTTTATTGCTCTCTTTCTCTCTTCCCACAGTTGGATCTGGCTCGACCAATCAGCTATCGTCTTCTTTCGTTCTGTTTGGGTCATCTAACGTTTAACTGGGTATGTTTTCTATTCTCTTCTATTTCTGTGTCTTGGATCTTGGTTGTTGGTGTAGCTGGATTCTCTGTGTTCTTTTATGGTCTGGAACTATTTGGGTCTTCTTGGGATCTTTCTGTCTTCGCGTCAGTTGTTAGTATTTAGTAACGAAGACAGGATTTGATGTTGTTTTGCTTTGACCTCTTTATCAAATCAACCCAAGTAAATGGTCTCGTGGTCAGACCGTCATCTTGCGCCTGTCCCCCCCAAACACCCAACCAAGACTCTCATTCTTACTCTCTTTCTCTCTTCACACTGTTGGCTTTGGCTCGGCCAATCAGAAGCCAGGTCCAGTAAATTCCATGTATCATTCACTCTCTGTTTTTTTTCCATTATTATGTATGATTTGTAAACTAATCATTTATGTTTAATTAATTTGCTTATCAAGAATGTTGGTTGGTTGGATTCTACAGAATGTCAACCATTGGGATATAAAATGCCGAAGATGCTTTGTTCCATTCCTTCTTGTCTTGCGAACCTTTTCTAAAATACAAATTTAATTCTAATTTTTTTCAATTTAATCCATAGAGGTGGCTCTATTTGGTACTACCACTCCGGTTGAGAGTAGTACTGCACATTCCTTACAGCTCCAGAATTGGAACTTCACAAGTAGGTGCAGTTTAACATCATACCCAAACTCTCACCCACCTCCTTCTAGCACATATGATAAAACGGGTTGGGGTTTGTCATAAGGGTAATAGGTCGGGACAATCTTATAGGTGCTAGGGCTTAACGCAACCTGCCGATTGATTGGAGAGGGCTTATCCACCGATTAATCACCAAAGAGGGTATTGTAAATCATGGACTGCTCAACTACTAGGTTCCGTCCTTAAGCATTATCTCTCTCTCTCTCTCTCTCTCTCTCTCTCTCTCTCTCTCTCTCGCCACCAGACCCTATCTACATTCCACCTAGCAACTCTCCATAACGGCATCCAGTGTCAATACCTATATTCTGTATGTAAGTTTTTGTTTGTCAGACAACACATAATAGAGCCCATATGTTTATGCAGACGGTCTAAAAGAATAAGGGTGGGCTCCGCGAGGCGTAGTAACTAATGTGCTGGACTGCGATATACTAGAGCACAATTTCGAACTGCAGTTGCGCTATTATATTCACTTTCGAACTCTAACCCTTGTGAAAGGTATGAAACCCCTCAACGCACAGCAAGGGGTTAAATAATACTACGGCTGTTTTTTGGGGGTTTTTTTCAAGGATTGATTTGACTCTAAATAATCCATGAATGTTAGTATGCCATTAAACGTCTTCAAGCTGGCAAGATGACTTCCAAAAGGAGAAATAATGGTCGTAGCAAGAAAGGCCGTGGTCACGTAAAGTACATTTGTTGTAAGAATTGTGCTCGCTGTGTGCCTAAGGACAAAGTCATTAGGAAATTTGAAATCAGAAATATTGTAGAAGCTGCAGCAGTGAGATATATATCAGATACTAGTGTATATGAAGTATATGCACTTTCCAATTTGTATGCTAAACTATTTTATTGTGTCTCCTGTGCCATTCACTCAAAAATTGTGAGGAATCGTTCCCGTGAGGCCCATAAAGATCGTACCCCACCAATGAGGTGAGCTTGGTCAAGTGCCAGAACTGGACAAGCCAAGTAAATGTCTACAACAAAATACCCCCCCCCCCAAAAAAAAAAAAAAAAAACCAAAGAAACCAAGACAAACCTGAAAGAATCAAAATTCTAAATTAAACTTCTATTATATTTAAAACTGTTGAAATAGCACATTTTAAACTAAAGATACTCGTATTTTTATCATTGATAGTGGAACATTTCACAATAAAAAAAATATATTATTAAGCATTATTATTTACTAGAAGCGGCTACCAAGCATCACCTGGGTAAAGGGGGGTTCTTTTTAATTCATTCTCATAGATCCATTATTACTGAATCGTGAGTTGGTTTTCCACAGGGTGTACCATTAAAATCCCCATGTAAAAAAAAACTTGTGCTGATCCAGCCACTCTGAAAAGAAGAATTAATGTCTACTATTTACAACATTACATACAAAAAAATTCCATGCTGTTATCATTTAAATTTTATTTTTTAATTATCTTCCCAAGTATAAATAAAATCTTCATTATTTTCCCTAAAAAAACAAGCCCTGGTGATAGTCTCTCTCTCTCTCTCTCTCTCTCTCTCTCTCTATATAATATTATATATATATATATATATATATATATATATATATATATATATATATATAATTTGTCGTTAATTGTTTTATTTTCGAAGTTTCCTCGGGACATACACATACACACAACTACCCTTTATATATGTATAGATTACCAAACTTTGCAGCAATTAAACGTTGAGACTTCAGCTCTGAACATATAACAGTCTGAACACGAAAAGTAGTAAAGCAACGACTATCTAAGCAAACCGAATCTTGTCAAGGTGAAATGATGTAGAGTTTAGTAATAAATAATACCTAAGAATATTTGTTTTATAGTATAACTAGAAGCGGCTACTGAGAGTCAACTTGGTAGAGATGGGAGGGTAAAAAGCTAGTCTCACAGATTCATTAATGTTGAATCGTGTGTTGGAACCACACAGGAGGCGCCATTAAAATCCCTACGTAAAAAAGACCTTACGTTGATCCAGACACTTGGAAAAGAAAAATGAATGTCTCCTATCTAAAATATTAAATGTAAAAAAAAATTCCATTCCGAATAAATTTTTCTATTTCTCTGAATATTTGAGATGAGGCTTGATGATTAATAGTATCTGCGTTATTCGGACTATTGACCTCATCTTTATTGTTATTTGTACAACGTTTCGGCCGATATGTCCTCCGGCCTTCTTCAGGTATTTCTTGTCGGACTCGGGAACCTTCTTTTTGGACTCGGGAACCTTCTTTACGAACTCGGGAACTTTCTTGTCGTAATCGGGAACCTTCTTGTCGTAATCGGGAACCATCCCGGAACTTTGAACCTGAGCCTTTATTTAGTCCACGGGGGTATCCTGTTCTCATTCCGCTAACCATAGCTGGGATATGAGTTGTGTTAGTTATTTTTCTATGTTACTGCCGCCGCTCAGGAATGAACCCAGAATCCAGAGATAACTGTCACTTAGAACTGTCTTAACCTAACTACCTTATCCACTAGGCCATGTGTCAAATTGGACAATTCAAAACAATCTCGTTGGTCTAGAGCTAGTAAAAAAGAAAATAGACTTCCTCGCAGTAGGCCACCCGACGACTTTACTAGTTTTTGTTTATACTATTTATAATTTATCTTTCTCTTCCATCTGCTATGTATAATACAGTCTGAAATATCGAACTCTCGAGTATTTTGGTCGGGAAACTATTCTAGGAGAAGGACAACCCGAATTAAAAACAAAGAGCCAGAGCCATTGACCCCTGCCACGCTTCATTGTGGCTTAGTTGTAAAAGACAGCTGCTAGACGTATCGGACATTCCGTGTCACTGGCATTCAACTGCGCATGTCAAGATAATGCCGACGGAGGTCTGCGCAACTCATTGAGCTCGTTAATCTCTTCCTTTGTGTGGTCTTCCCTATTTGCCTCTGAGGAAATAAGCAAGAACATCGTTGATATCGACAGAATTTTCTAGCTTGTTAACTACTGCTATGATTAATGCAGCTAGCCACCAATTAAATTTGTCTAAGGTGTCTAAGGAAAACACGGGGACCAAGTTACCTTTCAGCACACCAGGGGCGACCTGGATTCAGAAGGAACTATCACGCTTTGCACCGCCAACATCCGGTTGTGTGTTAGAGTTAGGGTTAGGGCTAAGGGTTTAGGGTTAGGGTTAGCAGTTAGTTTTATAATAATGAAAAATGCGTCTAAAAACCGTCTGGTAACAAACAACCGGATGTTGACGGTGCAAAGCGAAACATGTCCCTTTGAATCCAGGTCGCCCGTGGGGTGCTTAAAGGTAACTTAGTCCAAATACGGTATATAAGGATGACACATAAGAAATCTGCCGTGACACCTTTGGTAGCCTAATTGGTAAAGGCATTTTAGGTTAAAGACGTACAGAGTAAAGATGGTATTAGAGTTTAGAGTTTGAAGATCTTATGTATACTAATCCTATTAGTAAACCCTTGCTGTAGGAAAAACCCGGTAAATAATTTGTTAGTAAAAATATACAACAAAACTTCACCTGGGAAAAAATGAAAAAAAGAAAAGACCAAGAGTCGCACCAACCAAAATAATCGATTAACACTATAACACTTGACAAAAAGAAATATATATATATATATAATATATATATATATATATATATATATATACACACACATTTTCATATTATTGATCAAAGCCTGAAGAAGATACCAGAAAATCTGAAACATGTGTTGCATATGTAAGATAAAAAGAATAAAATAATACATTTTGCGGATCTTCTTATTTATAAAATATTGAATTTTCTCCAGTTGGAAACAGAACAACCTTTATATATATATATATATAATATATATATATATATATATATATATATATATATATATATATATATATATATATTATATATATATCTTTGGTAGGGTACCAAGTTTCTTGGTATTAGGATGATTCTAAGCTGGTCCTTTTCTCCAACAGTATGTTGCTGCAGAGTTCAGGTCTCGTTTGAGACCTCAATGTTTAATTTTATTAAACAGAGCAAAGTAATTTGTAAAGAAAAAAGGCTTAAATACCGGGGATATAGTGATTATGAACCATTTCCACTCGTGGAAATGGTCCATAATTACTATAGCCCCAGTATTTAAGGTTTTTTCTTTACAAATATATATATATATATATATATAAGTGTCCGTAGAGCATTGGCCTATACTAGCGAGGGATTCTGAGCTCGATACCGGTCCTCACTAACTCAGCGCATGAGTAGCATGCTTGGGCAAATTGATATGTGCGTTAAAGTGAAAAGCTGCGCTCCACATCAGCAAAAACAATCTCCCTGGTAATCGCTAGTGAAAAAGGGGATTGACTCCCTCGCTGTCCGGCTCATACTGACAATAGGCCACTCAGCCAACTTAACTGTTGTGAATAAATATATCTACTTTCGAACGCACCTTGTAAATGGTAGATTATAATGATGCAGCTGCTCTGCACATAGCAGTAAACGTTTATGCTGTCCTATATTCAGAAACAGATGCATTTTTATTACGACTCAAAGATCTTGCTGGTTCAGATTAAACTTTTTATTTGTTTATGTACATCTTATATACATCTATGACATTTTTATTTATCTACTAGCTGTATTTTTTAAATACAAAAGTCAAAGAAACTGAATACCCTGATGAAAGAAAAAATGAGACAAGGTTTAGGAAAATAGTAAAAAAGAGAGTAAAATGACAAGACGAGAAAAGAGAAAAAAATAACAACAATGTCATCAAGAATTACCCAGAAGAAAAAGAAAGAAAGAAAGAAATAAAGAAAAAGGGGAAAAAAGAAGGAATATGAGAAGAGTTAATAAGCCGAAGATAAAAAGAAGGAAAGGAAGAAGAAGAAGAAGAAGAAGAAGAAGAAGAAGAATAGCATGAGAAGACGAAGGTGGGAGTGGTGTGTAAATACGTAGAATTAAAAAAATAAAATAAAAAAAGAAGAAAGAAAGAAAGAAAAACTAATGAAAGAAAAAAAGAAGGAAATTATAGAAGAGTTAATAAACCGAAGGTAGAAAAGAAAGAAATATAGAAAGAGGAGTAATAGAAAACGAAAAACAACAACAACAACAACAACAACAACAAAAAACACTCAGAAGTCAAAAAAAAAGAAGAAAAAATAAAAAAGAAGGAAATTATAGAAGAGTTAATAAACCGAAGGTAGAAAAGAAAGAAATATAGAAAGAGGAGTAATATGAGAAGACGAAAGAAAAAGAAAAAAAAAAAACACCCAGAAATAAAAAAAAAAAAAAAAAAAAAAAGAAGAAAAGAAAAAAAGAAGGAAATTATAGAAGAGTTAATAAGCCGAAGGTAAAAAAAAAAAAAAAAAAAAAAAAAAAAAAAAAAAAAAAGAAAGAAAGAAAGAAAAGAAGATAAGAAAAATAGGGATTTTTAAAATCAGCGGCAAAACTAACATCAAAGGACTTCAAAGACACTAAGCCTTCTTGAAGGCGTATACCGGAGAAGCCAGTTTAAAAACACTGACTCGCCGCCCGATTCATCCATCGGAAAGAATTACGTGCTATGCAACTCAGTTAATTCCTGGCGTTTCAAAATCGGCTGTGCTATTAATTAAAACACTTGTAACATTATTCTGTTGGATCGATGCAGTTGGTTAATCAAACTAATACATTGAAAGAGTACACGCTGAAATTAGGAATACTATCCTTAGTTCCGAATCAACAGAAAAACTATTGCGGTCTTTTAAGTTGGAATTTTATGAGGCCCATGCCCATAAATCAGGTTAAACTTAGAAATTTCTTCAGAATCATAAATATATATATATATATATATATATATATATATATATAGAGAGAGAGAGAGAGAGAGAGAGAGAGAGAGAGAGAGAGTATGTGTATATGTTGTAGGTGCTTTAAAAACGTTTATGTATTTTCCCAACCTCTTAACCACGAGCAAGACGTGACAGAAAGTCAGATTTTAAGCTGGTTTGATTTAATAATTTTCCTTCTTCCAGACAGGTTGCCTTACCAAGGCTAGCTAATACAAAGGATCCATGCTTTTTTCCCTAGTGAAACGAAAATAACTTCGTCCAGTATTTGGCATCGTGTCACAGATTCCATTTCCTAAGAAAATAAGCGTTATTTAAGAACGGCTCCAGCAAGGTCAATTTTTAATTTGAGTTAAGCTAATTTTTATGAGAGAGTTTTCATCCTCCCAGATTGGTCAGACTGGTTGCCTTACCAAGGCCAAAGAACACAGGCATATTCTACAATTTTCCCATAGATGGGATGAGATTTTGATGACTGTCTTATTCTGAAATAGATAGATATATTTTGAGCAAGTAATATATATATATATATATATATATATATATTATATATATATATATATATACTATTTATTTATATTATATACTATTTATACTGCACACAATGTAGAAATAGTGGATATGTGGGAGAAACATCAACACCCTTTAGACTAAGACTAAATAACCACAAATCCATTATAAATCTCAAATCGCCGCATAGTACAATAGCACTTCATTTTAACACCTTATCACACAACCTTACACAGCTCAAATGCATCTTATTAGAACACGCATTTCCAACAACGCAATCTAGAAAACAATTAGAATCTAAATGGATTCTAAAATTACAAACGCACGTGATGGGATTAAACGCAGATATCGGAATTCTCCGTTATTACAAATATTTTACAAACGCTGCCACTGTCGATAACAACAGAGACAAAGAAACCGTTGAACAGTAACATTTGACAAAGGGTATCTAAAGAACCTGAAAATTTATGTAAAAAAAGAATTAAAAAGTAAGTGAATCCAATACTCCATAATATCGAGTTCATTCATTATTTATTTTTAATGCTTCACAATAACGCCTAATTTAAAAAAAACATTTTTATATATATATATATATATAATATATATATATATATATATATATATATATATATATATATATATATATATCGAAGCCATCCTTTGTTGATATTACACTTGTCAAGTTCATTTTCTATAAGAAAAAAAAAAAAAAAAAAAAAAAAAGTATCGAATTTTTATGCGATACATGCGTTTGTAAGTGCCTTCAAGTAAAAATTTAATAATACTTTACTCAGCAACGTTTCTAAATAAACAAACATCCAAAAAATCTTATATATATATATATATATCCTCATACTGTCGTGTAGCAAGTCAATAAAAAGTGGAATATAAATAAGTTTCAAAAAGAAGAAGATGTGGGAATGGCAAAGCTATTGTAACGGTTAGAGACTTCGCCTGTCAGCTTGACAGTCGAGGTTTCGAGTCACACACAGGAGCAGTCTCCCATGTCGATAACCTTGCTGATGAGACCTAATAGGTCGAAAATGTACATTCAGGGATTGACATTTTCTCGATTTGTTTAGCCTTACATTTGAACATATATGCCCGCTAAAATTCATTAGTATTAAACTAATTAATTTCATGACTTCAATTAAGCACATATCCTCCAGAAATTGTCGGCTCAAAGCCATATAAAAATAAACACATTTGTTTGTTTACTTAACCTCAATATATATATATATATATATATATATATATATATATATATATATATGGAGGTGATTGGTATAAGGATTAGAGTAATAGGAAAAAGAGTCATCGACCCGAGTTAAAATCTTGGACGAAGCTGTTTGCATTTCACATAGCGCTAACCACCTTGGGAAAGGTATGAATCCAACTAATCTCCCTCTAGCTATTGGCATATAGTAGGGCAAATAGTACGGTGGAATGGGCTCTTTATCCATGGATAGGTAACCAGTCGCCGAGAAGGAAAACTCTGAATTCAAACCTGTTAAACTACGTGTAAGAAATTGAGGTTGTGTCACATCCTCTTCGTGCAGAGGGGTTGGTATATATATATATATATATATATTATATATATATAATATATATATATATATATATAAATATGCATATCTGTATGAATACATATATATGCATGTAACTTTACGTATATACTAGTGTTATCTGAGTAAATTTAGACAGGTAAACACATGAGCACACCCTGACCTCTAAAGAAACAGATACTATAAGAACCAGTCAGTCTAACCAAAACTTTATAAAAGAAAGACAGAGTCTTTCGAAATATCAGGACAATAACTGCAACTTAGTACATGACATCCAACTCAGTTTTCGTTATTTGTTTTACGCATTTCTCTCATGCTTCTACATATAAACAAAAATTATTTTCCCATGAATATATATATATATAATATATATATATATATATATATATAATTTAATATACCAAGCGTGTTGGTAGATCCTTGCGGAGAGAAAAAACCCGGCAGAGAGTTTGATTTGTAAAATATATACCAAACATCAACCAGAAGAAAAAAAATTTTTTGAAAAAAAAGGAAAAGACCAAGATATTCGTACCCAACAAAAAATAATCTATTGGTATAGTATTTTGGCCAAAAGAAAAAAACAATTTATATTTATATATATGTATATAAGATATTATATATATTATATAACCGCTAGGAGAAGCTAATTTGTAAAAAGTGCTCGATACCTAAGTAGAGCCAAGTAATAAAGATAATCTACTGAGTCAGACTACTTTTAGTTTCGCATAAAGCTCTTCAGGGGCTAAAATCTGAGTCAGATTTTAGCCCTGAAGAGCTTTATGCGAAACTAAAAGTAAGTTCGTCTGACTCAGTAGATTATCTTTATATATATATATATATATATATATATATTAATACATATATATATACATACATACATACATATATATATTATATATATATATATATATATATATAAAGAATCAAACTCATATATATATATATATATATAATATATATATATGATAATCCAAATGACTGGTTGTAAGTAATGATTCTTTTTGGTATCTTCGAAATCTCACTGTACAACCATACTGTATGCTCTTGTAGGTGCAAACATATACTCATAAACAAATGTTTATAAATCCCCAAGAGAGCTCAAGGTAGAATAATCAATAAATTAGATCAGAACAGAGCAATATTTGACTTCAAATTAAAGAAAAACTAAACTCACCGTCCTCCTCCCGTTATTTTTATTTCAATCCATTTTTTTTTACCCCTTATATTTGGTGAAATAAAATAATACGGAATGACGGTGTGTTACGTTTTTCTTTATTTGAGAGTTATATATATATATATATATGTATATATATATATATATATATATATATATATTATATATATAATATATATATATATATTGGGATAACGCTAGAGCAAATGAAAACATTGTTCGTTAAAAAACATTGGTATGACGAAATCTCTTCCTTCGTATATTTCCCCCTCATATTATTAGCTGAAAAGAAATTGACCATATCAAATGTTGTTTGTTACCCAGATGAATATTAGGACATACGTAATAAATATTTATATTAGATATGTGTTTTGATATTGCGAGTTTTAATCGAAACACTTAGTTCGGTACAATTTGTCAAATATCAATAAATTCTCCTCATTTTCTATTTTCTACGCCCAGTCATTTATAAACATATTACTCTCATATATATATATATATATATATACTATATAATATATATAATATCATATATTATATATATGTGTGTGTGTGTGTGTGTGTGTGTGTGTGATGTTTCGCAGGTTTCCAAAAACTTTTTACAGTTAATTACCAACCTGACGTTACTCATGCGTTACGAGAGTGTCATTCGATTTTTGTATTTCTTTGTATTGTGATTATTCTTTTGAATATCATTCTTATTATTGGAAACCAAATAAAAATTTGAAAACTAAATAACTTTCTTTTAATATTATCATTTTTTGAAACTGAATAAAAATTTGAAAGTAATAAAATCTTGAAAATCTATAAATTTTGAATTTAACAAAAGTAAATTGTTATGTTTGTAGACATAATTCTGATGGTTTTATTTGAACGATATCTCACACATTATAATAATAATAATAATAATAATAATAATAATAATAATAATAATAATAATTATTATTATTATTATTATTATTATTATTATTATTATTATTATTATTATTATTATTGTATGCCTATGTGTTAGGGAATCCCATTCATTGTACGTTCATATTTACATTTTTTGTGTTCTTGCTTCTTAAAAGCGTTTTTTTTCACACTATCCTATCGAATACGAACAATTTTTAAACATATTTGTTTGAGCCATAGATAAAACCGGAACAGAAACTAATAAACCGGATCAGGGGCGTCCCATCGTGGTGTAAGGGTTAACAATTTAGTCTGACAGATGTTTAACTACTGTATAGCTAGTTCCATCCTGGATGGATGCCTTATACTTGTCACCTACTATCACATCATACCCGTGGCGAGCGGATTGGATAAATACCAAATACACAGGATCAGAATTGGCCTGGGATTAATGATAATAAATGGTACTCCACACAGCCCAGACCTCCAGAACTGGAGCCTGACTATCAGATGCAGTTTGTTGTCATACCCAGTACGCTTTGTTTATTTGAATAAAATATATTTGTATATATTGTTTATAACTGTGGAATTTCAACAGGTACAGCACTTTGATCTTAGGTCGATATACCGATAAGCAAAACTAGCGCTAAATTACTATACTCTGATCCCAGAGCGAAAGGGAAGCGACATTGTTTATTTTTTTAAAATCCTTTTTTTTTACATGTAGACTGCTCTGTATATATAATTCATTGGAATCTAAAAACGCTTCACACTCACGCACACACACATACATATATAGATTAGTGTATATATAGATTAGTTTATATAGGACATTGAAAATTTAATATTAATCTAACCGTAGAAGCAAACATTATCTATTTATTGGACTGCATACACTGCAAATATATACACACGCGCGCACACACACACGCACAGACATATATATATATATATATATATATATATATAATATATATATATATATAAACACGCTCACAACACACACACACACACACACACAATTATATATATATATATACACTTTGGTGCGGTACCAAGTTTTCTTAGTACAAAGGTGATTCTAGCTGGTCCTAATTCTCTACCAGTAGTTTGTTGTAGAGTTCAGGTTCGGTATGAGAGCTCAATGTTTAATTATTGTAAACAGAGCAAAGTTATTTGGGAATAAAAGGTCTTAAATACCATGGGTATCGTGGTTATGGACCATTTCCACTCGTGAGTATGCCCTCGAGTGGAATTGGTCCATAACCACGATACCCATTGTATTTAAGGCCTTTTATTCCCAAATATATATATATATATATATATATATATATATATGTGTGTTGTGTGTGTGTGTGTGATGTGTGTGTGTGAGATATATATATATATTTATATTATATATATATATCCTCACAGGAGGTCCCATACTGTGACCTTTTGTCACATATTAAACTGCAAGAACGATACTCCGTTCTGATACTCTGAACTTTGGAGTAATGACAATGAAGAGGTACTCCACAGGTAGATCTACGGAACCTCACTATTAAATGCAGTTTGATGTCATAGTAAGGACACTTTCTTTACTTGTATAAAAATGTAATTGCATCTTTTATGTGTTTGTGGTTATAACTATGGAATTTCGACCGGTACAATACTTTAATCTTCGGTCGATATACCAATAAACAAAACCTTAGTTAGCGCTCAAATACTACACTCTGTCCTCGATAGAAGAGATAAATTCTTTATCTTCTTTTTCATTTTTTATTTTCATTTCATTTCTTATTTTATTTTTTATTTTTTATTTTTTCACACGGAAGAGCAACATTTTCTATCCCAGGTAAAGGACACATTTGTTACACTTTGATCCCAGGAGAAAATGCATAAATATAACTTAACCTTTTGACGGAAACCATTTTCATTGTCATTATAAGAATCTTCTTTTACTTGTTCACGGCTTTGTATCTATCATTCATTGGAATCTAAAAACGCTTCCTATGAAGAAGGCCAATGCTATTAATACGATAATTGATCTGATGACAGAAAAGACAATGCTCATAGCGAAACTCTTGTGCCCTAAGCTAAGACTCCAAGCGAGAAAAAACTGAACGTATTATAACAAAAATCCCTGGTGCGGGCAGAGAGATTAAAAAAAAAATAGGATAGAATAAGTGTATGCGCAAGTTTGAGGTCGTGTATAGGATTTATTCTTTTAGAATTTCTTCTTTTTTTTGTTTCTTTAAGTTCACAACGCACAGCAGATTTCAGAGGCCAGTTGCCGTTTTTTTTCTTTCTATATGATTCCTTTAAAGTGCTATTATTTTACATTTCTTTTTAATTCATTTTTTGTTCTCTCTTTTTCTTTTTTCACTTTTAGGAGCAGAGCCTGAAGCTGCTTGTCAAGTGGCTCAGCAGGTGTAAAGCTCAAAAATCACCAGCGCTGTAGGTTACTATTAAGTGAGAGCGAGAGGATGCCCCGAGCCACTGCAATCACATTGGACGTTTAGGCTGAAGAGACGATGGTGTGTAGAAGGTGAATGAAGGGCCTGTAGTCCATTTCATTAAGTGGCTGAATTGACTTCAATCTGGAGAGAAAAGAAGAAAAAATGAGAAGAAGAGGAGAATAGTGAATGGAATTCTTTATGCATTCATCAAGGGAGGGGGCATCGACGATTACCCAGCCGCTTTCTGAGTATATAACTATATGAAAGAAAGAAAAAAGGAAGAAAAGAAACGAAGAAAGGAAAGAGAAAGAAAAAAAGAAAGAAAGAAAAAAGAAAGAAAGAAAGAAAGAAAGAACAGTGTGTGAATGGAAAACGTAAAAGAAAAGAAAAAATGAAACTAACTGAAATAATGAAATAAAAATAAAAAAATACACAAAGAGAGGAAGGAAAGAAAGAAAGATCTCTCTCTCTCTCTCTCTCTCTCTCTCTCTCTCTCTTCTTTCACTCGCTCTCTCATCCACTTTCTTTCTTTTTTCTTTCTTTTATTTCTTTTTGCTTTCTTGTTCTTTCTTTCTTTTTACTTTCTTTCTTTAATTCTTTCTTTCTTTCTTTCTTTCTTTCGTTTTTCTTTGCTCTTTATTTTTTGTTTGTGCGTTCCGTTTCTTTTTTTTTCTTTTGTTTCATTTATTCCTCTTTTTGTCGTTTGGCTTCGTCTCTTTATTTATCTCTCATGCTTCCTTTTTCTTTCTCTCATTCTTTCTTTCTTTCATATAGTTATATACTCTGAAAGTGGCTGGGTATCGATGATAACTCCCCACCCCTTGATCAATTTCGTTTCTTCAATTCCCTTTCTTGTTTCTTTCTTTAGTTCATATTCTTTCTTTTTTCCTTTTTTTTTGTTCTCTTTCGTTTCTTTCTTTTTCATTCTTTTCTCTTGTATCATTTCTCTTTCTCTTTCTGTCTTCTTGTTTTCTGTCTTTCATTCTTTTGGTTCAATTATTACGTTTTTTCTTTTCATTCAATTACCTTGATTGTTTCTTTCTGTTGCATATTTTATTTATGTCATCCTTTCATTCTTTCGTTTCTTTTTTCTTTTGTTTCTTTTTCTTTTTTCTTTTTTTCTTTTGTTTCTTTTTTCTATTTCATGTTAAACTTATGTTCATATCTTTGTGGTTAGTTTGTTTATTTCATTTGTTTGTTACTTTCTCTCTTTTTTTTCTTTCTTTGTTTCTTTCTATTGTTCTCTTGTTTCTTTCTTTCTTTCTCTTGTCGCTTTCTATTTTTCTCATATAATGTTTGTCCTTTTTTTCTCTTGTTTCTTTATTTCTACTGTTTCGTTTTTGTTTTCTGTTTATTGTTTGATTAATTTTATTTATTTGCTCCTTTCCTTTTCTTGATTATTTCTCTTGTTTCTTTCTTTTGTTTCTTTCTTTTGTTTCTTTCTCTTGTTTCCGTACTGGTTTTGTTTGTTTGTTTGTTTAAAGTTGGAGGCCGAGGTGTAATGGTTGGAGTCATAGGAAATGGACTCGTCGACCCAAGTTCAAATCCCAGACGAAGCTACAGTTCACATAGCGCTAATAGTCTGCTGAAAGGTATGAATCCAACTACTCTCCCTCCAGCTATGGATAAATACGAAAAATACGAAAAAATACGGCAGACTGGGCTCTCTAACCTTGGTTAGGCAACCTGTCTAGGAGAAGGGAAACTCTGAATTAAAACCTGTTAAGCTCCATTTGGCGTGGGTCACCACTAGAATAGACTCAGTCCTAATTAATGATCTATTTCACTAATTTTCTTTTTCCAGTTTATTTTAATTTCTTTGTTTTGTTTTTTTATTTCTTTCTCTTGTTTCTTTCGTTTTATTCCTTCTTTTTTTAAAATTCCATTATTTTCTTTCCTTTCTTTCGTTTTTTCCTTTCTTTCTCTCTTTCTTTCTTTATTGATTCATTATTTTTCTTTCTTTCTTGTTTACTTTGTTTTTCTTTCTGTATACGTTTCTTCTTTTTGTTTCATTGTTTCATTCTTCAACCAGAGATTTTTTTCTGAATGTTTTCATTTTCTTTTACATTCCCAATTTAAATTCTTTCCAATTTCTGAAATTATCTCATTCCGTAATTCAGAAAACAATTGCTATGGGCAGTTGCACTAAAAATTATTTTGATCAATATATAATGTACTTTTGCTGAAAAAATATAATTTCAATTTTTTATATATTTACAAGTATTTGTCAGTATCTATCAGACTATCTATATCTCTCTCTTTCTCTCTCTTTCTATTCCTCTCTCTCTCCCCCTCTCTCTCCATATATATATATATATATATATATATATATATATATATATATATATATATATATATATATATATATATATATACATATATATATATATATATATATATATATATATATATATATATATATATATATATATATATATTTGGGAGAATATGTGCTTCCGAAATGTACATACAGAAATTGATTTTTCTCGATTTGTTTAGCCATTCATTTAAATAGGCATTCCCGCCTAATTGATTAATTATTAATTAATTAATTTTCAAAATTAGGTACGACTCCAATTAAGCACATATTCTCCCAAAAATTATCGGCAAAAAAGCCATATCCAGACACATCGTGTTTACATACTTATCATATATATATATATAACTTTTCCTATCTATATATCTATCTGTCTATCTATCCTCCACACTACCAGTCTCGCGAAATTCATCAAACACAATATTTTCTTGTATCTTGTAGAAATTTTGTTTTAAATTTGTTTTCTTTTGAAAGTTGTATACGCTAAACACGTTTTTCTATGCAAAACGGTAAAGCTGGCAGAAAACAAAGAGATGGACGCTCGAATAAGTGTAGCGTATGACTTCAGGTGATAAATCCTATTGTCTCTAAGTAAACTGTTGCCACTTGATTTTCTATAATTACATTCCCGTGCACGAAAGATCTACCCTTAATGTTTACGGTTGCATCATTTTTGAAATCCCAGGTATAATCTCGCAACCCCCTTTAATAGAAAGTGTCTTGGAATTATGGTTTTGTTCGGTACTAAATTCAATTTAGTCCCTCTTTTGGATGGGGCTCAGAATACGCTAACTCTATCACCTGCGGAAGTGCAAGACCCCTACAAAACGTTGTGTCCTGGTATAACACTAAATTTAACCTGATAGTGAGTCTCTCCTTCTGGAGATCTGAAGTGTGGAGTACCCCTAATTTGCCAATATTCACAGGTCCACTGTGATCTGGAGTGGTAGTACCTGTTAGGGTCCCTTTTTTGAGCTGAATAACAATTTTTGAAAATTACTCTTATCTAATATGACTGAGTGAAAAATAAATCCACAAAAATGTAAATACAGATTTTTTCTCAATATGGTATTTTGTATTGATAGTTATTAAATTAAATTATGTTTATTTTATTTTAACAGCATTTCAACTTTTCTAGGGTTATGTATGCCTATATATTAGGCAATCGTGGTCGAATGACATTGAGATTGACCACGATTGCCTAATATATAGGCATACATAACCCTAGAAAAGTTGAAATGCCGTTAAAATAAAATAAACATGATTTAATTTAATAACTATCAATACAAAATACCCATATTGAGAAAAAATCTATATCAAGGTTGCTTAACTGAGTTGATCTATCGGGAACCAGAGCTTTCAGCATGCCATGAGCGTAAATAATAAAAATATCAATTGTTATTTAATAAACTTTGCTTAGATACTGCACACAAACGTCAGATTGTTAATAGTACCTGGCGTTTGTCCATTAAAGTTGTAAAAAGGTTCAAGATTGATTAACTGATTGATCTAACGGAAAATAGTGCTCTTATATTTTATTCATTTGTAACATCTATTTTTTCTATCTTTTGTTATCAACATAAAAGATATTATTGCACAGAACATATACACTGTTAATATGATATCTTTCTACAGATTGAATTATGTTAAGTAATGCACGCGATAGTTCACAAAAATGTCCTTTTAGATTATTCTTCTTGCGATTTCTTCTGAAATCATTCGAATCAATTTTAAAAACGTGTACCCTATTGTTGTTTTATTATTATTTGATTAGGCAATTATTTTTCAAAGATGTATTGCTCTATTAGCAGAAAAATATAATTGGATCATTCACTTAGTTTTTTTAAAGTTTGCCTTGAAAGAAAGTTTCCAGTTCGGGGAGGAATATTGAAGAAGTGTCTCACAGAATTAGTAATTCCATTTATTATTTTCAAAGTTTGAATTAAATCATTCTTCTTTCTGGCAAAGTATCTAATCCTAATTACTTTAATCTCACCCTGAAACTATAATTTTCTGCTCTTTTTATTAGTTTTATCACTCTAATTTGTATCTCCTCCAATCTCACTATTACACTCCAATTTCCATGTCTACACCGGAGCCCGGCATTGGACACAGTATTCTATATAATTTCTTATTGTGGTTTGAACATAAATCATAACAATTATCTATTTTTATCTACTAAGGTGTTCTTAGATACGGTACGCAGACCTCAGTTTGCTAGCAATACATGCAGTTGCTTAAGTAGTCATCCATCTAAGTACTGAACAGGCTTATCGATGCTTAACTTCACTGATCTTGCCAGTACAGATATTTTCAACGTGACTTGAAAATAAGTCTTATCAACACTCTGTTACTATGATGAATGATCTATATCAATTTATATAGAGAATAAATAAATGAGTTCGAAAATAAATACGCTCTATCAAATGTTCATATATAAATACACACACGTGCATGCCTGGTTATATGTACCAATCTTATGTTATTTTCAATAAATTTTAGAAATCTTAATGTTATTCCTATATATATATATATATATATATATATATATATATATATATATATATATATATACCAATGTGTATGGGTGCCATTATTACACTTGAAGAGGCAGTAGTGAACCAACATACAGTATTATTCGGAGATTGCTCAATATATGCGTTAATGAATAAATAAATAAATATTTTAGCATTTATTTATTTGCACGGAAACAAGTTTGCTACCATTGGTTTCATGCTATTAAACACAATTAATTGTTTAAGCCCGATGATTGCTCCGCTTAAACAATAAAGCTTACATGGCATGAAACCAATGGTAGCAGACTTGTTTCCATGCAAATATATATATATATATATATATATATATATATATATATATATATGGTTCGACATTATTTAGACGATTTATTATCTGTGATATGTGTGATTAAGTGGATTAACCCCACTTTTAGGCACCATTAGCAATTCCCATATTAGAAACTCAAATGATCTATTAAACAAAATCAGCAACATAAACATGCATAACAAACTTTTAAGTAGTCTTGACATCAAATCATTATACACCAATATTCCTGTTAACAAATGCATCCAACGTCTTGAAAACTATCTCAAAAAATCTAATATCAGCTTACCCCTGCCAACCCAAACAATCATAAAAATATGCAAATTATGTACTCAAAATTGTTTTTTCCAATACAACGGCTCATTTTACAGACAGAAATTTGGTTTACCCATGGGTTCGCCCCTCAGCGGCGTCCTTGCATGTCTTTTTCTTGAATTCTTAGAATCTGGTCCTTTCACATACATTTTACCTACAGACTCTCATTACTTCCGTTACATCGACGACATTCTATTTATATATCCACTTAATCACAAATAATAAATCGTCTAAATAATGTCGAACCAACTATCAATTTCACACACGAATTAGACACAAAAATACCTTATATATATATATATATATATATATATATATATGTGTGTGTGTGTGTGTGTGTGTGTGTGTGTGTGTGCGTTAATGCATTTGCGAGCATATTTATGAATAGTTTTCATATTTCCTTTTAAAAATTGCATCAATTTCAAGAATAACCTAATAACAACCTCATATTATGAAATGGTTTGTAATTTCAGAATAGTTTTTGAAATATATTCATGACGAAATTAAAAGTCCCTCTATCGGATGGCAATTAATCTATGTCATTCGAATGACTATTGATTGGGTCTTCGGTCCATCAATGACATTTCATTGAGTCCATATTAAATTCTATGGTACAAAAAATTCGTCGCAAAAATCACTTAATATCTCCGAAACCAATCACATTAATTAAAAATTCGGAATACAAGATTTCAGAATTGCGGCTCCATATTCGGCCCGGAATGTTTTTCCATTGCTCAGGGAGTCAGTCTGATTCCAAAATGGTATGATATATTGAGTTAGAGCCACTCAGAGCAAATTTGAAAAAAAGAAGTGACACGGTGTCATTTGCATTTAATATTAGAGATGACAATTATGATTAATATCTTTTAAAAGTTCACAGAAACTCCATTTCATATTGGATTATTTTCTGGGTAAAAGGCATAAATCGCTTCCTGTCGGAAATATATAGCAATATGATATTGCATTCTGGGAAGAATAAATCTTCTGATTACTATCAAATCCCTGATCCGTGTCGGCCATTTAATTTGAAATTTTGTCTGCAGGAACCACCCATTTTGTGACTGGATATTAACCCGGGACATTGACCAACTATTTACCAAGTGCATTCCTTGTATTGCTATTTATTATGTCAAAGCCTCCGAATTTTTCTCTCATCTACGCGGTAGATTTTGCTTGACATAACTTTATGGAAGCTTTGTTCTGGTACGTGCTAGCGTGCTCCAGCGATCGAAAAAGAACAAAAAGAGTGAGAGAGGAAGACAGGCAGACAGAGAGAAAGTGACAGAGAAAGACAGAGACAGAGACAGGGTGAGATAGATAGATAGATAGATAGATAGATAGATAGAGAGAGAGAGAGAGAGAGAGAGAGAGAGAGAGAGAGAGAGTTTGCATGTGTAAATCTTTTATTTCATATATGATATGCTAATAGAGGAGAAAAGAGTATGTTCATGTGTGTGACTGAGTTAAATAAATAGTTAGGATATTTGAGTTACATAACAGAGGAAAGCCGGGATATGTAGATTGACTAAAAGACAAAATATATCAAAGGATTTGTTTATTGAGGAAATGTTTTGCATATGAGCTTGTGTGGGTGTTACGGGAAAGTTAATATCGTCAGTGCGTACAAGGGATGATCAAAAAGTATCGATATTAAAGTCTTAGATTTTTCTAATTCTAAGATTGGAAGAATAAAATGAAAATGAAAACGGGTTTACAATTTAGCAAAAATTAAAAATAAAGGGTTGATGTATTGACGCCTAGATGCGTCACTGTTGATGCAGATGAAGTGAGGCTAGTTGGTAGGTTGTTTTGTTCTACGGCATTTCAACCATTTTCAAGTCATTTAATATCGAATCAAGTCATTTTGATATTCGGTTTATTACAGTACTGTCGTTGCTTAAATGGTCCTCCACCTAAGTATGGAGCAAGCTCATTCTTGCCTAACCTCGGGGAGCAAGCGGGAACTGGTACTTTCAACGTTACTTTATTGTAAGTCAGATGAAGTTTGGACAAGCCAGTGCTAATTGGAACACATTAGAAAGGATTTTAACATAGGAATTTATTGTACATTTTTTTTTTTTACTATTGGAAAATATAGAAAGGTGTTTAACTATAGAAATACATTGGAAATGGTTTTACTAAAAGAATGCATTGGAACATATAGAAAGGTGTTTAACTATAGAAATACATTGGAAATGGTTTACTAAAAGAATGCATTGGAACATATAGAAAGGTGTTTAACTATAGAAATACATTGGAAATGGTTTTACTAAAAGAATGCATTGGAAACTGTTAGGAGTGTAGTAGTAGTATATTTTACTATAGGAATGTATTAAAAGGGTTTACTATAGGACCGCATTGAATAGTGTTTAACAAAAGGAATACATTGGAAAGTGTTTTGCTAAAGGAATGGATTCAAAAGTGTTTAACTATAGGAATACATAGGAAAGTATTTCACAATAGGAATGTAATGAAAAGTGTTTAACTATAGAGGAACGCATTCAAAATTGTTTTATCATGCGAATGTATTGAAAAGTGTTTAACTATAGAGGAACGCATTCAAAAGTGTTTTATCATACGAATGTATTGAAAAATGTTTAACTATGGCTATATATTGGAAAGTGTTTAACTATAGAGGAACGCATTCAAAAGTGTTTTATCATACGAATGTATTGAAAAGTGTTTAGTTATAGGAATACATTGAAAAGTATTTAACTATAAGAAAGCACTAGAAAGTTTCAGTTGTTCAACTTTTCGATTAGACCCCCCCCCCTGTTTCAAATATTTTTATCTGCATTCTTATTTAGTTCCATTAGCATTTCTATTTTAACAAAATATTTCATTACATTAAAACTTAAATACTTGCACCCGGAGGGTCCATATATTTGCTAGTCCTCTTAAAAAAGAAACATATAATTTGATACATATTCGCATAACAACAACCATAAGTGTTCACGCCTACACATAAATAAACTCTATATACATATCTCGTTTCTATTACCATTTTCTGTAGCTACTCATATCTATTAATATTGGAGATTCGCTTCCGGTTTTTGTCTGTAACAAAAACTACGTTACTGCTTACGTCACATTACCCAAAATCGTCATAACATAGAATAAATACACTCAAAATTTGAACACCAAACATTAGACAGTCCTCATTGTTTTTTAAAACAAGTTTTAATAAATACATGACTGGTATTAGATATCTATATATAGTTTGTTTTATTTTAATACATATTTAAAGTTTACATTTCAAATTGTTTCATTTTTTAATCCTTTAATGAATTTGATGATTTTACTTACTTAGGGTACAAACTCGCGGACATTGAATTTTTTACTCCCACCCCTCAGGCAATATGTTTCAAAAATCTATTTTTACATCGCCCGGAGGGTGTTTTTTATTTTGTACTAGTGGAAATAAATTTGTAAATATTCGAAATTAATTGCGAAATCTAGCTAAAGTCACAAGTGAAATAGAAAAAAAAATAATGTTCTTGTTACGTAATCTTCCGACCGTTATCATCTTGCAACACCCGTTTGTATATTATTATGGAGAGTGCACGTTTGACTGTAATCAAAACTACACCACTGACGTCACAATTCTCTTAGTTGTTAAATAATCATTATTTAATCTAAATTAGTATTTTATTTATTAACGATGTTCCTCTTAGAGTCTAAGTGAGTTTGATTTGCCACAAAACAGCCTATGTTATTAATGTATACTAGCAATTATATGCACCCTCCGGGTACAAGTATTTAAGTTTTGATATAATAAAATATCATATTAAATTAGAAAGGCTAATGAAACTGACTAAGAATGCAAATAAAAAGATCTGCAACAGAGGGGGTATAATCGAAAAATAGAACAACTTTGAAACTAACTATTCCATCATTTTCCATTACTCCCCTGTTTCATTGCTAAATTTTCCTAATTTAACTATTTAGTTAAAATAGGAAGTAAAGGATAATATTACAGTTATTTCTTCTTGTAAATAAATTTCTTTTAAGATTTATCCACGAGATTTTTGTTTATATTTCTTAAGATAAAACCAAACAATTAGAAATCAATAATACCAAGCACATATTTATTAAAATAAAATTTTAAATATCAATATGCAAATTAGCCTTCTCGTTCAAACTGTAAACCGCTATTTTGTTGTATATATAAATACAATTGCATGTTATTAGTATGTAGATATGATCAACAGTATTAATAATGTAAAACAATTTTTATTAATAACTGAAGGTTTAAAAGAATGAAATCATGGAGAATTTGACGTAAATAATTAAGGGAATTGTGACTTGAGTAGTAATATAGTTTCGGTTACAGACAGAAAAACACACAATCTCCATTATAATAAGATATATATATATATATATATATATATATATATATATATATATATATATATATATATATGAATAAAAAAGGTCTTTAATACCATGGAGACAACATGGTCCATATCGTGATTATGGACCATTTCCACTCGTGGGTAAAAAAAAAGAACAAAATTTCCACTAATCAAAAAGACACTTGAAAAGAAAAAAATACACTAATATCGCCCCTGGAGGCGGGGAGAAATGTATAAATATAAGCTATGTGGGCCCCAGATACCCACGAGTGGAAATGGTCCATAATCACGATACCCATGGCATTTAAGGCCTTTTTATTCACAAATAACTTTGCTCTGTTTATAATAATTAAACATTGAGCTCTCACACGGAACCTGTACTCTACAACAAACTACTGGTAGGGAATAGGACCAGCCTAGAATCGCCTTGTACCAAAAAACTTGGTACCCCAACAAAGTATATATATATATATATATATATATATATATATATGCTGTGACCGTTAGGATTTATTCTTATTTACAGTAACATGGCTTTCGTAAAAGCATACGCAAGTTCATTCATGGGCATCCCATCGTTTTGTAATGGGAAGCAAGTTAAGCTCATAGATCAAATACTCTTGAATAGCGGGTACAAATCGATGTCCATTACTGGCGATGTTGTATCACATTCTACCCGAGGCGAACGGATTGCCTAAATAACTACTTGTGTAATGATCATCTTACCAATCCCAAACATTATAACCAGCGATTTGTGGAAAGAATGAATGCTGTTGTCTCCTTCTTCTCTCTTTATAGAGTTTAACTGAGTTTGATTTGCCTCAAAACAGCCTATGTTATATATACTAGCAAATATATGCACCCTCCGGGTGCAAGTATCTAAGTTTTAATATAATAAAATATGTTAAATTAGAAAGGCTAATGAAACTGAATAAGAATTCAGATAAAAAATATTTGGAACAGAGGGGGTATGATTGAAAAATAGAACAACTTTGAAACTAACTCTTCCATCATTTGCACTTACTCCCGTCTTTCATTGGTAAATTTTCCTAATTTAACTATTTAGTTAAAATAGGAAGTAAAGAATAATATTACAGTTATTTTTTCTTGTTAATGGATTTCTTTTAAGATTTATCCCCGAGATTTTTGCTCATATTCTATAAGATAAAACCAAACAATTAGAAATCAATAATACCTAGCATATATTTATCAAAATCAAATTTTAAAGTTCAATATGCAAATTATCCTTGAGGTTTAAATGAAAAATAAAATCATGGAGAATGTGACGTAAATAACAAAGGGAATTGTGACTTGAATAGTAATATAGTTTCGGTTACAGACATAAAAACCCACAATCTCAATTATAATAAGAATATATATATATATATGTATATATATATATATATATATATATATATATATATATATATATAGAGAGAGAGAGAGAGAGAGAGAGAGAGAGAGAGAGAATTAAACAAAAGACACATCTCCTGTTTAACAATTTTATTTTTGATCTTTTCGAGTCTATATATAGAGCTCTATACATAAAACAATACAAACCAAAATTTTAAAATGCCTATAACACCTTTCTCATCAATTCTTCTACTTCCAGCCTCCACATCTTATTATAATGGCAGATTGTGGGTTTGTCTGTCTGTAACCAAAATTATATGACTATACAAGCCACAATTTCCTTTTGTTATTTACATTACATTTACTATGATTTTATTTTTATTTATACCTCAATTATTAATAAAATTGTTTTTACATTACTTATACTGTTGACCATATCTACATACTAATAACATGCAATTGTATTTATATATACAACAAAATAGCGGTTTACAGTATGAATGGGAAGGCTAATTTGCATATTGATCTTAAAAATTTGATTTTAATAAATATATGCTTAGTATTATTGATTTCTAATTATTTGCTTTCATCTTAATGAATATGAGCAAAAATCTCTTCAATAAATCTTAAAAGAAATCCCTTAACAAGAAGAAATAACTAATATTATTCTTTACTTCCTATTTTAACTAAACAGTTAAATTAGGAAAATTTACCAATGAAAGACGGGAGTAACGGAAAATGATGGAAAAGTTAGTTTTCAAAGTTGTTCTATTTTTCAATCATACCCCCTCTGTTCAAAATCTTTTTATCTGAATTTTATTCAGTTTCATTAGCCTTTCTAATTTAATATGATATTTTATTATATTAAAACTTAAATACTTGCACCCGGAAGGTGCATATATCTGCTAGTTAATATAATTAAAAAAAAAAAAACTGGAACCCATCACCTCTGATGATGGCACTTCGAAGTGCCGAAAGTACTCGGAACCTGAACTTTGGTGGATTTATCCACGAATTCTACCCAAATATTAAAAAGTTGTCCAGAAAATTAAAAAAATAAAATTGTTAAACGGGAGAATATCTTTTGTTTAACTCTACATGTATAAATGAAATAATGCTGCCCAAACACACACACACACACACACACACACACACACACATGTAAAATGAAACTGGAAGTGAATCCGACGGTATGTTGAAAAATGAATAAAGGAAAGAAAGTATAGAATGGATAATATAGGATATTTTAATCAATTTTACTTACACGTGTTTCGGTCAGGAGTTTATCCATGTGTACATTATTCAAACTATTATTGTTTTTAGATAACCAAATGAAATGAAATAATAATAATAGAAAAATTGTAGAACTGTTCCGCACACAAAGAAAATTCGACCTTCATCAGTGTAAATCCTTATTTGAAATGAAATTCGTTGAAATGAGCGAATAATTTTTGAAATGTTCCAAAAAAAAACTTTTTTTTTTAAATTCACGTTCAGACGCGACCGAGAAAAGCGGTTAATGACGTCATATCAAATTATTTGAATAATGTACACATGGATAAACTAATAATTTGAATAATGTACACATGGATAAACTCCTGACGGAAACACGTGTAAGTAAAATTTATTAGAATATCTTATATTATCCATTCAATACTTTCTTTCCTTTATTGATTTTTCAACACATATATATATATATATATATATATATATATATATATATATGTGTGTGTGTGTGTGTGTGTGTGTGTGCTGTTATAGATGTGGAATACGGTTCATGTAATGACATTCATTTGTTGAGAATTTAGCTGTATGTATATTCGATTACTGACTCTATTTAGCTGTGATCAACACACATATAATTAATTCATTCAAAAATATTCAAACATACAAACGTTCTCATGAATACACATCCACGTCGACATTAGAGACACTTTTTTTTATAGAGAGAGGAGCTTACTTTTATAGCAGATGCGTAATTAAAAGAGATTTGTGTCAGATTAACCAAAGCTAAATTTAATAGATATCGTTATGCGCACCTGCTGTAAAACAATGATTATAGCTTGTTTGTTTCTTTCTTATATGGATTCTGCAATAAAACTTAGAAAATGGATCTCAATAAATGAAGCATACAAAAGCCATATTTGATAGATGGTATGTAAAGGGATAATAGATTATTCATGGATTAATTTTAACGGCGTGTCAATTCGTCCAGGGTTATTTAATGCCAAAAGATTCGGGAATCACATTTATTGCACGTTTATATTTACATTTTTTGTAGGTGTTTCTTAAGAGGATTTTATCACGGTCCTTTAGAATGCCAATAATTTAAAAAAAGAAATTTCTTTGTTCTCTTCGTAGGTTATTTAGCGCCAACGTCATCCTTGTAGAAGAACAGTACTCGTACTATTGAACCCATAGCTGGGGAATAGGAAAAACAATCGGATATACATAACAGCAGATCCCTGTGCTACTCATTCGCTGAGTTGCCGAGGACCGGAATCGAACTAGAAACCATATGGTTTCTAGCCGAACGCTATACCGACAGCTAATATATATATACATATGTCAATTCGTCCAGGGTTATTTAATGCCAAAAGATTCGGGTATCACATTTATTTACATTTTTGTAGCTCTTTCTTATGAGGATCTTTTCTTCTTCTTTTTTTTTTGTTCACGGTCCTTTCGAATGCGAATAATTTTTAAACAGATCTTTCTTTGTTCCCTTTGTTTTTAATGGCTTTTTAACCTTCATGGGTTATTTAGTGCTAACACCATCCTAGTAGAAGATCAATAATCCTACCATTTAAAGCCATAGATGGACGATGAGGGAATTCCTACCTTTTCCAAAAGTATGAAAGTGAACATAATAGCGCGACTGGAGTTCGAACTCGCTTATTGAGGTATCGCAGTTCAGTACGTTAGTCACTATGCCACTATTCTACGTGAAATAGTTTTATTTTATTCATAGATTAGACCACTCTGGGTCAGAGTGGACCAGGGAATAATGACAATGAAGGGGTACTTCATTAACCCCATATCTTCAGAACTAAATATTCACAATCAGAGGCTGTTTAGTGTCATACCCAGGATATTCACTGTTTTTTAGATGGGTTACTTCTCTTCAGATTATCCAGTCAGTGTATTCTATAGCAGGCCGACAGCACTACAGGTTATTCGAAGATGTTGTTCTAAAAATATGCCACTGAGAAAATTGAGAATATATATATATATATATATATATATATATAAAGATAAAAGGTGGCTTACCGGTTAATATGGGCATGATCGTTAGAGGTGCAAAAAATCCAGGGGTTAAGTCAACGATATAACAAATACAAAGTGCTCAATACAAAGTAGAGCATCATCTTAACGTAACATCTTATTCAATGAACACACGTGTGATCGGCTGCAATTAATCGGTACCTCGATTAATTCAGTGGATTTAACCCTGAAGATCCTTAAGGTGAAACTCGAGTAGGTTTCTATTGTATCCATTTCTTTATATATATATATATATATATATATATATATATATAATCAACCCTTCCGCACGAGCAGTATGTAACCCAAGGTCAATTTCTTAAGCGGATGTTTGAATTCAAATTTTTTACATCACCTATACTTGTTGCCTAACCAAAGTTAAACAACCACATCTATCCAGCTGTTTATCCATAGCTGGGCGAAGAATAGGTGGATGCTTTTCTTTCCGAAAATTATTGGCTTTATGTGAAATGCAACCAACCTTTTCCGGGATTTGAATTCAAGTCACCGAATCCATTTCCTCCGATGATAACCAGTACGCCACGTTCCTCTAAGAAAACTGAGAATAGATTTCGGATGGTTTTGAACC